>JANBXA010000731.1:45650000-46120000 GCA_030556225.1 Cricetiscus sungorus | reverse complement strand
TACATGAATTTCCTTACAGGACACTGAAATCCTACAATTTCTAGAAGTCAGATTCAGCAGTTAAATGAACTTGCCACCAAGTCCCATGACCTGAGTTCATTCCCTGGGAACCAGACAGTGGAAGGAGAAAACCAACTCCCAGAAGTTGTTGTCTGACCTCTACACATAACCCATACACACGCACACACACCAGTACACACACACACACACACACACACACACACACACACACACACACGACAAATGATAAATGCACTACAGTTTCAATAAAAACACAAATTCTAAAAGTTGTATTTATGAGCTAGAAATGGTTGCCCCCAGGAGTTCAAAGCTATTATCAGCCAAAAGGAGAGTCTGAAGGTACCATGAGTTATATGGGACCCTATCTCATAAAAAGAAACAACACAAATCAGGACATGACACAGCTATAATCCCAACACTTGGGAGAGAGAAGGAGGAGGATCAGTAGTATTTCATCCTCTACTACTTAGTTCAGGGCCAGCATTTGCTACCGGAGGCACTGTCTCAAAAAGACAAAAAGATAATTCAAAATGTAAGCCATAAATCCATAAAAATAATTTGGCAGCAGATTATAGCTACTAAACATGAAGGGACCTAACAATGTCTACTACTTTTGGATCCTTCAGATCTCCTCATACCCTAGTCTCAAAGATTCCTATTAATTAAAAGACTCACAATGTGCCACAGTTATTAAAATCACTAGCCAACATGGTAAGGATGACATGTTAAAGCTCCACTGGGAATATTATAGTTGTTATTACTAAACTACAAGCAAATGAACACAAATGGAGAAACTTAGCTTCAGATTGGTGAAAGGTAAAGACAAATCTTGAACAATACCATGTAAGAACCCTAACTGGCATTATAGGAAGATGGGCAGCTGTGAAAGGGGCATGGTCACACTTGCATTATGGGAAGAAGAGCAGCAGTGGGAGGTGGGGGTGATCACAGAATTTTAGATCCTGAGATGCAAAGCAAAAACAAAAGAACCAGGCAAATATAAAGTTGAGTTTCTGAATCAGAATTTTACAGGAAGATGCACAGCGGGGGGGGCGGTGTCTATCACCTGGTCCTTCTTCAAGACTTTTAAATGTGTTTAATACAAGTCTACCACAATAAGGTCCATATTCCTGTTCACTTCCAGTTTATAACTCAACAAATGTAATCATAATCAGATGCCAGTAGACATAAACAGAAAATCAGAGGTCAGCAGCAGCACTGTTTTCAAAATCATGAAGCCTACATGTATTTTACGTCAGGTGTGTGTTCAAAAAAATTATAGTGGTACCCATAATTATAGCAGGAGAAACCTCTAACCCATGTGCACTTCATTTCAAATCCAATAATGCATTGTGTGGGGGTGAGGGGTGGGGGAGATCCTTGCAAGCCTTATGCAGGAAATGATCAGGGTGAGATTAAGACTAGAACTCAGGTCAGCACAATTTTAGCCCATGCTAGGTTAAAACTTCTGAAGTATGATCAAGCAGTTTGTTTTTCTTACACATTTGAACACTGTGAAATGTTGGGTGAAAGTTCCCCCATCACGAATATCACAACAAAGCTTTTAGCTTGGCTACATCAAAATTCTCTTGCAAAGAACATCTCTTTAACAAAGCACTGTTACCATAAGAATGAGTTCTACTGACTGATAAACAGTAAGGGTCTGGGGAGGAAGGATTTGTAATAAGCATAGGATGAGTTCTAATGACTGAGAGTATTACTTAAGAAGTATTGCTTAAGATATTGAGGGATTCCAGTGAAGGCTGACTCCATACATAGCATTGCAGAAGATCACCAGGTTGTTAGACAACATCCACTCCAGCCTTCTGGGGAAGGTGTCATTTCTTTCTTTTGAAGAAAAAAGCCTGCATCTTTAACAATTTTAGTTTCTAGTGTTTTCTACAAGTTAAATGCATCACTGTGGTACCATTCTACTGCTAAAAAGCAATGAATAAATATTCATTTGAAATTTATCTGAACCCTTTGCTATTATAAATTCAACCAACAGGTTAAAATAAAGCATAGAGGGAGGGTGTTCCAAGTTCTGTGCATATTACATTCTGCTCTGAACTTGGGGGAGGGGGAAAGCACAGGAAATAAAAATATTGCCAAGGACTTTTATTTTGAGAAGGAAAAAGCAAGATTAAAGACTTGTCCCAAGATAACACTAAAGAGGAAAAGGCTTCATAATTGATGGAAGGACACTTTGAAAACCTCGGTGTCCACACAACTTCCTTTCATATGCATTTTGATATGAGTTGGTATACGCTAATAAAATATTCCTGGTTCCTTACCAGAGATGAATAATCAGAAGCTAATGTGTGGACTACACATTTTATAATACTTATTATGTCAATATTTGATTTTAAAACTAGGCATTCACTTAAACTTCTAAATCTTGCCAGTTTTATCTTTCTGTCAGAATTTTCCTCTTGGATTCTCAAGAGGGAATCCAAATTGACAGCTATAATCAGGTCTTAGCTAGTGTAAGAAACTGAATGAAGTAGTAGTTTATAGGGAGACCACATAGAGGGAGAGCCTACTAGCATGACAGAGGCACAAGGGCCTGGATTCTATTCACAACATGAAACAGGCTCAGAGGATAGTTGGTATGGAGAACAAACTCAGTTTTTAATATCATTCTAAATAAACACAACCAGAGTGTCAAGTTTAAGACATGACAATGAGCCTATAAGTTTGTGCGACACTAGGGAAGAAGGGAATAATTCCAAAGATAATGGTAAAGGTGAATAAAAACAAAAAACAGCATAGCATTAAATCTTGCATCAAAAGCTGAGACAATTTGAGCAGCAAATCAAATTATCTCTTTCCAATATTATCTCTATATGGGATTACAACCCAACATATCAAATAAAATTCCACGAGTCAGTATTGATGCAAAGAGTTAAGTAAGTGATGGAAAGGTACAGCTAGCTGATCCTTTGAGAAAAAAAATTGGAAACATGGGGGTGAAAGTCCTTTTAAAATAATATATCAGTAAAACAACTACAAGATGCAACATGTTCTGAAACTATGTGCCAAAGTCACTGAGATGAAGTTTAAGAAGAAACAGGATATATACAGTTCAAGTGTGTCTCCTAAGACATGCCCTATTAGAAAGCGAAAAGTAAAATCCTTCACCAAAGTGATTGCCATCAATAAGAAGAAGCAACAGCCTCTCACACCCTGGTACAGTCACAGGATGCACCTAGCCAGCAGCTTTACTCTTGTGGGATTGTTCTCCCCCCAAAACGGACTATCATCAATCTAGTCATGAGAAAGTATCACATACAAAGCTGCAATGTACATATTAATGAACTAATATCTTCTCTAGTGTCAATCATGAATAGAGTAAGGCTGTTTCATGTATCGGAAACTGTTATATATATATTGGAAGTACTAAATATATAGCAGTCAACTATAATGGGGCAAATTCAGACAATCCTAGATAAAACAACCAAACAAAACAACGGAAAGACAAGAGAAAGTGAAGTAGAGTGTGCAATGACCAGTACTACAGCCCGGTACTAACATGAGAAGATGAGCTCGGTCAGTCAGGTGTGTTGCCGTCATACAAGGTATGGCCAGGCTGCTCTGGGCTAGATGGCTGTGCTGTTCATTTGCAATTTTTTAGTGAGTCAACAAATGCTTCAAAATAAAGACAAGTAAGAAAATAAACATTCCTCAATGTTTACATTGCAAGCATAATTTTCTTTTTCTTGAAAACATACCTGGAGGATATTTTAAATTTAAATCTGTATAACTCAATTGAGGCTGTATTTCTGCAATATTAAAAAACAAAAACAAAAAAGCTTTTCTTAAAACGTAGACATCTGACTAGCTGAATCCGAGATGTGTCAATGAGCCCCTCCTGGACCCCGAGCTCCAGGGAATACCTCTGGTCCAGAAAGGGAAAGTAAATCCAGGCAGTTTATTGCACCTTTTCACTTTTAGAGCAAAAGCATGTAGGAAACGGTGGCAACTGCTTTTTTGTTGAAAACCAAAGCCACTTGAATAATCTCACAGAGTAAAACCAGTTATTAAGGATAAGTATTTATCCTTACACTGAATACACTGGGGGTGTATTCTGCTTCCACAGGCGAAACCCTGAAGCAAGATTGAATACATGTTCCTGGGGGAAGGAAGAGCTGTATCTCTATCTGGAATTCAAGAAACAATAACTTGTTTTCAGATTTAGGGAAATTCACCAAGTAGCCAAAAAAAGATCTGGACTGCACTGCATCCACTGCCTAAGGTGGCTACTTATTCATTGTATAAATCAGTACCATACACGCCAAATAAATTATATTCCTAGCTTAGTTTTGAGGGTGGAGATGAATGAGTGGGTTGGTGTGAATTAAACCATACTACTAGATTTAGTCATGACAAGTTATGCTACTAAATTTTAACTAAAAGTAGCCTATTGCTCTATAATTTCTGAAGTGCAAATTTCACTTGAAGTGTGTATCACAGGTGTTATACTGTATATATAAAATATATAGTTTCTCTTCTCACTTGAAGTGTGTATCATAGGTGTTATACTGTATATATAAAATATAGTTTCTCTTCTCACTTGAAGTGTGTATCATAGGTGTTATACTGTATATATAAAATATATAGTTTCTCTTCTACTACATTCTCACAAAATGAGTATTCCTGTAATTGCATTAGAAACAGGCACAAACACCAAGTAACTTTCCAGTAAAATCCAGCTTTGATATCCAATAATTCTAACTCTACCTACTCAGCCATCAGCTAAGGGCTCAGTCCCAGTAGACTATTTCAGACACCAATCCAAGTAGTAGGTTGTCACCTGTGCTTCTAAATGTCTGGTTATAAGCATGTTTCCCATAGCCTCTCTTAGGCTGGGTAAATACTGGTAAGTTCACAGAATGTAGGAAGACACTCTACTTAAGTTTAACAGAGTTCTACAAAAGATACTGACAGCAGAGCATGGTAGAGTTTTTCTAAAAACCTAGGAGGTGGGAGACAAAGAAAGGGGGAATGACTGAAAGTTCAAGGCCAGTCTGGTCTACACAGAGCAAGTTCTAGGCCAACAGTAGCTACCTAGAGAGACCCTGCCTCAAAAACCACAAAACAAAAGGAGAGTTGTCAGAAAGGACACGGATGAATGACAAGAAAAATACCTCTTCTCAGAGCCTTCAGTCGGGGTTCTCAGCAGGACAGCTTCTAGCTCTTATCCTGTAGGCTGAGAGATGGCCCCTCCTCTCAGTGTCAACGCATTCCCTGGGCAAATGAGTCTTCCTGCTCAGGTAACATTGCTGAAGGAGTTCCACACACCAGCCCACTTCCTTCCTTTCCAGCTCACAGGAGCTCTAAGTCTTAACTCTGTCACTAGGCCTTTCCCAGGCCAAGCCCATCCCAACGCTATCTATGAGCTCCACCCTAGGGCCACTTCACTCACAGCGGTGTAGACAAACTAGCCTCTCTGGTTGGGGGTGGGGGTGTAACTCTGGACTCTAACTTCATTGAGCATAACAAAAGAAACAAAATCTCCAAAGACACTAAGGATTGTGGGAGGTTTCTGAGATGGGGCAAGGACCAAAGCTTTTGTAGCACAGGAACATCATGTCCACGTCATGGAGCAGGAGTCAGCATCTAACTCAGTTCACGGGCTGGTAAAATTCAGAGCCATCTCTTAGACTTCCCTACCACTGTGGGTGCACACTGAAATAACCGGGAAATCTTACTGCTCGGTTTCTACTGGTCTGCCATTGTATTCTTCCTGTGTTTACTAATGACAGTTTTAGAAACAGACTTTTAGTTATTAAAAGCAAGAGGCAGCAATTGCAAATAAATTTTAAAGTAAAAAGGCAACCTAAATTAACCTCTATCGGTGTACCAATTTGGTGCCCCTAGAGATGTGTTATCTAAAATAGTACTCACTAGTTTTATGAGACTTGAAACGTGGATGGTGTGAATTAAGAGATGCTATCCATGATACAGGTGCTACAGCAGATTTTAATTAGTATTACAAGGCTAGTTTCACATTGATTGCAATTTTAAATTAAATTTAATATAGTATTTTATACACTGTTATTTATAGGTCAATATTTTACACTGTCTAAACAACATGCTGTCTTCTTTGACCTTCACAACTATGTACTTAGCTTGGCAAGAGAGGATATGAGCTATTATTGCTCTGCTAGAATTGGGTCCCTAGCACTTTAACCTTTTTTCCGGCCATGCATAACTTCACTTAATACTTACATAGTATAAAAGCTTAAACAACTAACCCATTTAGTGTTTCTAGTGACAAATCGGACAAAAACACTAATGTCCACAGCCCAGTGTACTAGTTCCCTGGAACTTCAACTGACCCATACAAGAACCCATTCAGGTGTCCTTAAATAAAATATGGTTCATCCTAACCTCAAGAAGAATTTTTCATACAGATATGAAGTGACTTATTTAATGGTGGAAAAGCAATGGCACAGTTTATAGCCCCAAGTCATCTCCTCCCCGCATGCCTCTACAGTGAGCTAATAAGGGCTTGCAGGATGGACAGAAAATATACATCCCTGGACCAAGGAGATTGCTCAGTCAGCAGAGAACTTGTAAACATTCAGACCTGCTTTGTAATTCCAGTGCTGGTGAGGCGGCAATAGTCAGAGGCAGGTGTCCCTGGCGCTAGCTCATAAGTCTGCCAAGCCGACTTGGCGAGCTCCAGACTAGTGTGAGACCCTCTGGAGAAACCAGGTGATGGCGGATGGTCTGAGAAAGGACACTTGACATTGTCCTCTGCTCTCCCCACAACACAGTTAGGCTGAGAATGGGGTGGGGGAAGAATGGGAGGGCAAACTGTAAGATAGGACAGACAGGCATGGTGAACACTGATAAAAGTTCAATCGTCTTCTTCTCCTGCAACTCTTGTTTTCCTTTCCTGTAAATAAATATGGGATTAAAACGCTGACCCAGCAGCTTGAGAGTAAGCATGAGAGTGGCTACACAACACACTTGCCTATAAGAAGCCCTCTAGGGCACACTGAAGTCCACTCCTTGGAATTACTCCAAGGATATGAGGGTTTTAAGTCAAAAGATTGGCATGGTTTGCAGAAAGTGAAATGTTTTCTTTTCCCTTTAACTCTGTTGTCTCGTCTTTTCTCCAGCCTCCAGTATAACAAACGTGGACCAGGAACCAGGACAGAAGCCCTGGGTAAGGACAGTTAGTCCTCAGGGAGTCTTCCTCTTTCTTTGTAAGACACACACCCAGAATGCCTTCAGAGAGAAGCCACAGAGGTTCTTACTTTCCAGAAATTTAATTTTTAACCTGCAGGGTAACTTGAAGAATACAGGACAGTTTAATTACCTGATGCTACCTAAGACTCGTTTCTAGCCATACCCCCAGGCTCAATGGTCACAAATCTGGAGGACCAACCCATATGCCACAGGGCCCCTAATCTCACCAAGACTGCATTTGCCCTTCCTGAGAAATGGACATACTCATTGCCATTAGTCATCACTTGAGTAAGAGAAATAATTTTGGTCTATTCATATCCACTTATCTCTATTTTAATTTTATTTATTTATCTGTTTTATTTATTTATGTTTATTTATTTATTTATTTATTTATTATCTGTTTGGTTTTTTTCCAGACAGGCTTTCTCTGTGTAGCAGCCCTGGCTGTTCTAGAACTCAATTTGTCGAACAGGCTGGCCTCAAACTCACTGAGATCCTCTCCTCTCTGGCTAAAAGTGTGTGCCACCCCAAGTCCAGCTCATTTCTATTTTAAACAACTGGTACATTACCACCTTTGAATATCATCCCCTAAATATTTCTTTTATCTTTGTAAGTAAATTGATAACTATAAGCTCAAAATCTGATATTCTCTCAACTTCCCAGTGAGCTGAGAATGACTGAAAAGCAAGGACAAAAAAATAACAAAAGCCTCACTATCCGCAGAAATTTTCAGTATTATTTTAGTAACTACTGCAACAAGTTGGCTTAATTTTTTTAAGTTAATTATTAAAAATCAAGAGCTTGGTGTGAGGGTGCCCGGTAATAGTCCCAGTACTGGGATGATTCTGAGGCAGGAGAATTATTTAAGCTCAAGTTCCCAGCCAACCAGGGAATCACAGGAAGACCCATACTCTGGGAAAAATAAATAAATAAATAAAACGAGTAAAAGTATACAACAGAAAAGAATAATCAGAATGCATTACATCCACATATGAAATTGCCAAAGGGGAAAGTGTTAAGCAAAGGTTAAAAAAAAAATAACAATAAAAGACTTAACTACTCGCAGAAACGTTCGAAAGAGAGCCCAGTAACAAGACACCTAAAACTGACAAACTTCAGGCCCCAAGGATGGGGTTAAGAACAAGCTGTTCAGACCGCCTTGAAAACTTCTCCACCAGAGGTACTGACTCAGGCTCTGCAGGTTTAATCCATCCATCCTAGAGCAATTATGGTCTCCAAACACTTAGAGCAAATAGGGGCTGAACTTCATCCTCCCTCCCTGGACCGCAGACCCGCTATCATTGTACGCACAAGAGTCTGGAGAAATGACTGAACTACTACTCAGTTCATAGTCCCTACTCACTTTCAGAACCACACCTCGCGGTCCCCTCGCTCGCACGGCGCGACCCACCCGCAGTGGGATCCCGCCGCCCCGCACGGCGCCTAGCAAGCGCACTCACCGGGCTTGCCCCGCACTCTGCTCCCCTCGCCGTCCCGGGCGGAGCAGCAGCCCGCAGCTCAGAGCTCGCTCGCAAGCACGCCGCCCTGCACACTGCTGCTCAGGCTCAGCCGTCTGCCCGCCTTCACCGGCGCCCGAGGCTCCGCCGCGCTGACGTCAGCTCGCACCGCCGGGCCCATCGCGCGCCAGTGAGGCCGGTCCCACGACCGCTGGACGCAGTGGGCGGGGGGCTTCCTGTGCTAGTGCGGAGGCGAGGCTCTGCCCTGAGGTCAGGGGCCTCAGATGAAAACCCACCCCTACTTCCTTCACCCCTGTGAATTTCGAGGAACCGCAAGATACTGAGGATGCAGTTTAGGCAAATTACTGTATTAACTGTAGGACTTTCCTGGGATTTATGGAGATGGGGTGGGTGGCCTCCTGGTGAGAGGAAGGGGCTCACTCCTGCGGTTACCTGATTCCTTGGTTGTTTGGGGGCTTTTATCACTTTTATCACGCAAGAATGGAAGAAGGATCCTATGCTAGAAGTTGGGGACTCGTCTCGGGCGGGTGTACAGAACAGAATAGGGGTGGTTCAATGCCTTAGAAAGAAAGACATAGACTGGAAGACGCCAAGTTCATCTGTCATGACGGTGAGACTTCCTACATCCGGGTAATTCTGAAAGGAGCGCCAGCTATGGCTTCAGCCTTAGGGTTCTATGGCTGTGATGAAACATGACCACAAGCATCATGGGGAGACCCATTTGTTTTGCTTATACTAGCACACAACAGTCATTGAAAGCTCTCAGGGCAGGAATGCAAGGGCAAGGATCTGGAGGCAGGGACTGATGCTGAAGCCACGAAGGGATGCTGCTTACTGAGTTGCTTAGTTTACTTTTAGAACCCAGGACCCCCAGGGGTGGGCCCATCCCATCATTCACGAATGTACAAGAAAAGATTCTGTAGCCTTACCTCCACGCAGATCTTACCCAGGCTTTTTCCCAAGTGAGATTCCATCTCTCAGGTGACTGTAGCTTGTGTCAACATGACAAAAAGTAGCCTGGACAGTTGACTAATTGTGAACTTGACACACCAATACAACACTAACGTTTCCTTTTTTACGTCCCCCAAATCTCACATTAATTGATAAGACATATAAAATACAAACTTGGAAGTCAGAGTTTACAAATTCAAGCAATTTTAAAACGCAGTCTTTTCCTAATCCAAAGTCTTTAACTGTGGGTTCCCATAGAGTCAAAATAACGTCAATTCTTTCTATTCCAAGAAGAAAGAGTCCCAGCACAGTCACAATCAGATCAAAACAAAACAAGCCCAGCCACGTTAAAAGCTCAGTGCCTGATGGATTTCTGAGATCCCCGTGAGAATCACGCATGACCTGGGTTTGTCTCATCGCCTCAGGTCTTTGCCACTCTGGGTTGCAGCTGTCCTTCCCTGTCATCCCACGCTACTGGTGTCTCCAAAACGCTGGGGTCTTCTGCTTCAACTGAGCTTTCATCAATAGCTTCTCCCTGGCTCTAAACCGCACCCCCTCCCCCCAAACACACACACCCGGCTCACTTCCTATGCTCTTGTCCAGGACTCCAGCCCCGTCACACATTGCCAAGCGTCAGCGGCCCTCCATGAGTCTTTTTTCATGCCTTCCGAATCAGTACCACCCATCCTGCTGCCGCTGGGTACAACCCTGGCTGCCTCTGGAACACAGCTCGTGGGTTCCAAGGCGCTGATTTCACCTTTGACCTTCCCCCTGAACTTCACAATCTGTGACTCTCTCTAGCCAGGAGAACTACTAACAGTGTCACCAAGAAAATCGTGGGCCCCTTTTGGGTTCTTAGTTTCCTTGGTTTAAAAAAAAAAAAAATTAAAGCAAAACTCAAGGAATTTGAGAATTACAACAATGGGGCAGGCAAGCTGAAATCGTGGCATCTGTGGATAGGGGGGAAATAGACCAGGAAGAGAAAACGTCATCCCTTTTGTGCTGGGTCACCAAGCAGACACACTTTGGAAAGGACAGGATGGAGTGAGACCCAAGGTGTCTGGAAAGCATGCTTAGATTTTGCCAGTATCTGAAAGGAAACGAATGAAGAAAGGGGAATGTCCAACAGTGTTTATAAGAAAGAAGCTCGGTAAGGGACTGAACTGAGGGAGAGGGGAACCTCTGCTCGTGGAGATTTGTTACTGGAACCCCCCCCCCCTTGTCAGCCGCCTGACCCACTCTTTGTTCCTCCCTGACGGCCACATGAGCCCCAAATAACACTCAGAGACTTTGTATTTGATACAATCCTGTGGGCCAGTTACTATTATTGTTTATGTGCTAGCTCTGTCTTAATAATTAACGCATTTCTACTTATATAAGTATTTCCACGTGGCTCATCTTACAGGAGAGTGGTGGCCTGCATCTGGTCTCTGCAGGCTCTACATGCTGACTCCTCCTCTTTCCTCCTTGCCGCCTAGCCCTGCCTATCTTGCTTTCCTATTGGCCACAGTGCTTTATTCATTAACCAGTATGAGAAACATATTTACAGAATAACATCTCCCATCAGAGAGTAGCTGAGACTCATCTCTGTGTGGTTGGGCTGGAGTCCCCCCAAGAGAACCCAAGAGAAGCTTTTGGTGTCCACTGTCCTCTAAATGGAGCAATTATTCCTATCGTCTTCTTGGCAGAGCTTAGGATAAGTAGAGGGATGGTTCACCTGGGTTAACATATGGAGGACGTAATAGCACATAATGACCTCATCTTTGCAACAAATCAGAGTGTCTCCCATCTCCACCCAAGGCCAAGATACCCCATTCTTTTGACTAAGAAGAAATCGCTTTGCCTCAACAAAACCCTGAAGCCTCCACCTTTCCATATGCTATTTTCAATTCCAAGGAGTGAAAAAGCTGATTCTAACTTTTCTAGGTTAAACAAGGAAATGGGAGGTGGGCTCAAAGTCAACCAGGACTCCAGTGGCCCCAAGGTGGCAATGCCTGAACAACAGTCTCATTTTGGGTCAATAGCAAAGCACGCATTCTCCACACTGCACCTCTAATCTCAGGCCCTACGGGATACAGGTGCAGTTTTTCTTTTCTGTTCTTTTTGTTTATTTGGTTTTTAATCACTAGGTTGTTTTGTACTCAAAACTGTACATCCCACACTGATGTTGGATATCTTAGGAATGTTTCTAATTATCATTTATGTGATCCCCCCACCCCTGGAGCTGGTTTTGAGCCTTCCACGGGTGCTGGGACTTGATCCCATGTCTTCTGCTGGAACAGTATGCACTCTTAACTGCTGAGTCATCTCTCTGCCTCCCCTTCAACTATTCTCAGAAACTTTTAAAATTTTATTTGAGAGAAAGAAATGTATAATTGACTTCTACAGCGGCCATGTTAGCAGTTAATTTTTAAACAGGAGGAATTGTACTCCTCATGAAGAAACAAGTTTGTAGAAACTTCATCCCTGATTGTCTGTGGGTTGCTATCTTTTGGAAATCAATAGCTGCTATGGTTGGTTACACACACTGCATATATATATATATATATATATATATATATATATATATATATATAATTTTAATCTATTTTTGTCACTGGGATTCAGGATCCCCTTTTCACATCTTTGTCTTGTTAATAAAATAATTTTTAAAATGAACTCAGGAGGGAGCGCAAGGATGACATCATTGGAGTTAGAGGAAATGACAGTCCAGCTGAAGCTCTCTGCACCTATCAGGAGAAAGGTGAAAACGGTCCACTTCTTGGAGGTAGAAGTAAACAGCCAGGCTCTGCGTTGGATACCTACATATCCCTTCATGGGGCAACAGAAGAACTCAGAGATGGTCAGAGCAAGCATATAGCCATCCTAGCAGGAATGAAGATATTCTAAAGGGACACTTGTGACACTCCCTTCGACTGTCAGACTGTTGAAACAAAGGTCCCCATGATATCGGAATTTCCTCAGGAATCTCACTGGGAGTAGGAAAAGGCACCAGCCCGAGGACACAAACTGCACACACTTCTCACCTGTCAGCCTTGTGAGAGTCTGAATCCCAGACAGTGATAGGCCAGTGATGGGCAGGACTACACTTGACCAGGACTACTAAGTTTACTTACTTTTACCCCTTCCATTCACATCTAATCTTCATGTCAGGACCCCTGAGATGAAACTTAGGGTGGGGCTGTGAGGGCTGTGACGGCTGCCAGGGCCCAGGCTCTGACTCTATTAACAAGCAGACTTAAGGTTTCCTTCGGGTCCAGAGTGTAAGAGATGACAAGAGTGAGGAAGGGAGGAGCTGGAGAGATGGCTCAGTGCTTGGGAGCACTTGTTGCTCTTACAAAGATCTGGGTTTGGCAACTAAAAGCCAGCCATAACTCCAAGGGACCTGACACCCCCTTCTGAACTCTCAGGATACCAGGCACACACACATATACATACATACATACACACACACACACACACACACACACACACACACACACAGAGAGAGAGAGAGAGAGAGAGAGAGAGATACATATGTGTGTTATGTATATATATATTATATATATAATATATATATATATATATATATATATATATGCTGAGAAAACATTCAAACACATAAAGGACAAAAGTCTAACATTTTTTAAAAGAGTGAAGAAAGAGATAAAGTTAGTTTTCTGAGTTAGAACTCAGAAAGGGAGCCTAACTCAGAAAACAAAGGGCCAAAGATTAGGCAGGGAAAAACACCTGTTATCTACATCAAAAGACTATGACCAAATGCTGACCAAGCTATTTGCAAAGAGGGCTACCAACCTGACCAGCAAGTATGAAAGCAGTTACATCGACTGAGGGGCTTCAGAGTATATCATTACATCTTAAGAAAACGCAGATTATTTCATTGTTTATCATGTCCTTGGGTATGTCACATTTTTTATCTGTATGCTGCTCTTCAGATCGTAAACTGAGAAATTCTTGTTACAGGCACCCTCAGCCCTGTCTAGGCAAGGAAAGCCCCAATGCCCTGCGTCACAAGGACATTTTTTAGCACTGACCATTCTCTTTGTGAAAAGGGCTATGGACCAGGAAGCACTTCGGGGGATGTCACCGTGTCAGGAGGAAGCCACACTCTTTGTTTCAGAGGATTTCAACACGATGTTAGTCATCTGTTCCAAATGAAGTGGGGGCGCCTATGCCAGACTTCCAGGGATCCAGGTTTCCAATAGGGCTTCTCACAGGACTGGGAGCATTTGGGTTGACATTGATACTGGATGCAAGTATGTCTTTCTCCAGTATTACTTCAACATAAAAAAAAAATAAAGTACTGAAAGGACAGCTATATGCACGGTATCACTCCCATGGTTTTATCTTCAGCTACCAGAGGCTTCTGATGTACCGGGTGAAAGTTTTCTATAATGGTCCAAGGGATGGCAAATTCATTTCGTTGTTATTTCTTGAGACAAGTCTCAATGGAGGTGATTTAAAGTTCTCCCAAAAGTTTCACAGTTAAAGGGCCTGGGGGCAAGTGGTGGTGGTGGTGGGGAGAAAAATATATCTAGAAGCTATCCTGGGATTCACAGACCTAGATATTCCAGAACATGCACGCAGGCCAAGAGGTCAAGATATAAAAAAGAAAGGCAGGACAGTATCAGGTACCTTAGGGCTACCATGTGGGATCAGGAATGTAGATTATCATGTCATGTCCTTAAAGAAGTCATGGGAACCTAGGCCCTCTCTGTTTTTTGTTTTTTTTTTTTTTAATTTATTTAGAGATGCCATAATGAAAATGCCCTCTTCTACCACACCTTTCCACAATGATGTACCATCTGGACACAGGGCAAAAGGTGCCAAGACCAAGCAAACTTGCACTGGAAACTAACACCAGGAGTCTTTCTTCTTGATGAGTTGATTACCCTAGGTATGTTGTTTTACTATTGGGAAAGTGACTAACACACTTAAACAGCAGAACAGAAATGAAAAAAAAAGTGTATGTAAGTGTTGTGTGTGTGTGTGTGTGTGTGTGTGAGAGAGAGAGAGAGAGAGAGTGTGAGTGTGTGTGTGTGTGTGTGTGTGTGTGTGTGTGTGTGTGTGTGTGCTGAGGTTCAAGTTCAGGGCCTTTATACACCAATGTCTCTATAACTGGGCTATTCCCTCGGCCTCCTGTGTAGCTGGGACTATGTATGTCTGTTACAGCACCTGGCTGGCTATACGTAAACTGTGGCAGAAGGAAAATGAGTCAGGTTGTCTCTTCACAGAGTTATGTTGATTTTTTTGTTTGTTTGTTTTTGTTTAATTCTATTATACTGCATGATACAAAGGTAGGTCCTTACAAGGAGGTCAGAGGACACTGTTTAGGAATGACTTCCCTGCTTCCACAGCGAAGATAAAATTCAAGTCCTTAGGCTCTGGGCCCACTTTTACCACTGAGCTATCTATTTTATTTTATTTTATTTTTATTTTGAGGCAGGTCTCACATAGCCCAGGCTGGCCTCAAATTTACTGTGTAGCCAAAGGATGGTTTTGAACTTCTGATTGTCCTGCCTTCACCTTCCATGTGTTGAGATTACAGAAATGCACCGCGCCCAGGATTTTGTGGCACTGGCAATTACCCTCAGGGTTCTGTAGGCAGGCACTCTACCAACTGAGCTGCATGTTGTCAGCCACACATCCTCATAGTTTCCTTTTCTTTTTCAATTAAAGTGTGTGTGTGTGTGTGTGTGTGTGTGTGTGTGTGTTTTACACACATGTGCTACAATGCACATATAGAGGACCAGAGGACAATTTACAGGAACCAGTTCTCTTCTCCCACCATGTAGGGCCTGGGAACTGAATTCAGGTTATTAGGCTTTGCCAGTAAGAGCTGCGGAGCCATCTTGCTGGTCCAAGGTACGTGTTTTAATTGGGGAAAAGAGAAAGTTGAAATGAATGGATGGTAACTAACACTTATACCTAAAGTTGAAGCATCTACCATAGCTGTGATTGTTTGCTTTTCATCCATGGTATCTGGCTTCTCTTTAAGGAAAAGAGTGACACTAGTGTTTAGGTGTCAGAGATGGGCCTCAGAAAACACTGTTTCTGGCTGTCTCCCTCTTACATACATACACACAGGCACACATTTTCTGTCCCCGATTTCATACCCACAGTGCTGATTACTAGAAGTTCGAATCTTTTTTCTGGCCTCTTGTCAGCTAGTATGCAAAATAAAAATTCCATTTTCTTCAGAAATGACATATTGGCTGTATGTCTTTGCCAGCTTCTCCTGTAGCCTCTGAAAAGGAGTAAGGACTTAGGAACATGGCTTTTTGTGTTGGTTTCATTTCATTTTGTAGTACCAGAGCTAGAATCTGGGATCTCATGCACACTAGACAAACATATTCTACCACTGACCTACAACCCAAGAACTAAAACACTAAAAATTTCAAAAATAACCCCATCCCAAGTTCCAAAGGCACCCAGAGGAGCTGTCCACATGGGCCTTACGTGGCCTCCTCACTTTAGTCTGCTGGCTTTGAGTCATGCCCTTTTGACCCAGTCACATTTCCGCACAGTGTCTATGCTTGAGTTGTGCCTATGCAATGAAGTCTCCACGGAAATACAAGATGGCATGGTCCAGAGAGCTTCGGGACAGGTGGACACACAGAGAACTCATCTGTGTGTTGAATGAGTGGGCCACCCCAACTGCACAGGAACAGAAGCCCCTGGGCCTGAGATCTTTCCAGATATCACTTGATATGTATCTCTTCATCAGGATGTGTATTTCTGATCTTTAAAATATTCATTTCCTCAACTCAGCTTAGCCACTGTAACAAATTAACGGAACCAAGGATTGGAGTCATGGGAACTGTTAGCCACTTGATCAGAAGTTTCAAAGATAAGGGCTCACAACTGAGTCCAAAGTAGAATCAGTCTAGAAGACTGAGCCCCTAGGACTGTGGAATCTGAACGATGGTGTCTCTAGAGTCAGAGCTAAAATTGGATAGAATAAATCTAGCTTGTGTCTGGTGAAGCATTCATGGCCATCTTGCTGCTAGAGAGAACCCGTACAGCTTTAAGGTTACAGAAATCTATGTTGATTATTGTTCATTGGAAGCAGAGAACAAACACAGTTTGTTTCCCAGTGAATAGTAAGATAGTGGATTAATAGCTGGGTGTGTTTAATTCCCAGGTTTAGGGAGGCAGGAAAAGTAAGTATACGAGTTCAAGGCCAGCCTGGTCTACATAGTGAGTTTCAGGACAGCCAGGGCTATGCAGAAAGACTTTTGTTTCAAAACAAATAAAATAAACTAACAAAAATATCCAAACAAAAAAACAAAACAACAACAACAAAAAAAGGAAATAATGAATGTTAGAATGGACCTATATTTGTTTTCTATTGCTGCTATGACCATAAACCTGGTGACTAAAAGCAACACAATCTTATCTTACATATCTGTAAATTATAAGCCCCATGTGGAGCATTCTTTCAGACTGGGATAAAGCTGTCAATATGTGTGTTCCTTTCTAGGACCATTTCAAGCTTGTAGCAGTTGCTTGTATTCCTTGCTCATGGACTCATTCCTCCATCTTCAAACTAGTAACCCTCTGCTCCTGTTTCACATTTCTCACCCTTTATCTATTGCCCTCATCCACTTATAAAGATAGACAGCCTTAAACTCACCTCTAAGTGTAACTCCCCCCTCAGGATGCAGGCTAACACACACACCATCTGGGGAGTAAGACACAGACATCCTGGGAAGGCATGATTCTGCCTACAACAAGGTCCTAAGAAAACGGAAAGGGTTGCAAACGTGGGATCCCATTGTTCTCACTAATTTGGAAGGAAGGTTACTTTAGTTGAGAAACTTTAAAATAAAGCTGAAGTAGAAAAGCCACTTTGGAGCTTCTCCTATCTGATAGAAAGGAATGCTTTCTGGTAATAAAGCTATCATAAACTTCTTAGGATGACATCAATGCCAGGAAGGGGACTAAGTACATCTACTTGAGTGACTCCTTAACCAAACATTAGCATAGTCCACGGTGCCTTCTATTTGTTTGTCCAAATGCCCATTTTTTTTTCATCATAGAATCACTTTCTCCACATCTTTTCTCCTCTTAACTCTGCATACAAATTCCCACCTCTAGCTGCCCAGAAAGAGTTTTCATGTGTATGCTTCAGTATGTATGTAGACAAATCTTCATGACGTCCTGTTATTGAATCTGTCTACTGTACCATCTCTTGCAGGCTCCCAACCCGGAGACTTAAACTGGCTGAGCAAACGAATTTTCGTTTTAACACTATAAAGTACACAGACGGATCACAGAGCCTCCCAGGGTCCTTAGTACTGAGCATCATAAGCATAATGGCATGAAACCCACAATGGGCAGATTTCCCTTTCACAGAGATGTGATTGTAGAGAGGATTAAATGAACTCCGAGATGTGCGTGTTGGCCAGTCTTATGTCAACCTGACAACTGAAGTCATTTGGGAAGAGGGAATTTCAACTGAGAAAATGTTCCCACTAGATTAGTCTGTGGGAAAACCTGCAGCATTTTCTTGATTGATGGTTCAGGTTGGAGATCACTGTGGGTGGTGCCATCCTTGTGCAAGTGATCCTCCTGGCTGGTATCCTGGTTATTATAAGAAAGGAGGCCGAGAAAGCCATGGGGAATACGCCAGTAAGCAGTACTCGTCCACAGTCTTTGCTTCAGGTCCTGAAACTGGTACCTATCTCTGACTTCAGTTCCTGCCCTGACTCCCTCTGTTGACAGACAGACTGCTGTGAAAAAATAAACTGAATTAATCCTTTCCTCTCTATATTGTTCTTGGTCTTGGTGTTTTAATCACAGCAGTAGAAATCCTGAGACAATATGATTCTACCAATAGATAAGGCAACAGGGGAACAGAGGAAGGGGAATTAATAATGGATGTGGCTTGTTTTCATGTGGAGGGTCCCTGGAAGGCTGAAGCAGCTCAGGTAGAAGGCTACGGCACAGGGTTTATTGCTGACATTTCAGGTTTGCTATGGACCCAGCCTTCCAGCCCAGGGCTTGGATTTTGGAAATGAAAGGCAGGTGTATTTGTTTTCTATTTACAAATAATAGATCACTATCTTAAAACAACACCTACTATCTCTTGGGCTCAGCAATCAGGATTTCACAATAGGTTAGTCTCTGCTCTTGGTTCCACAAGGCCAAATCAAGGTGTAAGCCAGAAAGCCTCTGCTGGAGGCTCTCATCTGAATCAGCTGCCCCCAAAATAGATTCCAAGAATTGGTAGAACTGAGTTGCCTTTGATTTCATGAGGTTCATGTGACTTTGCTGACTGACAACTTGGGCCACTTCCCATCCCCTAGGCTGGCTGCCATTTTTCCTATGTCAGATTCGCCCCCCCCCCAAAAGAAGTTCTTCAAAGCCGGTTGAGTCTTTTTTTAGGAAAAAATGTGTGTACATGGTTGTGTGCTTGCTACAGGACACCTGGGAAGGTCAGCTGATGGCTTATAGGAATTGGTTCTTTCCTTCCACTTAGTGGATACCCTGCATTGTCCACTTAGTGGATACCCTGCATTGAACTCAGATTATCAGGCTGTGTAGCTGTCACCTTTACCTATTGAGCCATCTTGCTGGCCCAGATTGATTCTTTCACAAACAGAAAGACTCAATCTTCCTGACCTATAAATGGCTAATGAAAGGCCCTTCAAGCTCACCATTGTAGTGTCAACTAATTTGGAATTTTAGGAAAAAACGCTAAAAATTCTTCATTGACTATTGAAGAATTCTGGGGTAGAGAACCATTACCTTCAGGTGTGTACCAAATGGTGAACACAGCAGGCTCCACTGGATGGCTCTGTGCCCATGGTCAGGCAGATGGCCCCAGTCAAACTCAGTGGGACAGAAAATAAAACAACAAGCATATGGGAAAGTGACCTGTGGAGTAGGAGAAGGGATTGACAGGGTCTGGAGGAGCAAAGAGAAGGTAGTTTTTCCTCATTATAAAAATCCCCAAGAGTAGAGAACAGGATGCAGAGCCGCTTTGTGTATATCATCAACTAGTGGCTGATCTTTGTTTCATTGATACTTCTCTTCCTTCACCCTTTCTCATAAACTGTGTTTTGAAACATATTTCAAAGAGCTAATTTGAAATTCACAAATAACTTCAGCTCTATGAAGAAGATGACTATATCTTCCAAGCAAGCTCCCAGTACTAATGTAACCATCCTGGCAAGAGAGGAGACATTCTAAAAAGAAGCACTTGTACCCCAGTGTGGTGATGTCAGTTTGAAATGTCTCCTATAAGCCCAGACATAACCTGATGGGAGATGTTATTCTGTATATATGTTTCTCATACTGGTTAATAAAGCTCTGTGGCCAATAGGAAACAAGATAGGTGGGGCTAGGAGACTAGGAGGAGGAAAGAGGAAGTGGTAGGGAGGAGTCGAGATGTAGCCCAGGGAAGAAGGACGCCTGCCGCGGCTCCCTGATAAGACGACCACGTGGAAATACTTAGATAAGTAGAAATGGGTTAATAATTAAGACAGAGCTAGCCCATTAACAATAATGGTAACTGGCCAACAGGATGGTATCAAATACAGAGTCTCTGAGTGTGATTTGGGGCTCACGTGGCGGCGGAACCATGGCGGAAGGACCCGCTGCAGCCGGCGGGAAGAACCTGCGGTAACAATAACCAGTCCCTAGTTATTGGTGCTGTTTGGGGAGCTCTGGGAGGTATAGCATCTCTAGAGAAAGTATGTCACTAGAGGTGAGAAAGCTTCATGTCACTTCTAGACATTCTCCCTGTGTCATGCCTGTGGATGGTGTGTGATCTCTCAACTTCCTGCTCAGGCCACCATGCCTGCCCATTGCCATGACTTCCCACCATGATGGATTGTTATCCCTCTGGAACCCTGAACCCAAATGAAACTCTTCTATAAGATTTTGTTTTGGTCATGATATTTTATCACAGAAACAGAGAAGTCACTAAAACTCCCTCTCTTTGGCTGTCAGACTCCAAGACATTGGGGTTTTCCCCTAGAGTCTCATGCTGGGATAGGAAAGAGTTAGGCCCTGGTGCTAGCCAAAGGAGACCCCTGTTTCTTAGAAAGGGATCTCACACAGTACAAACAACTTTCAGGACAAACTGGAAACCAGGAGTCAATGATAGGCATGATTGTACCCTAACCAAGACTGATTATTTATCCACACCTGTTCACCTCCACTTAAACCTCAGGTCAGGACTTCAAAGATGGAATTAAGGGGGATGGGACTGGGCATCTTTATTATTTTAGTCTCTTCCCACAATGGCCATGTTGAGTGCAAGCATCACTGGTGTCTTTGTGAGTCCAAAGAGCAGTGCCTGCTTTTCCTATCACTTGACTCCTTAATTGGTCTATTGAGCACAGGCAGCAGGAACTGTACCAGCAACTGTACTGGTGACACTTCTAGAACCTGCGTCTCTAGCATGTCAGACAAGAGCTGCGTTTCCACTGACATTTCTTTAATTTCATGAAATATTCAGTCATTATTTAAAGATTGTCTCATACTCTTTAGTGTTTTGAAATCATTGTCAACCTGATGTCCATGCTACATCTTCCTGGAATCTCTTAAACTCTTAATAGGATCCCCCTCATACTCTATCTCCTTGCAGTTGGTCATAAGCTAAAGTGTGTGCCTCACAATTCCCATTGTTAAGTTTCAATTCCAGCACTTTAAGATATGACTGTATTTAGAGACAGTCTTTGAAGAAAGGGTTAACTTAAAAGGAGGCCTTTAGTGTGGGTCTTAGTCCAAATTAACCCATGTCCTAAAAAGAGGAAATTTGGACTCACAAAGACACCAGTGATGCTTGCACTCAAAAAGATCATGTGACAATAAAACACAGATAATCTTGTGCAAGCAAATAAGAGAAACCAGATCTAACCACATGGATTCTGAATTTCAAGACTAAAACTTTGAGATACAAATTTCTATCATTTTTCATCCAGACTATGCTATTTTGTTATGGCTGCCCCAGAAAAGAGATTCACAATTTATTCATGTTAAACTATATTGCTATTTTCTTTATGGTTAAATCTTCATAGTGTCACCACCAGATTCTTCTGCCTTCCATGGTTTGTCTGTGTTTAAAGTAATAAAGCTGGAGGATAGCTCAGTGGTATAGCACTTGCCTAGTTTGTGGGGGACCATGGATTTGAGTCTTAACACCACACAAAAAAGTATAAAGCATGTCAAATGATAGCAAATATTCTTGGCCACACAAGAAAAGAATATTAGTCCAAAAAAAAAAAGTTACCTGATGACAAAACCCAGCTAATTAGAAGAACTTAAAATCTCTGAAAACCAAAAGCAAAATTATTGGCCCATTAAGTCCCTTTTGTTTGGGTTATTATAGTAAATTTTGAAATAAAAAGTTTGATATCTTCATTTTGTTTCTTGTTTAAATGCTGCATTAGCTATTCAAAGTCCTTTATATTTATATGAATTTTGGATATTATTCTACCTTTGTCAAAACAAGCAAGCAGACAGAAACACTGTTCTCCAATTCCATAGTTAAGCCCCACCTGGTCACTGTATATGATCCTTTCTATACATTACTGAATTTGATTTGCTAGTATGTTGTCAAGGGCTTTTGTGCCAATGTTTGTAAAAGACATTGCTCATGACCCTGTGGTCATAAGAGTGGCAGAGTCAACCCTGTTAGTGCAGGTGTGGGTGAGTTAGCCCCAAAGTTGTAAGCATGGGAGAGCTGTCCCCATTTCACATCTGGTGGACCAACCCTACAGCTACCCAGGCCTAGACTCTGGGTTATGACTTGGCCCATCCCAACATCCACCCAACTGTGATCTGCTGGAGCACTGAAGGGACCTGACCTGTAGACCCATAGCTGCAGGGTCTTTGTAACACAGGGCAACAACGGGATATTCAGGGACTCCAGCATCAATAGGGTAGTAGAAACCAGAGGCCTTGAACCAGACCATGACTCTTTGCAATGAACACTTGCAAGTAAAGCTATGTAGACAAAGGTGTGACTCAGTGTCACACCACAACTTCCATGATGAGATTTTTAAGTTTTTCCCTTATTTTATTTTTCTTTCCTTTTTTGTCCTAAATTTTGTTTCCTTTGGAGTGTGTGTGCAGGGGCAGAGGGTGGGTGAGAATGAATAGGGAAATGAATAGGACCAAGATACATGTTGTAAAAGACACATAGAATAAATAAAAACTTTTAAAAAGACATTGCTTTATAGTTCTCTGTCTTACAGTCTTGTCTAGTTTTGGTATCAGGGTAATGCTGGCCTCATACAATAAAAAGAATGTCTTTCTTTACAATTTTTGGAAGCAAGAAAGATTCATCGGTGTTTTGTTTTAAATTTAATTTATTCTTTGACAATTTATTTTATATAGTAATGGCTCTGCAGGACAGCAAGAAATCAGGCATTATTCTTTTTATTCGGGATCGCTTAGGTTATCCAAGGTCTTCTGAGATTTCCAGATGAATTTCAGGATTTTTTTTTTCTATTTATATGAAGTGTGAATATGGCATTTTGGTTGGGATGGTATTGAATCTGTACAGTGTAATTTTCAACCTTCCAGTTCATGAGCATGAAGCAGACATATTCAAGTGTATTCTTGGGGTTCTTTGTGCTTTGTGTTAGGGTATTTTTCCCTTTCTCATGTTCATTATCAGGCTTTCGGTTTGCTACGGTTTTGAATGTTGAGGCAATGTTGAATAGGACTGTTTCTCTGAGCTCTTTCTCAACACGTTTGCCTTTGGGACACAGAAAAACTACTGATTTTTCCTTTGAATTGTGTACCCTGATAGTTTGCTGAAAGAGTTTTTCAGCTGTAAGAGCTACCTAACGGAGTCGTCAGGATCTCTTCATTAGAGGGACCACATTGTCCACAGAAAGCCTACTTTAAATTCTTCTCTGTCCTTGTTGCTGTGATAAAATACCGTGGCAAAAAAACAGGTTAAGAGAGAAAATTCCACCTCGCAATTCAAGGCACTGTCCTTCATGGCAGGAAGGTGAAGGTGGTAAATCTTGAAATGTTGACCGCATTGCATCCACCTTCAAGAAACAGAGCTAGAAATGCTTCATAGTGCTCAGCATCCTTTTCTGTATGGTCCAAGATCCCCTGCCAAGGGACCAGTCCAGCCCATAGTAAATATGGGTCTTCTTCTATCAATTACCATGAGCAAGATAATCCTGCAGGCATGTCAGGTGATTCTAGACTAGATTCTGTGCAACTGACACCAACCATCACTCACACTTTAGTGTTAGTGTCCCTTGCCTGGGTTTCTCTTGCCCTATTGCTCTAGGATTTTAACCACTATATTGAAAAGAGTAGAAAAGGTGGGTAGTTTTGAGTTTTTCTTCTTTTGTACACTATGAACATAGGTTTGTTGTTTATACTTTTCATTATATCGAGATTTGTTCCCTTCTTGTTTTATCTCTTCAAGGTTTTTTTACTTTATGTTATATGCATTGATGTGAAGGTGTCAGACACTTGGAACTTGGGTTGTACATGTTGTGAGTTGCCATGTGAGCGCTGGGAATTGAACCTGGGTTCTCTGGAAGAGCAGACAGTGCTCTTAACCGCTGAGCCATCTCTCCAGCCCCCTCTTAGGGGTATTTTTTTATCTAAAAGAGATATTAGACTTTTTTCAAATATCTAGGCATCTATCTATTGAGATGATTGGGAAATTTCTCTCTTCATTGTATTGGTTCCCGTGCATTTTAATATATCCTTAAATTCAGTTTTGACATATTTTGAGAAATTTTATATCTGTGTGCACCAGAGAGAGTGACTTACAATATCTTTGTTGATGATATGTGTGGTGTGTATTTTATCTGGTTTGGGTATTAGCATTATACTGGCTTGGTTCTTTGTTTGTTTTTGTTTTAAGATTTTGGTAGCATTCTTCCTGTTTCTAGTTTATGGACTAACTTGAAGGTTAATATTGGTATTTATTTGAACATTTTGCAGGATCTAGGCCTAGTCAGTTTTTAGGTGGATTACTTTAGTTCCATTATTCATAGGTCAGTTTAAGTTGCTTATCTAATCTTAATATTCATAGGTTATATGTATACAAATTTTCATCCATTCCTTTTAGACTTTCTAATTGATCAAAATAAAATTTTACAGTTAAGTCCCAATGATTTTTATTGGTTTATTCCATTGGTTTATCAAAATATCTCCTTTTTTATCTCTCTTGATTAGTCAATTAGGGGTTTGTTTATCTTGTCTTTTTAAAGAACCACATTTTCCTTTCCATTGATTACATTTTTTGCTATTGTTTTCTGGTTTATTTATTTATTTATGGTTTGTTTTATTTCTATTTATTAACTTCTATTCTGTTCATAAGTATCTCTCTACATCTGTTGCTTTTGGATTTGGCTTGTTCTAGCTTTTCCAAGGCTCTAAGGTGCATTGATATGCATTTGTGATCTCTCTGTTTTTTAATGTTATAACTCATAGCTGTGAGCATCCCTCTTAAGACTGCTTTCATTGTTTCCACAGAGATTCATATGTTGGGTTTTCACTTTCATTGAATTTGAAGAGTTAAATTTCTTCAATGATCTATCCATTATCAATAGTATGCTGTTGAATATCTGTGAGATTGTGTGTATTTTCTATAGTTTCTCTTTGTTTGATTTCTATCTTTAGTCCATTGGGATCAGATATAATACAAGAAAATATTTCAATTTTCGTGTTTGTTGAGACTTGCTTTGTGTGTAGAGAAAGTTGCATGATTGCTGAAATGAATGTGTATTCTCTACTTCTTGATGGAGTATTCAATATATTTCTGCTAGGTCTATTTGACATATGATGTTATTTAACCTGGGTACTTCTATTTAACCCCCCCCCCCCAGAATAGGCTGCAAACTGGGGACATTGAAGTCACCTACTATTATTGGGTTGAAGTGAACCTGACTTTACATCTAGTACTGTTTCTCCTGCTGCCCTGCCATCACAGTTGTTTATTTTGTCTGTGCATGTGCATGTGGGGGCATGCCATGGTGTGTGTGTGTGTGTGTGTGTGTGTGTGTGTGTGTGTGTGTGTGTGTGTGTGTGTGTGTGTCCATACCACACTCGTGGAGGTCAGAAGACAACTTGTGGGAGATAGTTCTTTCTGTCTACCATATGGATCCCAGGGATCGAACCCTGTTTGTCACATTTGATGGTAGGAACCTTTACCTACTGATCTATTTCACCAACACCTTCTGGTGTAAACCTTCCTGTTGAGTGATCAGAGGTTATTTAGATAGACACACCTTTATTTGTTACTTGGTGTTTCTCTCTTATACCTTTCACTACACTTTCTTGTTCTGTATATTTAGTGTTTTAGCCATAATATGGGGAGCAATTTTTCCATTGGGTGTACTAAATGCCTAAGGTTTTATTTAAAATGTTTTCTATGTGTTTGTCATAAAGTTCTTCTATGTCCATGGCTCATAAAATTTGTCCTCTTCATAGTATCTCACATATTTGATTCATATATTTTATTGATATGTTTTTCTAATTGGTTGTTTCAATTCCTCTATTTTGTCCTCAAGCCCTGATATTATGTCTTCCCCATGATTCATTTCATCCATTCTATTGGTGAAGCTTCCCACTTAGCATTTTATTTAACTGCTGAAATTTTAAAATTTAGTATTTCAGCTTATTTTCCTCAGTATTTCTATCTCCTTACCGAATTCCATGTTCATATCCTGTATTGTCTTATTTTTTTTCCATTTAGCTGCTTGTTTTCATTCTCTTGAAATTTGTTCATGTATGCTTTCTTTTGTTTCTTTGAACATAAAGTACTAAATTCTTTGTCTTCAATTTCATTGAATTCATTGCTCATTCAGCATCAGTACTGGGAGCCTGGCAGCTTTTGGAGGAGCCATGTTCTTAGTTTTCCATGTTGTATTAGAGCTGACAGACAGGCCTGAGGCTGTTGGTTGACTTTAAGAAAAGAGAAAGGACTACATCCCCTTTATTGCTTCAGTGGAAATATTTCCACTGTTCAAAAGAGACTAAGTAGCAAGATTGAAGTATCATTTTTCTCACTGGTTACAATGATGTTTGGGCCACCAGGATAACTCCTTAATAATGTTCCCGGGGTACAGTAGTTGCAATTTGTGGTCTTGTTCTAATTTTTTCAGAGACTGGGTTACAGATGTGGTCTGAGCAGATGGTGGGGCTTGACAAGCAGAGTCCTGGATGCTGTTCACACGTCTGGCAGCCTTTCAGGAGACAGACAGTGAACACTGCCATGCCTTGGAGTCATGCCTTTCCTGCTCTCTGATGCTCTGCTTGGAGCCTTGTGGAAGGTCCTTTGAAGACTCACTTTTAAGCTCACTGGGTACTGAGTAGTTCTGAGCCAAATTTACTTTTCCCATATTGTGGATTGGATAAGAACTGTCCCCTGGAGGCCCGTGTATTCAGACATTTGCTCCCCAGTTAGTGGTGTTGTTTTGGGGAAGTTATGAAACCTTTAGGAGGTGAAGCCTTGTTAAATGAAGTACATCACTGGGGAAGGCCCTATGGGTTTATAGCCTCTTCCTACTAACGTATCTGTTTCTTGGGTGTGGAAAAAATGGGATCCTTTGCTTTCTGCTCCCCACCCACCACTGCAGATTCTATTCTTCTGGAATTCTTCTATTCTTCTTTTGGCCATGGTATTTTATCACAGCAATAGGAAAGTAACCAATGCGCCCACTCTAGAAGCATCCTATTGGTCAGGTTTCCGTGTATGGTCGCAGGACACTAACTGTGCGTATTCAGAGTTCACTGAAATGGTCTCAGGCTACCAAGCTCCCATGCAACAGGAATCTGTTCAAAGAGGCAGCTCAAGGTTGTCTAGAAAGTGTTGCACATCCACCGCTGACAAGCGGGGGTTTCCTGAGCACTTCCTCCTGCCAGTGCTGCTATTGTCCTTGTACACCTTCTTCCCCCACCTCTCTACACTCTCGACTACTGAACATACAGTGCAGATATCCAAAGGCCCCGTGACCCTCTAAGTCTGTCAGCCTTCTCTCTCTCACAGGAAGTGGGAAGCTCTCCAAGGGACACCCTCCTGGATGGATTCTGGGCTCTCTCCTGTTTTGTAATATTCTGCTTTACTTTGCTGATGAAGCTGGAAATAAAGGAATCACCCTCCTCTTCTGACAGCCATCACTTAGCTTTCATTTATTCATTCCTTGGAGACTCCGGCAGGGCATAGCTAGGCACTGTCCACCATCTTCCAAGTCCCTCCTCTCCTTGTTTCTATAAAATCCTTTTGATTTCTCATTTTAACCTTCTCTGTCTTCTTACTTTCCTTAGTCAATCTAGGTAAAGAGTTATCAGTTACATTCATCTCAAATAAAAAGCTTTTCAGCTCATGGGATTATTGTTCCACTTATAGGTGGTTGGTATACAATTTTGGTTTGAATGGATTTTTTGTTTGTTTCCCCTATGCGAGTATAAATTACTCTTTAACCTTACAATAGCTGCTCAAATGAAACCAAGATGTCAATTTAAAGAGACATTAAAAAAAAAAAAACACTCACAAATCCTCAACGGAAAGGAGGCTTGGGATGATGTAAGTGAGCAGTCACTTGTGTCTGGTGTGTGCATTACCATTCCCCTAAATGCATGAGCTCTTGCTTGCTGCTGTTGGCTTGTTGTTGCTGTTGTTTTATACAAGTTGTTTCTACAATGAATTTTTATTATCACACTTATTTTGAGAGTTCAAAGTTCTTTGTTCTCTTTGACATCTGATTCTTTTTATCTTGAGCCAACAAATAAATGCCTAGTATTATGAGAAATAGCTGATTTTTTTTTGCACTTCTTCCCTCCATGAATTAACTAGATACCCATGTTTTGCTTTGATTTGAAGTTGTACTCCTTGTGTTCCATAAAACTGGATTTATAGGAATTATAATTGAACCATTCAAAAATGCAAGAAATTATTTATGAAGTTAGAAGGGCATTAGGTCATTTGGGCCCATTCAAGCTCTACTAGTGCATGATTTTGCCAAAGATGCAATAAAATGTCAGTGAAATTAGTTGTCATTTGTAGTAGATTTCACATTGTGGAATAATAATCCCAGGACACTACATACAGGCTTCAGAAATTGCACAAACTCTTTGTGTACATATCAGTAAAAAATGTTAAACACTCTGAAAGTGAAAATACAAATCACAGACTGGATGAATATATTCACATCAAATATAGGATAAACAACTTGTATCCATATAATAATATTTCCCTTAAAATGAGAACAACCTGTGTGTGTGTGTGTGTGTGTGTGTGTGTGTGTGTGTGTGTGTGTGTGTGTATGTTCTCAAGCAAGTATATTCATATATTGTGCTATTTTGACTTTTGTCAACTGTATACAAGATAGAGTTACTTAGAAGAGAGAACTCATTTGAGAAAATGCGTCCATCAGACTGGCCACTGGGCACATCTCAGTGTCATTTTCTTGTTTGTTGGTTGTGGTAGAACCTAGCCCAGTGTGGGTGGTGCCACCCCTGGACAGGTCATCCTAGAATGCATAAGAAAAATAGTTGAATAGGAGCTTGAAAGCAAGCCAATAGGTAGCACCTCTGTGTTCCGTGCTTTAGTTCTCTAGGTTCCTGCCTTGAGCTCATTCCTTGACATCCCTTACTGATGGGCTGTGACATGGAAGTATAAGTCAAAGAAACTTTTTCCTTTCCCAGGTTTTTCTCAGTTGTGGTGTTTTATCACTGCAACAGAAATCAAACTAGGACATATATCAAACAAAAATGGCATTTTACATATATGTGTGTATAAATATATAATTTATATATAAAATAAAAAATATAATGTACTTCTTGCTTCATTGTCTAAACTAACTTAAAATATAAGTTGTGTACTTTTTCTTAGCATAAAAGATAGAAGAATGATTTTTATACAGGATAAATAAGAAATAGCTACAATATAATATCAAGAAATCAAGAAAAGGGGTAATGATCTAAGTAGATATTTCAAAGATATTTCAATGATCCATGACTTGTATCATAAGTAACTGATAAATACAAATTGAAAATTCAATTAACTATCACTTCATATGTCCTAAACTGGCTAAAATAAAACACATAGACAATAACAAGGTCCATGAGAGGTTGAAGGAAAGGCTGTGGAAGGAAGGTTCTGTCCCACAGCCGTTTAGTCCCACATAGACATGCAAGCTTACATTAACTATAAGCTGTTTGGCCTATTACTCAGGCTTCTTACTGATCTTTCTCTTACTTATTAACTCATTTCTATTAATTTGTGTATCTCCATATTGTCTTATTGCACCAAAGAATGCCTGGGTACCCCACCTTCCCGATAGTTACATGGAATCTCTTTCCAGAATTCTCCTAGTCTGGTAGCCCCACCTATACTTCCTGCCTGTCCATTGGCCTAAACAGCTTTATTCATCAACCAATAAGAGAAACATACATTCACAGCATACAAAAGGACATCCCCATCAAACTGTAATTCTCACATATAGCTTACAGGTATATAATACCATCTGAGGTTTTCTTTAAATATTAGATTGTAGTTTTAACATGATTCAGCAAACATACTGTTAGAAATCTCAGAGAAGCTACAAATTATGTTCACAGGAAATTTCTGTAAGCAAATGGTTACAGTAGCATTATTCACAATAGGCTCAAATTAGGAAGAAGCAGAAAGTCCCTCAGATCATAGGTAGATACATAAAATGTATGTAGCTGTACAGTGGAAAAGAGCAACACAGTAATAATCATGACAAGGAAATACTGAGTCATGCTACAAAGTGGACGAACCCCCAAAGCAAACTGAGCAAATGAAAATCTGGTTAAAAACAAAACAAAACAAACAAAAAACCCTCTGATATTCCAGTTAAGAAATGCTTAGGAAGGTAAATACGTACAATTCAGTTGTCTGATGCTTGGGTAGAAAAGGAACTTAAAATAAGAATAGACAGTCTTTGTGAGATAAAAATAAATGTCCTAAAATTTAATTTGTTCTAATATGTGGTGATAGTTATAAAATTCTACGTACCTAGTAAAAAAATCTGTATTTTTGTAACATTAAATTGTCCACCTAAAATGGGTGAAATAATTTTAATGTGTGGCTTGGTGACAAACCCTACACAGCATGCAAAAGGCCCCAGTTACAACCGGCAGCACCAAAAAAGTAAAAGAACAAAGATAAAATGGACGGGATCTAAATTTCAATAAAGCCATTTTTTTAATCCAATACTCAGCAATATGTGTCTTCTAAATATACACATACTTAATTGATGCTTACAGAAAGCTGTCAAAAACATATTTAACATGTTACATACATAATATATAATGTGTATGTGCATAATATGTACATACACAGATGTGTAACATTAGACAGTGCTTGTTAATTTGTACTACATTTATTTGTGTTTCAAAATGATCTCTGATCATGTCTATTCAACCTGAGAATCATAAAATTGTAAAATGAGCAAAACAATACAAAAATCTGAAACCATTTCTGACTGCTAGGCCCTGAACCAAACTTTTCCCAGTATCAAAACAAAGGCAGAAGTGAATTTATTTTAGATGCTTATTATAAAGTCTAGTCCATAAATTCTTTTCACAACACTTTTTTACTCATCAAAAATATTCTATTTTCATTGACTAACTTCCTCTGAGTTAATGTACTTTTAATTCTTAAAAGACAAAGTATTTATGTCAATAATTATAGGATTTCCTTTTTATGTACTGGATTGTGCAATTAGTTTTATTTTTAAAAAGAGACAGTGGGGCTATACTGGCAAAACCCAGTATTTCCTGGCTGCAAATAAATCAAACTTGGCATTTCTACTAATGAGCTTATAGAAAACTACTTCAGCTAAAAGTAATATCTTATTAGAATATTATAAGGCTGTCATGAAGGCAGTAGAGGAACATCATGTTTATTTCTTTATCTGCTATTCCATAATGTATTAGTCAGGGCTTCCTTAAAGGAACAAAATCATTAGAACACACTGGAGTGGTTTACAGGCTGTGATCTGGGTCATCGATCAATGGCCGTCTCCCAGGGGAAAGGTCAAGAATCCAGGAGTTGTACAATCCACAAGATTGAAAATCTCAGTAGTTCCGATCTGGTGCTGGATAGAGTGCAGGGGGTACTTAGAGCATTACTGGTCTTCAGTCTACATTGGAGTCATGAAGGAATGGGTTCCAATAACAGTGAAAAATGCCTCTGCAACAGGTTAGAAGAATTTGCCAGCAAACATAAAACAAAAGCTTCCTTCTTCCATGTGAAGGTGTGGCCCAGATTTAGGGTCACTAGACTGACTAATTCTCCCCACCTCAGATAATCAATCAAGAAAATACCTCATAGGCACAACAGGCTGCTTGGATGTTAGCTCGTTACAAATGCAGTAAGCCGACTGCTAAGATCACGTAGGCACCTGGGATGTTCTTTGCCCTCTTTCCCTTGTTTAGAATGAAAACCCAAGGACCAGAATCTTCACATCCACACTGGATTGTAAAATGACTGAGAATGTAAGCTACACATGGCAAAGCAATGAGGTAGAAGCTAGAGTTCTAGAAACTACAAAATAGGACGGTCACTCAGCCACCCAAGATCCACGGAGAACTGGCTCCTGGCAACCCATAGACACCTCCATCTCTAGGTTCTCATGTCTCTATATAAAGTAGTGTAGAATTTTCACATAACTCATGTACATGCTCTATGTACTTTATATCATCCCCAGATTACTTATAACCCCTAATGCATTACAAGGCTACTTAAATAGTTGTTGTACTGTACTGTTGAGAGAATAATAAAGGAAAAAATATCTATACATGTCTAATACAATTTTTATGAATATTTTTGATTGGCAATTGGTTGGATGAAAGAATGAATATCCTGTGGATCTGAATGGGTAACTGTTCCATTTCTGGAAATGTTATGCCTGGATATCTCGAACACAAAAACAAAATCCCGTATAGCTATGTTATTGTCTTAAAATTAAACAACCCAGAGATGTGAGTGGTTCAAAGGGAGCAATTTCTCAATGCAAAGACTCCAAGAAAGGAAACTACTTGGTATCTAGAAAATGGCAAGGTAAGAGGAGAAAGAGGAACAGAGGTAGGCAGGAACTAATGGAGAGTCAGGTGATATAGGTTCTGACGGTTCATAAGGACTTTAAGATATCTTATAATTTTATCTACTACAATATGGCTTGATTTCCTTCTTAGGCTGGTCTCAAATTCTTAGGCTCAAATAGCTTGTCTTATTTATACTCTAAACGAATCTCTTTATGCATGATAACTCAGTGCTATCATTTACAAATCCTTACATAAGCCAGGTGTGGTGACACACGTCTTTAATTCCAGCACTCAGATGGCAGAGGCAGATAGATCCCTGAGTTTGGGGCCAGCCAGGACTACATAAAGAGATCTTATCTCCAAAAGCCAATAAAAATAAAAATCCTCATTTAAATTTATGTTTATTACAATAACCTCTGTGTTAACATATATATATATATATATATGTATTAAATATTCTACATGATAACACTTTATTGAAAAATATCACAGTTACCTTTATTAGCTGGCATTAACTATAATTTCAAATTTTTTAGTTATTCTACAATAACCTGTCTGACTAAAATTTACTTAGGGCTCTTACAAAGTAGCCTAGTTTGGTTCCCAGTACCCACATCAGGATGCTCACACTCACCTGTAACTCTAGCTCCAGAGGAACCTGATACCCCGGACCTATGCGGGCACATGCACTCATGAGTACATCTCCACACTACACACAGACACACAATTTTAAGACCAAATACTTGTTAAAAAGAATATGCTAACATAGAGGGTTTGTTTGGTTTATAAGGTATTACTAAGCAGAGTTGAGACAGTGTCTGATCAGCTTGGAAACCTCTCTGTTTGATTCCTCCTTTGGGTTTTACTAATGTGAGGGCAACTATCACTAAGCACTTGATCTTCCTATCCTATCAAAGTATTCATCTCCAAGTATTTGGTGAAAATTAACTACTTAGCATAGAACTCCTAGCAAAGACCAATCATCTTGTGAATGGTTTCTATTCTTTTTAATCCCAACTACCAGTGTCTGAGAATCTTAACTATCATTAGGGAAATAGGAAAGTTCCACATACTAAAGACATTTTGCATAGGGACAGACAGATAATACAAATGTCTGTCATTACGTGGATGAAAAAGATCGCAGTGACATTCACTCTTCTTTGCTCTGACACCTAGAAGTGCTTATGTAGAAAACACAAGTGTCTCCTGGTGTCTCATATGACATCAGTTTGTTACCACTCAGATTCATACCTTAATTTCTTAAGACATTAGTTCTTACCAGCTGGCAACCGTGAACTTAATTATTGCAAGTCTACTTACAAGATTATTCTCTTGACTTAACGTCGGTGAGGCCCAGCATAGTACCTAGATAGACTTGTAAGTGTTGTATCAAGTACAAAGTACTTCTAATTAGTCAGCAACTCATCATTCAGCAACTGATTTAGTCATCAAAACCAATGGTTTTCTGCTCTGTTCAGGATAGTCATCAGCATTTAAAATTATGGGGGCAGGTTAGGGGTGTAACTCACTTGGTATAGTGCTTGCCTAGCATGAGTTCAATCCTCAACACAGCATAAACTGAGTGTGGTGGTACACACCCATGACACCATCCCTTGGGGATAGAGGCAGAAAAATCAAGAGTTCAAGGTCATCTTGGGTTATACAGCAAGTCTGAGGTCAGTCTGGAATACATGAGGCACTGGATCCAGAAACACAGACAGGCTGATAAGATGGTTCAGTAGGCAAAGGTGATTTGCTGCCAAGCCTGTAGACATGAGTTCAATCCTTGGGAACCTCATGATGAAAGCAAGGAACCAACTCCCACAAGTCATTTTTGCTTTTTTGTTGTTGTTGTTGTTTTGGTTTGGTTTGGTTTTTTGAGACAGGATATCTCTGTGGGACTGTCCTGGCTGTCCTTGAACTCACTGAGATACACCTGCTTCTGCTTCATAAGTACTGGAATTAAAGGCGTGAACAACCACCATCTGGCCCAATTGCTACAGGCTTGCCATGTGTGTTCTGTGAGGTTGAAATCTGGTCTGAGCCTTTGGCTGGAGTAGATGACATAGAGGCAGGCACAGCACTGGCACCGACATGAAGGACCACATGTAACCCACCCCTCACACACACACAGTTTTCTTTCACTCACTTTTATACTTCCCTTATTTAATGTATATATTAAATACATATATAATATAATATAATAATATAATATAATACAATTCCAGTTTTGTGGAGCAACTTTGTCTTGCTCCATTCTCTGTCTCCTTTCTGTCTCTTTCTCTTTCTTTTTTCTTTTCTTCCTTTCTTTCTTTCTTCCTTTCTTCCTTTCTTCTTTTTTTTTTTTTATTTTAATGTGTCCTTCCCTAAAGAGCATAGATCTTCACTACCCGAAGACTGTTACTAGACTCATACCAGCAGCTTTCCCCATCCCTGTGACATGCCTAAGGAACACATGTCCCACCTACCTTCCCAAGACCCTTTCTGTGCCCCCACTTCAGATAGGGAGGCTCAATTCAAGCCACTAAACCCATCCACCCCTCCCCAGTACCCTTGTCCCATCCATAGCTGGGAAGTTTCTATTCCCATCTTAACTCCACCCACTCTCGTCAACTCTGCTCACTACTGTAACTGGAGGGCTACCCTGCTCCATGAACAAACCCTACCAACACACGAGCATCCACCCCCTGCCTCTGCCTTCTCCTTTCCTTTTACCTGTGTCCTTGTCAGGAACGGAATCTGTCTCATAACGCCAACTCTGTCAACACATGTTACCTGAGGTGAAGTCCTCAGCACCTCTCCTATCGTCCTAAAAAAATCGACTGTGACAATCAGATAGCATTTTATGTCCAAAAGTTGTGCAACGTTAAAAACTGGCAAGACTATGAAAGAACGGAAGAGATGAAAGACGGAAGGCTCAACATTGGCTCACAATGTCTGTTCCTCGGGGAGGAAGAAGGTGGTGTTTGTCACAGAAAATGCCAAGAAGTTTCAGGTCATTTGGATTCTAGGAGGTAAATTTCCATTCATTTTGGTAGCACAAAAAAAAATGAGTAGCAGGGAAAACTGGGTGAAGGTTTCATGCAGAAATATGTTGAGGCAGTTTGTCGGGTACAGGTGGAGGCTGCCTGTCTGTGCTTCAGGTCCCTCCAGGGAGATGAGAAAGTCTGCTTTGTACCAGCTCTCAGCTGGCTTTGAGGACACGTCAGCCATGAACTCCACAAATTTGCTTCCAGCACTGAGGCTGAGCCAGACAGTTCACCTGTTCAGATGCCAAGCCTTGAGTCAGATTGTGGCACCACCAAGCGCTCAGAACTTTGGCTGATATTCTTGCTTTCAGCCTGATGGATATGGGCAAATGGGTGCAGAGATGCCTAAGACCCAGAAGAATACAATTTCTCATCACTTGTGGGTGCTGGGGAGGAGTACCCCAAAACCCTCCCATCAGGCAAGTGTGCCTGCATGCATTTCTCTGGATTCTGCCTTGTACATGGTACCACAAATCTTCATCGCCCAGGTCTAGAAGATGAGTTGAGTCTGTTAGGAGAAACTCTAGCAAGTTAACACTGGTCTTTTGCCCTTGGGAACTCAGAGATTGTTCTTGCACTCTCTGAGCCTGGGATCCTGAGAGGACAGTAGGTGTTAGAGTCTGTCTTGGCAAGGTTGAGGGTTCAGGAAGAACCACACAATAGCTTTTGATGTTCTTAGAGCTTAGCAAATGAAAATTCTGAAAGGCGCTTATTTCAAAAAAAAAAAAATGGTAAATTTGTTGGGTGAGGGTAACATTTAGACAAAAACACAGTAGAATTTATTTTGTCAAGGGGAAAAAAGAAGACTTGAATAATAACTGATATGGAATAAATTGCAGTCTTTGGCCTGCAGTCACATAAGTGATGCCTGCACGTCATAAAAAGCATCATTGACGTGCTCACAAGCACAAGTGAATGTCAGAGCAAGAAAAGCCATGCTAGCTCAGTCTGCTTCTTAGGCGGCTGCCAAAAGCATCAGTGATGAGTCATCATTTCTAAAGTACAAAAAGCAATGTTCACTCTAGAAAGATTTAAAATTAATCACAGGAAGGTTGAAAATAATTAGACCCACATTAATACTTCTATGTTAGATAATATTTCTGGGGATATAGTTCAGTGGTAGGATATTTTCCTAATATATGTAAAGATCCATGTTCAATGTCCAGCATCATACACAGACATACAGGCACTGACACGTGTTCCCAAGCTGTTTAAAAGGTTTTTACTTGTATGTTTGTGATTTAATGAAATTTTTATCTTATGCATAAGATTCTCTGGTTTTCAGAAGGCTTCAGAAGTTCAAGAGCAGCCTAGAATTTACAGGAAGAGGAAGGGAACAATTTCACATGCAAAATTAAATAATTTATTTGAGTTTTGTATTTGAAATCTCACAATTCTGATATGTATATATATATATATACAGATATGTGTGTGTGTGGGTGTGTATATATATATATATATATATATATATATATATATATATATATAAAATCTCAAAAGCAATGGCATGTGCATACATGCTTTCCTTTTAAATGTAAAGCAGGTCTGGAAAAGTGGCTCAGTGGTTAAGAACAATTGCTGTTCTTGAAGAGGACCCAGGTTCAGTTCTGAGCACCCACATAGTCACTCCCAACCCTCTGTAACTGCAGTTCGAGGGGATCTAACACCAAGGTGTTAGAGTTTCTATTGCTGTGGAGAGACACCACGGCCATGGTAACTCTTATAAAGGGAAGCATTTAATTGGGGCTGGTTTATAGTTTAGTTGTAGAAGTTTAGTCCATTATTGTCATGGTGGAAATGCAGACAGATATGGTACTGGAGAACGAGATGAAAGTTCTACATCTGGATGAGCAGGCAGCAGGAAGAGAGTCACACTGGGCCTGGCTTGGGCATCTAAACCTCAAAGTCCACTCTCAGTAACACATGTCCTCCCCCCAGGCCACACCTACTCCAATAAGGCCATACCTCCTATCAGTGCCGCTCCCTATGAGCCTGTCTATGGGGGCCATTCTCATTCAAACCACCCAAACAGCATCCACATCTATGGGCACTAGATATGCTCATGGTGTATTCACATGCTTGAAGATAAAACACTCATGCAGATTAAGTCCGTAAATAAATAAAACTTTGTGCTGGAGAAAGGACTCAGCAAAGAGCTCTTGTTCCTGCAGAAGATCCAGGTTCAGTTTCCAGCACCACATGGATGCTCACAACCATCTGTTAACTCCAGTTCCAGGGAATACAATGCCCTCTTCTGGCCTCCATGGGCTCTAGGTGTGCATGTGGTACACAGACATAGCTGTGAGCAAAACACTCAAACACATAAATAAATCTTTAAAAGAAAATTTAACCGCATGTGCAAGTGAATAGTATATGTTTGAAAGTACCCATAGATGACAGAAGGTGTCCAGCCCCACCTCCACCCCCCACAAAAAAAAAAACATTTTAAATGCTCAGTATTAGCCGTTATTTTTAATTCTTCGTTAGTTGAACAGTCTCTCACAAGATGGGCCTTAGGAGATACGTACTGAATGGATGAGGACAGAATGAATGTTTTGTTTTGACTCTTCAACCCAGACAAATGATAGCAAATTAAATAATAATAAATGCACAAGATATTAAAAAGTTACTTTTAACAAGACAAAATGTAAACGTTCTGGACTAGGTAATCACAAGCCCTAGAAAATACTCGATTTTTTTGTGACATAAAGCTGAAAATTCTGAGTCCTTGTTCTCTAGGACTGTAGACAAGAACTGATGAGGAAGATGTGACCTTTGCCACCATGGGCAGAAGCACAGCAAAGTCCAAAGTCTGACCAAAGAAAGCCTTCCAGTGAAATGTGACCATCTCCCACATTGTAAGTTTACTCCCATTCATGTCTAGCACGAAATGTGCTTTCTTCTCCATACACCTTTGGCTGTTGCCACCATTTCATAACAATTTTTTTGTTAAGTATATTGTTTGAGCCTATGTATTGGCTTGTTATGTGGGAAGAGGACATTGGTATCAGTTAGACTTTCTTGTTCTAGAAAGTTCACATTGGGTCCAGCAGTTTTGTTTCATCTGCCATAGAGTGTTGCTTGAAAGGCAACAAGATTGCTAAGTTTCAACATTCATCTCTTAAATCTTTGTAAAAAGGGCTGGAGGAATGGCAAGGACCAGGGTTCCATTCCCACCACCTACAAATGGTGGCTCACAACCATTTGTAATTTCAGTTCCAAGGGACCTGATGCCCTCTTTTGACCTCAATGACCACCCTGCACACACATAGTGAACATACATGCAGGCAAAACACTTACACACAAAACACAATAAATTAAAAGTAAACAATCTTGAACCTTTATAAACATTTAAATAAGGTTTTCAGCTAGCTCACAAAAAAATATTCCTTTAAAGAATTAGAAAAGCTTAAATGTAGTATATGTTACTGGCCTATGGCAGGCTTATTTTATTTTCAGCAGAAATAAAATCCACTACTCCAACTCAATGCAAATTCAGTTAAGAAAGAGTCTAGGATATGGTCCCATTTACACTAGCTGACAGTAAATTATGTGGCACCATTTTCCTTTTTACAGTGATGTCAAAGGTGATATCTACAAGAGCATCAATAGGCAGGAAGCCTGGTTGACTCAATAATTGGTAATAATGCTAAAGGCTCAGGAAATGTAAGCACAAATACTTTACTATTTTTAATTGTTCTGGATAAATGCCTCTATTGGATGATAAAGAGTCATGCCTGAAACTTACTTGTTATACATAAAATACTGCTTCGATACTGCAAATTAGACAAGGATAGAGATTTTTGTGCCTATGCCTTAACATTACACCTGGCCTTTTAGTGCGCTCAGGATATATTTGTTGAATGAATTGGAAAACAGTAAGACCTATCTGATTGCCTAAACTGTAAACATCTCTAAAATTACAATAAAATATGACAGAGTGATTTGCGAATCTGCTAACGAGGACTAAGTTATAAGTCATCAAAGGAAAGGAAGTGAGAATAAACATTAAAACGTTCAAAGTGTGGGCTGAGCAGGTAAATAATGGCACTCGGAGACCCCGCTTGATTTGGGCTATGCACACAATCTTCTTGTAATGCACTTGGCAACCAAAGACCCTCCCCTGCATGTGCTATGCACATAACCCTCTCGAAATGACATACTTGGCAACCTGTCAGCGATGTTGGACCTCCAGCTACACAAAGCCGCACACACCCCTGACTCCAAACCATGGACTAAGTTTCTCCTCCCCTTGACGATCATCAAACACAGCCAGTTTCTCTTTAACCATACTTGTTATATCCAGGTACAAGGGTAAGCATCCAATCTGTAAGAACTAGTTCGGATTACATGGTCAACTGAGTCCTCATTTTGTGCCTGTGCATATGATTAAAATCAGATACATTATGAGAAGAGCTACATGCAAGAGTGGGAAAGATTATAGAACTTAAATCTGCCCATTTAGTAGAGAATCGCCCTTGCTGCACTTCCCCATAGCTAAAGCTTTTTCCTTCAAGTTACCATGAAAGAAGCCCCAGGTGGTAACCTGAGACTCTTGAACAAATCTAAGTCCTGTAGCTTGCTGACAAAAGTGACAGCTGTGACAGTCACTGTTGACTGATATTAACAGGAGACAGGGCTCTGGGCATGTTTTGATTACTTAGAGTCCAGGTAGGAAAACCTACACACCATGGGCAGTGCCGTTTCTGGGGCAGGGGGTGGTGTGGACAGTGTAAGAGTGGAGAAGGTGTGCCGAGCTTCAGTTTGCATGCATCTGTGGCTCTCATGACTCGCAACATAACGGGACCAGTGTTTGCAGGCTCCTGATGGCTGGGATTCCCTGCCATTACGGACGGTTATCTGGAACTATGAGCAAAGTAAGCCTTTTCTCTTTTGGTGGGAATATTTTATCGCAGCCATAGGAAATAAAGCAAACAGTATCTCCCTTCCTGATCAGTACTATCACTTCACAGCTGAAATAGTTTTCCTGCTGTGGCAATCTTCATTTCAATGTGTTCCTTCATTTCAATGTTTTGAGTAAGAGGCCAGTGAAACATGAATAAATAAATGACCCAGAGACAGATATTGGAGTTCAAGCTTCAAGCTGAAGATCAGCAAAGCAGCCAGGCACCAGCTCTTACTCTACCTCATACCGAGAGACGATCCTGGCTCCACCAAACCTCAGACTGTAATCTCTCCTCAACATGACTAGAGAATCCTGAGGCCTCAATGTCTTCCTATCCTCAATGTGGCTGGAGAATGAGTGCCTGATACTGATACCTTGCTACTGTCTTTTTGGGGGGCAGGGGTTGAGACAGGGTTTCTCTGAATTGTTTTGGAACCTGTCCTGGAACTATCTCTGTAGACTAGGCTGGCCTCGAACTCATAGAGATCCGCCTGCCTCTGCCTTTGGAGTGCTGGGATTAAAGGTGTGTGATCCCAGGTGCTGAAATTATCTTTGTGTGAGCTATTTCTCTTTAGGACTGTATCAATCTTTTGTAGATCTGGGAGGCCTTGGACTCAAAGAGATTCGTCTGCCTCTTAATCCTAAATCCTAGGATTAAAGGTGTGTATCACTACTGCCTGATTGCTATAGTTTGAGGCTGACTTTGCTTTCTGAATCGTCAGGCAAGCTTTAATAAATCATAAATAATATATCACCACAGACCAAAAACCTGGAAATGCCTGATCCAGTGATAGCATGAGTACACTGTTGTTGTACATAATATTTGGAGAGATATACTTCATGGAGATGGTTGACCTAAATCTTGGTTAGCTTTAAAAATATGAGATTAGGGACTGGCAAGAATAGCTAGAGAGATTACGTGATTCATAGTGCTCCCTTGCCTTGAAGCCACTCTGAATGTGTTAGCCTTGCTTTCCATGCTCATCTTTTATTCATTATCATCATCATCATCATTACATTTACTTATTTAGTGTATTATGATGTGGGGTGATCTAATCCAGTGGTGTGTGTGTGTGTGAAGGTCACATGGCAACTTGTGGGAGTTGATTCTCTCTTTAATATTGTGAGTCCTAGGGGTCAAACTCAGATCATCAGATTTATCTTCATGTCATTGGCCTCAGCCTTTATTCTTTTAGAAGGGAAAATGAATGAATTTTGAGCAATGGTGCTATAGCTTAGTTATGTAGAGTGCTTGCTTACCATACACAATGCTCTAGGTCCAACTCCTCCACCTAAAACTGGGCATGGTGGCACACCCCTATACTCAGGAGGTAGAATCAGATGAGTCAGAAGTTCAAGGTCATCCTGTACTATATAGTGAGTTCAATACTAGGTTGAGATAAAAGAAACACAATCTAAAAACATTTTTTATTGTTATCCTTTATTTCTATGAGTTTTGCTCTTACTATTTGTTTGTTAGAGATCAAACCTAGGGCCTTGTATATACTAGCCAAGTGCTCTACCACTGAGCTACACTCCCAGTATGAAGTATCAACTATAAACCAGGTAAAAAATTTTTTCTCTTATGGAGCTGGGGATTAAACCCAGAGCCTTGTCAATGACATAAAAAGGTGCAGGTTAGAGTCAAAGAAGAAATACTCTTTTGTATGTTCTTTTAAATTTTTTCATATGTGAGTACTGTATTTATATCATTTCTAGCCTCTCTACAACTTATGATGTCTTTCTAAATGTGTGTGTGTGTGTGTGAGAGAGAGAGAGAGAGAGAGAGAGAGAGAGAGAGAGAGAGAGAGAGAGAGAGAGAGAGAGAATTATCATGTAAACACAGCCTGCTGAATCTATTCAGTGTTGCTCATATGTATATGTCTTGAGGGCTGACTTTGACTTCTTAGCATTGGATAACCAATTAGAGGGCTCTGGATAAAGACTGTTTTTTTGCTTGTTTTTATTTTTGTTTTCTTGGGGTTTTGTTGTTGTTATTGTTTTCTTCTCTCGGCATCCATTAATTGCCTGTGAGATTTCCCCTATCCACAATGGTATACCAACTGGTATTATTATTGTTTATGTCTTGTTAAGCAACACTTTGTTGAGCTGTCACAGGTGCAGCTTCCCTGTGACATACAGATAACACAATCTCACATCAAACATCCTGATCCTCTGGCTCTTACAATCTTTCCACTAGGATGTTCCCTGAGTCTTAAGTATATGGGTTGGTACCCTATGGTCAGTTGTAAGGAAGAATATTCTTAGCAGACACTGGGTCCCCTTGAACATTACAAAGGAAGACTTGTGAGACTATTGATCATACACAAAAGATAGGATTACCTTTATGAAAGTAGAAGAAATGTAGTTTTTAAAATGAGTGTGCATCTATGAGCTATTTGTATTTTTAGTTCTTTTTAAGAGCAAGGGAATTGCAACCAGTGTGCATATAGAAGATAAGTTGAAAGTTTTGGTCTCTACTCTTTCAAAAAAGAAAAGAAATTATAAGTAGAAATGTAACTGGAAAAAAAATACCTTTTAATGTTTAAGATTAGAATCGTGATTTACCAAATAAACCTTTGGAAAGTCATGAATTCAGATACACAGTGGGGTAATGTGCATGTTGATGAAGAGATACACTGTACCCTACTGGTGTTTCAATAATTTTCAGTTAAATCAAATGGAAACATCTTTGGTGATTATACTTCAGAGAAATGAGAACGTTGTCAAGTTTCCTGTCAGTGGAAGTTGAAGAAAATAGAACTACAGGGATTCTTTAGACATTTCCTTTGGTGACCCTGCTAGTGGATGTGCTTCAGGAAAAAGCAAAGAGCTTCTGGCCAAGGAGGAAGCAGATTTGAGAAAGCAAAGCCCACACTAAGAACTGGCAGTACCTTCAGTGACCAAGCAGCATTGTTCAGGGCTAACCATCTTCCTGTTTTCGTGGAATTTGCAATCAGGCTTTGTATTTAACTGGAACATATTGCAGCAACCTGGGACTTGGTTTCAAACTTATCTCCACATAAACATCTGCACTCTACCAAATTTAAATACTATCATTGAAACAAATATATCTACAAATCTAACTCATCAAATTTGTAGAGGAAAATAGACATCATTTTCTATCATGCTTTTTTTTTTTAACTTAACCAGAACTTTAAATAGTCTGCAGTCATTTTTTAAAAAGTAAAGATATAGTAACCAGAAACAGCATAATACTTGGAAAAGTACAAGCAATGGAACAAGATGGAGAACTCAGAAATAAACCCACAAGTCTACAGCCATCAGTCATGCAATTTTGGAGGTGGGGTAGGACCTCATGGATCCCATGATTGCCTCCAGCTTGCTATACAGCTGAAGATGACCTTGAACTTCTGGTTCTCCTTTCCATTCCTCTAGTGCTGGGATTACATGCATTGTCACTACTTCTGGTTTATATGGTACTGGAGGTCAAACCTAGGTCAAACCTAGGTCAAACCTAGATAAGAACTCTACAACTGAGCTAGACATGATTAGCCCCAACTGAGCTAGACATGATTAGCCCCAAAGTGATGACATTTCATGAAGGCAGCTAAAGCCTCCATAAAGCAAAGTAATCTCTCTTCAATAAATGGTGCTGGGGAAAGCAAATGTCTATACATAGCAGGACTGAGCTAGAAACTACATAAACCCAGCTCAAAATGGATCAAAATCTTAAATATTAGACCAGAAACTCGGATACTACTATAGAAAAACACAGGAGAATGCTTCAAGAAATTGATCTAGGCAAAGAATTTGGAGATGTCTATGACTCCTAAAGTTCAGACAAAGGTGACAAGTGAGGCTATATCAAACTATCACCTGCACAAGAAAGGGAATAATCAACAAACTAAAGAGAAAACCTAGAAAATAGAAACAATTTGTAAAGTAGTCATCTGACAAGGGATTGACATATAAGGAACTTAAAAACAGCAGGAAACAAAGTAACCAGATCAAAAACAGGGCAAAGATCAAAGTACAAATTTCTCAAAGACAATAAAAACAAATAGCCAAAAGCATGTGAAAAAAAAAAAAACCCCACTAGAAGGCCAGTGAGCCAGCTCAGCAGATAAAGGCACTCGCTGCCCGCGATCACATCCTTCATTCAATCCCACAACCTACATGGTACAAGAGAAACAGGCCTTCAAAATTGTTCTCCAACCTCCACATTTGCCACGACACACACATATTTCCCCATCGGTAAGATAAATAAACACTAAAGAGAACAATTTATACTCATATGTATGTGTATACATTTGCAAGAAACAGAACTGTCGATGACACCAGATCACCACCCGTAAGATTCTAGTGAGCAGATAGCTGGGGTGAGTGCTTGTCAGTGTTACTGTGTGCAGGGGTCCCTGTGGGCCTGGATGAATATGGAGATTTTGAGTATGGACCTGAGTGGGCTTGAATGCTAGCATTTCTACTGCATTCCTGCAGGTCTCTCACATCCATGGGTATCAAAGGAGGAATTTGATAGGGATCAAACTCTGATCCCTATTCAAGCTCTAAGGAATTTGGTAAAATCACACAGGCCCAAGCCTGGTCCTCTTCCAGGAAACCGGCACTTGTCTCTTGAAGCGTCTCAAGGCACAAGAATCACTGGTATAATAACTGCTAGCCATTAACCATGAAATCCCTTAGCCCTGCTTGTGATGACAGCGGTCCCACTGTATTTCCTCTCCTTCCTTCCTTCCTTCCCTCCCTCCCTCCCTCCCTCCCTCCCTCCCTCCCTCTCTCCCTTCCTCCCTCCCTCCCTCCCTCTCTCCCTCTCTTCCTCCCCCTCCCTCCCTCCCTCTCTCCCTCCCTCCCTCCCCCTCCCTCTCTTCCTTCCTGTCTTTCTTTCCCTTCCTCCCTTTCTTTCTTCCTTTCCCTTCCTTCCTTTCTTTTTTTATACTTTGTAAAATTCTAGAATTTAAACACCCAAACCAAAAATAAAATTACATGGGATTTCAAAGGAGTCTCACAATGGGCACTGTGCTGCAGAGTTTTGTGTCAATTTGACACGAGATAAAGATATCTGGGAGGAGGGAGCCTCAATTAAAAACTGTCTCCAGGGTTTCTCTCCACAAACTGATAGGGGGGGGTGTGCTTGGGGTAAGAGGGTGGCAAGATGATGACACACGCAGACATTGCCAAGACAACACCCACAAGTTCATTGAACGTGGAGAGGTTGACCTGAAGTTTTCATGGAGTCTTCACCCCTGAGTTTTAGTTTCTTTAGTGCAGAAAGGTTCTCTGGCAGCTACCAAAAGAGAAACATTAACACAAACCCAGGGACAAAACCTTTGACCTACTTGTGGGAGGGGCCAAACAATGCTGATCTAACTTAAATCCCGTGTCACAAGAGGGAGTCCATTCCTGACACTGCTTGGGTGGCCAAGAACTGGACACTGGATAGCCCAGTACCTAAAGTAGAACCAAACAGGATCAGTCTTAAAGAAAAAAAATCAACAAAATGATCGCTAATGACATTCTGCTATAGTCAGATTGCTGCTCTGTCCAGTAGTCATCAGAGAGGCTTCCTCAGGCAGCAGGCGTGAGTGGATGCAGAGACCTACAGCTACACATTACTCAAAGAGAGAGTCTAAATTAGAGGTCTTTTCATGTCTCTTCCCTTGGAGGGGAAGCCCACGGAAGAGTGACAATAAAGACTGTAGGAGTCAGAGGGGAGGAGGGACACCAGGAGACCATGGCCCACCAAGTCAACGAAGCAAGACTCATGTGGGCTCACAGGAACTGAAGCAGCAAGCATGGGGCTTGCAGTGTCTCCGGGAGGTCCTCTACATACATGTTGTGGCTGTTAGCTTTGTGTTTTTGTGGGACTCCTGACTCTGGGAGGTGTGTCTTGGGACTCTTTTCCTCTTGCTGGGTCCCCTTGTCCAGCCTTGGTGTTAGGGTGTTTGCCTCATCTTATTCAGTAGGACTTATTGCATCTTATCTTGGTGTGTTCGGTTGTTGTCTCTTGGAGGCCTGATCTTTTCTGAAGAGAGATGGAGAGGGACTGGGAGAGAGGTAAGGTGGGGGTAGGGACTCGGAGGGGTGGAAGGAGGAGAAACTGGTCACGATGTATTGTATGAGAGAAGAATCTATTTTCAATTGTATACAAGCCTCTGTAAGCTCAAGTTGTAGGCAAGCCTGTAAGGCATTTTCTTAATTAGTGGTTAATGGGAGAGGGCCCAGTTCATTCATTGTGGGTTGTGCCACTCCTGGGATAGTTCTATAAGAAAGCAAGGTGAGCAAACCAATAAGCAAAACCCCTTCCTGGCCTCAGCATCAGCTCTTGCCTCCAGGTTCCTGCCCCCATTTGAGTTTTTGCCTGACATCTCCCATGATGAACAATATTGTGGAACTGTCAGCCAAATAAACCTTCTCCTCCCCAACTTGCTTTTTGGTCATGGTGTTTCATCACTGTAATAGAAACCTTAACTAAGACCACTTGGAACCTGAATTGTAGGGTGTTGCTGAGATAGACCTGACCATATTGTTTTGGGGAGAGTAGTGGAAGGTCTTCGGAACTTGGCCAAGAAAAGCCTTCAGCACGCAGTAGCAAGGCAAGCCTTTACTCTCAGCGTTTGGGAGGCAGTGGATGTCTGAGTTCAAGGCCAGCCTGGTCTACAGAATGAGTTTCAGGATGGCCAAGGCTACACAAAGAAACCTTGTCTCAAACCCTACCCTCCCCCTCCCACCCACCCCCACCAAGAAGAAAAAGAAAAAGAGGGGAGGAAGGAAGGAAGGAAGGAAGGAAGGAAGGAAGGAAGGAAAAGAAAATGACTCCAGAAAATAGGGATGTAGGCAAGCCTGTAAGGCATATTTTTAATAATTGATTAATAGGGGAGGACCCAGCCCATTGTGGGTGGTGCCATCCCTGGGCTGCTGGTCCTGGGTTCTATAAGAAAGCCCCCTAAGTAAGTCATTAGGAGGAAGCCAGGAAGCAATACTCCTCCATCGTGTTTGCATCAGCTCTTGCCTCCAGGTCCCTGCCTTGTTTGAGTTCCTATTCTGACTTCCTTCAATAAAAAACAAGGATGTAGAAGTGTTAAGCCAAATAAACCCTTCCCTTCCCAACTTGCATTTTGGTCCTGATGTTTCACTGTGGCAACAGAAACCCTAATTAGACAGTTATATAAAATGCACTGTTCAATTTCAAATAATAGTTGCTACTGCAGGCACATCCCTCAAGCTATCCTGTCTACCTCTTTGCACAAGTATGAGAACATGGGACAATTTTTTGAAGAATGTCCCTTTGTTCTTGTTGGTCACTATCCTCCACTTCCCTTCAGCTTTCACATCTCAACCTGAACCTAATACATTCATAGTATTGCTGCGTTTGTTGTTATTGTTATTTAATTATTTTACTTAAACCTACACCAAGTACTATTATTTTGAATTTGTCAAGACTATCTGGATTGTGAATCATATGATATCACAAAGTGGTGTTTTCCACTATATTTTAGGGATGAATTTTTGTGCTCTTTTGAGCAAACTGGCCCACTTTTTTCCCCCTCTTAACCACAAACAGATCAATCTCCTGTAATGGCTTGCTTTATTAAAAGCATTTTCTTTTACAATTATTAAAAATAGCCAATGCATATTGGGCACTTAGAATGCCAAATACTTTGAAAACATTTGACATCATTCAACATCTTCCTAGCAACCTAAGATTGGAGGCAGGTATCCTCTTTTTAACAGAAGAAATAGCTAAGGCACTGGCCAAGTGGGCACACCTGGGAGCTAGCAGAAGGCTGAAACTTGTGTTAGCTAATTTTCTGTTCTATTGGTCTCCACGTAGTTCATACCTATCCAAGTGCATATCTCCTCATTAAATATCCTTAGTTCCTTTCTCTCTTAAAGATTTTTAGGTTCATTTATTTTATGTATAGGAGTGTTTTTGCCTGTGTGCATTACATGTACCAAGTGTGTGTTTGGTGCATGAGGAGACCGGAAGAGGGCATTGGATCCCCTGGAACTGTAGTTACAGTGTCCCTGGAACAGAGGAACCAGAACTCATGCTCCTTCCCTCCTCCCCCCCTAAGCAGAGGATTCCCATGGGTTTCACAGTTCTTATCATGAACGCTTGCAGAGTGTCGTTATTTTAAGCATGTTCTCCTACCGTCTCTACACAGGGTTTCATTTGTTTGCTGTAAAGTTTACTTCTACTTCCAGTAACTTGAAAGTTTGCAAGGTTCCTAGTCAGACAGAAGCAAGAAACTTGAATTATCCCTTAACAAAATCCATCTACTATATTTAGTTGTTTCTGAAAATGTATATTTTAATGACAAATATGGCACTGTGGCATGAAATTCTCAAAAAATAAAAAAATAAATTAAAAACATTAAAAAATATATAAAATACACATGTTCTCCCATTTTAATACCACTAAAGTCAGAGTGAGTTTTTCAATATCATTTTACAGTGTTAGCCAAGTGATGCTTATGACATAGTGTTATCATTACAGGTCTAGACAAAATGTATCAGCATTTTGGACATAACTGGCTTAGATGAAAAAGACTGTAAGAAAATGTGTGTCCCTCTTCAGCTTTTGAAATCAATCAAAATTCCAGAAGTAGCACAGGTTGCAATCTTGAGTCCTTAGGTGATTTCACCATCAAATGAATATCACAGAGTAGACGTGCCAAACGAAAATATGCAAGGTATCTCTTGACAATATAATTTTATGGAACCACTGTCCTTGGCCAAAACAACATTACACAACATATGACTCTATTTACTGTTCCTGGGTGTTTAATAATATAGGTCAATTTTACACAACTGTAAAGTCAGCTAAAATCCACGCATGAGGTCAGGTGACAAGTTGACAACCAGTGGGAGTCAATTCTCTTTCACAAGATGAAACTTGGTGATCAAACTCAAACTCAAACTCAGGTCTTTGAGCTACTGAGTTATCTTTCTTTTTTTGGTTTTTGGTTTTGGTTTTTTTTTGTTTTGTTTTTTTTTTTTTGTTTTGTTTTTTTTTTGAGACAGGGTTTCTCTGTATTGCTTTGGAGCCTGTCCTGTAACTAGCTATGTACATCAGGCTGGCCTTGAACTCACAGAGATCCACCTGCCTCTGCCTCCGAGTGCTGGGACTAAAGGCATGTGCTACCATCTCCCAGCTACTGAGCTATCTTGATGGTCCTATTTTTGGATTATTTAAGTGGTTATATAACAAACATTCTTAAAGAAATTAGCTTTTTAAGTATATCAAAGTCACCAAGACTGACTTAAAGGCAATTTGAAGGAATCAGTCTCTGAAGATGAACTTTTAGGAATAATTTAACTACATAACTAAAATTTTTGTTTTCCTTTTTGGCTATCTATGCACATATGACTTTTTCTTAAATTTATACCCTATGTTTATAACTCTGTTAAGTTTAAAAAACATTCCAAGTTTTGGTTTCTCTGTTTACTTATTTGTTACTTAGCAGTAATTGTTTTGTTGGTGGTGGTACATAAAGTAATAACAAAAGCCAGTCATGGTGGCACAAGTCAGTAATTCAAGCATTCAGGAAGCTGAGACAGGAGAATGACACATTTGAAGTCAGTCTGGGCAATGTATTAATTCCAGTTCAGCTGGGGCTATTAAGGATACCTTGTCTTAAAATGTTTTTGGGGGGGTGAATTTTGTTTGTATTTCATCTCAGAAAGCATGAGGCCCAGAACCAACTTGTATCCAGCCTGAGCTGTTGCCATCCTGGGGCTTCAGAGGGTCTGAACATCCAAATCTGTCTTAGTTATCTTTCTTTGGCTCTGGAAAGACACCATAACCAAAAAAAGAAGCATTTAATTGGGGACTTGCTTATAGTTTCAGAATGTTAAGCCATGATCAGCATGGCAGGCAGCATGGTGGCAGGCAGACAGGCACGGCACAAAGCAGAAGCTGGGAGATTATTCCTTACCTGCAAGACGGAGGCAGAGAGGGAGAGCAAAATTGGGCCTGGCATGGGCTTTTGAAACTTCACCAGCGACACACCTCCTAATTCTTCCTGAACAGTTCTACCAACTAGGATCCTAGCATTCAAACACATGAAGCTACGGGAACCATTCTCGTTCAAACCATCACAAAGCCAAGGAGATGTAGTGGACAGGCTGCCCGTCAGCTTTCAGCCCAATTCCAGAATGACTGCCTCTCACCAAATGGTTTGGATACAGCAGAGTCTGTTATTAGACTATGCCCATTTCTCCCACAGATGGCCCAGGTAAATATAAGGCTTTGGGAAAAAAAATGGCAATTAGTCTAGCTGGTAATTTTAATATTGAAAATACTGGGGAGACTCCTGCAAAAGTTATACGGCTGAGGCCGTATTTCAGATGGATCATTCAGACTGAAAAGATGAAGGTAGATCCCATGCCCCAGTGCACGGATGGGCAGCTCTAAGTGGCCTTAGTGGGTTATAGAAGAAGAGGCAGAAATTATCATTGGGAGGGAAATGTGTTGGTAGAAATGTGGGGGGGGGTTGGGGGAGACAATTTCATATTTCATTTTATACATGCACAAACTCTCAAACAAATACATGAAAAAAAAGAGAGGAAGAGCAAAATAAATGGTGTGAAAGTGAAAGACCCACAGAGCGTCTTTCACGCTCCCATTTAGGAAAGGCGACACCCCAAATCACTCACGAGAAGCTGTCTCGATGCAAATAGCATGAGGAATTTTTATTTCAAGTGCACTGGGGTCCACCTCAAGGTCAGAATTGAGACAGTTTTTATAGGGTTTACAACAAAGCCCACACATAGGTCACTGGGGCAGGGGTTTCACAAGCAGTTTATGAAGTCAGACAAGTGGTTCGTTAGCTCATTTTCTGTTATCTTACTAGGCCAAATTAGGTACTCAAGGGCCTGTCTGCCATAAACAGCAAGGAGTGTGACCTTGCCTATTTACTGGCAGAAGACAGGGTCTGGAATTTGAGGTTTTTAGAACTTTTTAGATAGTATTTCTAAACTTACAGCTGCCTGTGGTCATTGGAGAGTTAGGCTGTATTTTTCCATCCTTACAAAAGAAACAGTGATACAGACCATCCCTGCTAATCCCATGAAAAAGCTGTGGGCTGGCCGCAGGCTTTTCTGTAAATAAAAACTTGAAGCAAAGTTAATTTATCAGAGCAAATGGCTAATGTTCTGAGTTCCCCTGCAGTGGGAGAAATGTAGTGTCATGCCTGGGGAGGGAACTAACAAAAAGGTAGCTTGGTTGTTTGCATCAGGACATTTGTAATCATGGACAGGGTTGAGCAGTTTGTGGTCTATGACCACAGGAGTCTAAACTAATTGTGTTCGCTGAAACCTGACTATTTGGTACAAAATCCCCTGATCCCTCCTCCAAATTAAGTTTTGGCTTGTTTTCACAATGAGGCAGGTTGCAGTTCATTACTAAGGTAATGACCTCGTACTTATTTAACTTATTATGTGATCGCAAAGACTATTTTCTTTCGGAGAATAAAAGCTACGTATTAAAGACTTTGCAATGCATAGCATTTTGGCAACTTCCAAAGGTAGACTATCTTTGCTCTCATTCTAGAAGAATTTAGTGGAAGGTGGGAGGGAAGGAGTAGGGAGAGGAGAGAGAGAAAAATAATTTAGATTCAAGAGAACGCAGCAACATAACATTGCCACAGACAGATTAAAAGCAAAACAGAAACATCTTCTGCTAGTTGATATTTCCACAAATTATCAGTGACTTTTTGCCTGACTTTTAAGAGGACGGGATGTGTTGTCTGTGTCTGTGCTTTAGTGGTAAATCCTTTTCTTACTTCTGAAAGACATGTATGTTTCAATAACCTAAGCACGTGAACATCACCTTGCCATGGTCTCTGAGTAGTTTAGAATGCCAATTCACACAAAAACTGGCAACTAAATATCCTCTGATTGAATTAAAAATATGCATTAGTCATATTTTCTTATGGATATGATGAAATACTCAACAAGGGACATGTAAGGAAGGGAGGGTTTTTCTGTTTCAAAGCTGGAGGGTGTAGTCCATCATGGAGGAGAATCAAGCATATGATGCTAATCAAACTGCATCTGTATCCAGGATGATGGGGCTCAGCTTGCTTTTTCCTTTTCACTCATCTGGGACCAGCCCAGAGAATAGTGGGTCTTTCTACCTCAGTTAATCTAATCTGGAAAATCCTCAGTCTCTGAATTTAATCAGGGTCTTCACAAGTTGACAATCAATACTGAATAATTACAATGTGAGTTGGTGAAAAAATGTCAATAATGCAATATTTTATTGAAGAGGACCAAAACAAATCTTACAAGACCTTCTTGCTTTACCTTTATTATTTGGGATGGTGTTTTTGTTTTGTGTTGTTTAGGGTTTTTCTAACTAGTCCGTTGTTACTGTGAGTACACGTGTGACTGTGTGTGAGTCTGTGAATGTGAATACAGTGCTTGCAGAAGCCAGAAGGCCAGGAAAGGGTTCAGATCGCCTGGAGTTGAATATAGCACCTGCAGAGGAGTTGTAATTAGAGGTCATTTGCGTTGCAGGAAGAGCTACACATGCTCTCAACAGCTGAGCCGTCTCTCCAGCCCTTGCTGTTGGTTTGTTTGTTTGTTTTAAGGGAGAGTCTCATTCTAATTTAGGTGGCCTGAAACTCAGTGTATAGCCCTGGTTGTCCTTGAATGAGTGACAATATTCCTATCTTTGCTGGGGTTACAAGTGTGTGCCACTGTGTCTAGCCCTTTCTAGTTTACTTTCAAATGATCTCCCTGGTAGCTTTACCCTTCTATTTATTTTCTGCATCTACCCCTTCCGTTAACCCTATCTCAGTGATGAGGAGATGATGGAGTGTGGTGCACCAAAGCAAAAAGAATAAAAATAAAAATAGCCCGATGGGTACCCAGAGGATGCTGGTAGATAGATAATCCATGTGCATGCAGGCAGTCACAACGGGGTAATACAAGCAAGACTTGATTTCACTTAGATTTAAGAAATGAGAGTATTTTAGCCAATGGAAAGAGGAAATTTTAATAGAATTATTTAAATAGAAAAATCATTTGGGGGAGCTTGAGACAGCTCAGCCTATAGAGGTACACAACCACAGGACTGACAACCTGAGTTTGATCCTTGGATCCCACAAAGTGGCAGGAGAGAATCCACATTGGAATATTGTCCTCTGACCTCCACAGGTGCTATGACAGGAGCCACCCACACACTGCCCCCAAAAGGGTTTGAACACATGGGTCTTAGTGCGCTCAAAATGAAAGGCATATCTAAAAGTAAGACACATACAGAAAAAGAAATTGGCATAGAAGACCAGAGATGAATGCAAAACCAAGGCTGCAAGACATTAAGGAACACTTCAGGCTAGTTTTGAATATCTAAACTACTTTTCTAAATATAACAGTTCTCTTAATTGAAGTATAGTAGGATTACATGAGCTATGTAGTCAATATAGATAGAGAGGTGGAAGGAAGAAGAAAGGACCTCACAACCCTGTCTTCCAGGTGAAACCTAGTCAGCACACGCTCCTCCTGTTTTCATCTCAACGGTAGAAGAATTAGACCTTTGGGACTCAGCCATTAAAGGTAAACTCATAACCAAAATTATAAGGAATTGGAGCTTTGGGTGTTGAGCCGGCTCATTATTAATTGCTCATGTTCATATTCAATAGGGGAGATAATTCATTTGCCCCTCATGCCTCCCTCCACACACAACATGAAGTCGAGGGGGAGGCTGTGTTGAGGGGAGTTCTGGAGGGGCTGGAGGGGGTCAGTAAAATATTATGTAATCAAAATATATTATATGATATAGGAAGAGCAGACTCATTTACTTGACTCTGGCACCCTCTTGTGATTGAAGCAGGAAAAGTCTCTATACAAACATTTTCCCCAACACGAGGCCATCTCACATTCTGATAATGCTTGCTTGACTCTGGCACCCTCTTGTGATTGAAGCAGGAAAAGTCTCTACACAAACATTTTCCCCAACACGAGGACATCTCACATTCTGATATTGCTTATCCTTAGAGGAGAAACCAACACAAAACATGAACATTCCAAATTGGACCATCCAACAATCCTCCCAAATCTCAGCTTTGGATTCCATGACATCACATCTTTAAACTTTGTCACCAGCTACTTCTCATGGTTATTGCCATCTTTGTCACTCTGTAGCACTCCTTTTGTCTCAATACTCAGGAACTCACGACACAGACAGATTATTTCCCAACACTCTCCCCCGCTTCAGCAATGTTCTTCTGGGGAACGTTATAGAATTTGCCATCACCAATCTTGTCTCACTTTCAAGCCACCATATCCTGCCTGTTCCGCTCCAATAGTCACCCAGTTGCAACAACACGACACGAGAAACCGCACACCAATGCTTTGTCGTGCTTCATCCTGTGCAGGTTACTTTAGTTCCCACGCCTGCTGAAAGCCCACAGACTGTTATAGTCACACCTTGGGGACACCTACGCCCCTTTCGCCTAGCCACACTCTAGGCAAAACCTACTAATAACTTCCCTACTCTGTATCTTCATCCCTGCAGCTGAATGAAAGCGGGAAGAACACAGAAGAATAAAGACTCAGACCAGCCTGGTCTACAAGAGCTAGTCCCAGGACAGCCTCTAAAGCCACAGACCCTGTCTTGAAAAACAAAACAAAAAAGACTCATCTGATTTTAAATTCAGGATCAAGAATCCTAAGGTCTCTCACTGGTGTCTACCAACTGATAATGGATGGCTGCTATCCTAGCCTCACAATCACACGATTCTCCTGCCTCAGCTTTGCAAGTGCTGAAAGTACAAGAATGTTCCAGCCCTCTCGTCCTTATTTTCCTATTTCCATAGTCATCCGATGCACTCATTCATACTCCCACGCATGTGCCGCTCCACACAATGCACATGATGCATGCATGCACGCTTGCCTGTGTGTGTTTCTCGGTTGACAAAGTCATTTGTTGCTTTACTGAGAAAACTGAAGCAAAGGAGAACTCTTAGAATACTGGAGCTGTCTACTTTCCTCAAATCCTATCTCTTTCCTTGCTCAGTGACAGCCCTTTCCTCCTTTTTCTGTGTTATCTCATATGAAGTCAACCTAGGTCACTTGCCACAGCATAAACATTCTATTTATTTTATTTCTCTTAACCCACAATTCCTTCTAATTGTTCTATTGCTCTGTTTCCTTTTATAGGAAAAAAAAAACTGTAAAACTGTTTTAAAAATTCCTACAAATTCCATCAGCTCTCCAGTTTTTTTCTACTCAAAAAATGCAACTAACAATAAAATGCTGAGTTAAATTTGAGATGGTTTTGTAAGCAGCAATATATAACTGATCCTCAAAGATCACAACATGGCCTCCTCTAAAGGAGAGAGCTCATCCATAAAAATTACTGCAAGAGTTGTCAATTTACATCCGCAGGAATTTACATCTGGAGGAGGGGCTACGGATGTTCAGCTATTGGGATTTATAATCATCAAAGCTGGGTGTGGCATCACATATCTGCAATTCCATCACTAAGGAGGCTGAATCAGATGAACAGCAAGTGTTGGACCAGCCTGACTTTCCCAGTTATCCAAACAAACAACAATTAAAGCCACTGGTGTGGGTGCTATCCCTGAGAATCAAGATTTGGAGTATAATGTATTGGTAGAGTAACACAGGTGGCGCTAACAGTTTGAAAAGGAATAGCTAATAAATGTCTAGACTCGACAATGTCTGCAACTGAAAAACTAGAAAACCTCTAACATAATTTAGAAGAGCAACATTTACAGATATGTTCAGCCTGAGGGGGATACATCTACTAACTTGACTCCTCTGGGATAGTACTGCCATCGCTACATTAAAAATTCATTGGTGAGGGTCAGCAGATGTCATAAAAGATAAAGGCACTTTCTGCTAAGCCCATTGACTGGAGATCAGTCACCAGGACCCACATGGTAGAAGGAAAGAATCAACTCACACACATGTTCTCTGAGCTCCACACATGCTCTACGGCATCTTTGCACACACACCTCAGCCAATAATATTTAAAAACGAATTGGTTGGGATAAGTGATTTGGCTAAGAGTGCTTACTGTGTAATCATGAAGACCAGAGTTTGAATTGCAGCATCTATGTAACAAATTGGACATCTCGTGCAAGCCTGTAACCCCCACTCAGAGGGGTCAGAAACAAGCGGGTCACTAAGGATTGCTGGCTTCCAGCCTACCTGAGAAAATGTGAGCTTTACAAACAGGGAGACCCTGACTCAAAGAAGTAGGCAAAAAGTAATAGAGGACACCTGACACCCTCTCCTGGCCTACATGTACATAGATAGACATGTGCTCACACACGTAAGCGTGCATACGCTTACACAGACACCATCCACTAATAAGTAAGTAAAATCGTTTTTAAATGCTTGGTGGGGCCTAGAGAGATGGCTCAGCTTTACAGGCTGTGGATCACAACCAATAAATGCTCTGGTGGGCCAGACACAAAGAAGACATAATCATGAAATGATGACTTAAATCTCAGGAAGTCTGTAGGTCAGACAGGATGGTATGTGTCACTGATGTGAAAATGTGTACCCTAACCTCTGGGAGACAGCAGTGAGCTCCAGGCCAGCCTGTGCAGCCTGTGCAACTTCCTGGTGAGCTAGAGGGATGACGGACAAGCAGACTTCTCTGAGCTGTTGTGCTCTGTGGCAAGAACACATTCATCACTAGCACTGAGGTTTTCATGAAAATGTAGGTAGAAAGAAATCCCAGTCCATGAGGCAGAATCTTAGGGGACTAAAGCGTGCCCTGTAGCTAACACACAGTACTAAGTCAGTTCAGAGACTGAGAGCTCTCTGAGGGGCGGATGTGGGAAGTTCTTCTTTTCCTTTATTGATCCTTTCAGAACATGGTAAGTATGCATATGGTGCTTTTATTATGTTTATCCTCATTGTCCTCTCTTCCCCTCTTCCCCCTTCCACCAAACCCCTTGGTTTCCCCACTCCTGGCTGCTTTCATGTCTTTGTGTGTGTGTGTGTGTGTGTGTGTGTGTGTGTGTGTGTGTGTGTGTGTGTGTGTGTATCCCATTGTATTAATTAGGACTGCTTGTATGAGCATGGGTGGGGACATTATTAACCAATGCAAATGAAACTTGAATCTTAGATTAAAATTATTACATGGAAGATACTTATACACAAATGGTGTGTTTTATCTGACAGTCTTACGTAAGAAGCACAATTGTTCCTGGTTGAGAACTACTGACAAAAGTCAGTATTTATCAGTGTGATGAGTCTCAGGGTAAATCAGCTCAATGGCAGGATGTAGGTCAGCAGGAGAGAACATCCCCAGGATGCTGGGTTTAAGCACCAGCAACACCACCCCTCACAAAGGCAAAAGGAAAATAGTGATTTTAGAGAACCACTCCCCTGCATTCTGGTTTGATAGGATTAAGCTAATGTCTGGGAATTTGCATTTGCAACAAGGTTGCCAATTAATGCTGGTCCAGAAACAGTCAACCCTTCTGGAGGTTATTAGATATAGCCTCTAAAATTGACCACCTGACTGCCAAGGGACAGAAAATATTCCAAGGTTGAACTCTGCAGATGAGCATGTAGGTGGCATACCCCGTGGAATGGCAGCTATGGTGGTAGCAAGCATTAAATGGGTTCCCCTGGACCCATCCTACCACTATCAGCCAAGAACACAAAAACAATGTAAGTATGGATCTCAAATTCAAAAGTCCGAAAACTGAAATACTTCATAGTCTGAAACATTTGGTCACAATAAAAATGCAGGTGCACTCACTTTCAGGCTATATTGCAAAGTATCTGTGAAAATGAAACGTGAATAAATTCTGCACTTAGATTTGGGTCTGATCCTCAAAGTTTAAGGAATACATGCATGTATTCCCAAACACACAAGGCCCCAAGAATTTTGAACAAAGGATACTCAGCCAGTACTGTGTCCCTAAAGAGAAGGGCGTGACTAATATCAAAAATGGATAAGGTAACCAACAACCTCTCCCTAATTCCTATTTAACTCTTCAATTTAGCGGGAACAAAAGCCATATAGATTACTAGATGATTATAACCTCAATCGGATTGAAATGTCAATCTCCACGGCAACACAAGACTAAGATTTTTAATATAGACAACACAGCATCTAGTACCTAGTATGCAGCCATTGACCCAGGAAATGTTTCCTAATTGGAAACCAGACAACAATATGAAGAGGGGGGTGGGATTTGGGGAGACACAGAACATAAGGGTATCTGTATGTCCACTGCGGTGTACTATAATGTTGGAGGTTTGGAAAAATCAGATGGCCAAGACGATCCTCTCTGTGAATGCCCATACCACTCTCGCTCCAGGCATCCTCAAATTCCTTCAATGACTCCATGTCACAAACGGGCTGTGGCGGCACACAAGGATAACATGTGACTTTAGGACATGGTTTCCACTTCTCTCAGGGTGCTCTGCCTATCATTCTTGCAGGGTCTGCAATCTACCAACAGTCAAAGCCAGAACTAAGCCATCAATGTGATAGACTCAGCTACTGGGGATGACCAGGCAGTCACTTCCAATCCAAGAAAATGGCTCTAAACCCTTCCAAGGATAATCACATACTCTGGGTAGAAGTTCACATGTCTTGTCTGCAGAACATCTGCCTGCATTACTTTCATGAAGTTGAAAAATACCTTATCTATTATCACAGTGCACATTACTTCTTGGCCTCATATCTAAGAGGAAAGGCATTGCCGTGTATTTGACATAGCCCTGATTCTCATCACAAGACTATGTATGTGGCAAAAGAGGTCTGGAAATACTTGCTCACCCGTTCACACCATTCACCATATACCCCTATCGTGATGAAAGAGCTGGCTTCATGAAACAGAGATTGTGCCCATGGAAGGTGCCACTAAAGAACAGTGTGGGATGCTGCCTTAAGCCATCAGTAACTACTGCATACAGCCAAATGCTCGGGTGTGGGAACCATAGGGAGGTTACTGCATCGCCCTGGTCTCCTGACTGATCCTTCAGCAGACTGCACCCATGTCTGCCTTTCTTTCTCCCAGGCTCTTCAGAACTCCTTCAAATGTCCTTAACATTTTGTTGTTGATCCTCCTTTTGCCCCTTGGAATATCCTTTTTATACTGTAGTATATACTGCTTTTCAGCTTGTTTATTGTCTATAAGGTAAGCTCCAAACAATCTTCTATTGCCAAAGACACAGTCATGGCCTCTGACCCAAAGAGTAGACAGCACCTCTGCCTACATCATGGAATGCTTGGTAAACTTCTTTATAAAAGACAAGACAGTAGATAGTTTAGCCTTTTGAGTATGACAGTTCTGTTTTAAGCACTCCTCTCAGGTCAGAGTCTGGTAAATAATGAGAGATGTGTGGAGAGGAGCGAAAGGGCTTTGCTCAAAGATCAACATGTTGGCAGAGGATATGCCCACCCTCTTATGTGACACGATTAACTTGTCTTACTACCATACATTTAGGAACTCTTAAACAGGGACTTGTAAGTTTAAAGACGACCTCACACTAAGAACAAGGCAGGGATAGTGCCTTTTTTTTTTCTTTAGTGCTCTACATTAATCTTGCTTATCCAAGCCCCGGCATCCCATCTGTACTTTCCAACCCCTTCTTAAAAAGTGAAATCTCTAGAGAGCTAAGCCCTTGTTAGTCAAGGCTAAAATACAAACCACTGCATCTTAAAGCAGTGGTCCCTTGGAGGTTGTAAAATGCAGAAGCTAGGGGCTGGGATATAGCTTAGAGGTAGGACACTGGCCTATCACTCACACATAAATTCCTAGGTTAAATAAATAAATTCTTAAGAAATGTATTTTTGTTTTGTTTTGTTTTCAAGGCAGGGTTTCTCTGTATTGCTTTGGAACCAGCTCTTGTAGACCAGGCTGGCCTCCAACTCACAAGAGATCCACCTGCCTCTGCCTCCAGAGTGCCACCAATGCCTGTTTTTTTTTTTTTTTAATTTTAGATAAAATAATAATAAAAAAATGCAGTGGTGCATGCCTTTAATCTTAGCGCTCAGGAGGTAGGGCCAGGCAGATTTCTGTACGTTTGAGGCCAGCCTAGTCTACATAGCCAGCTATAGGCCAGCCAGGGCTACATAGTGAGACTGTGTGTCTTTAAAACAAAACCAACCAAACACACACGTGAACAGAATCTCAGACACACAAGCATAGTTGTTTTGAATTTCCAATCCGAATTTCCAATCCCCCGTGACACCAGAAATGAACACAGTCCCTTAAACATGCTAGACAAGTACCCAACTGCTGAGTTCCATCTCAAGAAGTTCCTGTTTGTACTTCTTTCTTTGGCTACATTTGTCCTTTGCTGATCACATACACATACACTACACCTTCTGATTACTCTTAATCCACCTTTACCCTGTTTGTAGTAAGATTCTCAAAGGACTCATACAGAAAGTAAAGTGGAAACAGTATAGATTTAATCACACATTAGTCCATGCACAAATTAAAAAAAAAAAAAAAGTTTCTACTTAGCACAAAGATACAAAAATAAAACGTATTTGGGAGTACAGCTCTGTGGTGGATCATTTGCATGCCCTGTACAGAGCCCTAAATTTGACCTCTGATAAAAATCAAAGATGACAACTTACCTTAGTTATGCGGGATGAGTGGTGTTGAAGGGAAGCATCCCACGCCTTGGGGCAGAGGTGGTAGTGGAACCCAGTAACTTTGCACACTGGAGAAAGACCAGCTCAGGTCTATCCTGCCACATTCACAAACTCCACTCTTGCTTGCAGGGGAGTTGAGGAAAAGTTTGGGGGAAAACTTATCAACCCCCAGCATTGATAAGTTCTATCCCAAGAGACAGGCAAAATCAAGACTTGCCAAAATCTAGTTTCGAGGAGATTAATACGTTTCCTCAATTAACTTCTGGTCATCCTGAATCAAGAAAGAAATGTGGATTCAAACGGGGAAAACTATCCAACCCCTGTAATTAGCTTGGGAGCGTCTCCTGGAATTGTCGGCAAGATTGGAAAAGAAGGAAATCCAGCCAGAGGGATATTTTTATATCTTGTTCTCTGGGAAGCAGCATCTCCGGCCCTAAAAGCAGCTGCATTTTGGAACCGAAGAGTAAAACCCGTTCCGGCAACGCTTCCTCCCCTCCCTCTGAGCAAACTTCCTGTCTTTTAGCTCCAAGGAAAGGGGGTTCTCCTTTCACAGACCCTGCCCTTTTAGGAAAAAAAAAAAAGTGTAAGCAGGAAGATGATACAGCTGAAAAGGAAGCAAACGAAAACAAAGCAAAAGCAGAGTTAGGTTTCACTGCAAGACCCACCAGAGATGAAAGTGTAATGGCAAGCTATACACCGAGTGTGCAAGGCAACACAGTTCTTTCCTAAACAAAAACCACCATAGGATGGTTAGACGCCAGTGATGGCTTTCTGAAAGGTCTGGAGTTGCGAACTTTGGACAGTTGAAGGAGGAAAGAGATAACCATTTATTTTATTTTCAGAGAATAAACAGAATGTTTTATAGCAGTGGTACAGAAAGCAAAAGATCATTTAAGACAGCACGGAGCTGCTTCATCTATCCTAGCACTGCGACCAGAGTCAGGGCCAGGGCCCATGCTCTGGCAGGCTTAATGGCCCAGGGTCAGCCACCCATTCTTAGCAAGACTATTAAAAGACCCAATGTAAAAAGCGAAGGAGAATCATACCATGGAAAGAAGGGCCAAGAGATCCAGGGACCAACCCTGGTCAAGCTTCAGGGTCCTAACAGCCAATCACCACAGTCTCAGCTCCAAACTTTCCCGTGGGCCAGACTCTCCTACAAGGTCATCTGGGAACTTGTAAGCCCTGCTCTGGGGACAGTTCCTCGTCAGGCTCAGGTTCCCTCCCTGGCTGGGCCTCACCCTTTTCTTTCTCCTAGCATGAGATTCTTGGGTAAATTGTAATTTCTTAGGGTCCATTGTTTCAATAGTCTGACAACCAAAAAAAAAAAAAAAAAAAAAGGGCATTAAGTCTTTAGAATACCTCCTTTTTTCCCTGGGTTCCTGGGTATAGCATCAAAACTAAAGTTCAAAGCAAAGCAAAAAAAAAAAAAAAAAAAAAAAAAAGTTCAATGCAGTTAATAAGCCCTTATCAACTCTCTGTGGGCAGCTTTAATGCTATGGCTTCTTAATAATGAACAAAACCCACCACCCCTGTACCTCTCTACCCCCAAATCTACCAACTTAGGTTTTGGATTTGGGGTTGGTGATTCTGGGGACACTGAGACAGGTTACTGTGAACTGGGGAGCTTGTTGTGAGAGATATTAATGCTGTGAATACACAGGCAGGAACCACAGCATGGCTGGGGCTCTCAGAGGAGTTTGGGTCCTAGTACCACAGACCTGGTGGTGAAGTTTCTAAAAAGAAAGAGGGAGCCGCCTCTCCTAAGTTTTTAGAAGGGGTTCACAGCAAGAGTCTGCAGTCCCTCAGATTCCCAGGCAGGGAGCAGGGCCTGTGACACCTCTTTGATGTAGGATGCTCTTCCAGGGCAAGCCTGATAGCAAGGGAGTCAGGAAGTACCAGCAGGGTCCCTGCCTGCCATTATCTGTGAGAGGAGGCCCAAGAAGCTGGGCTCTCACCTAACCTTCTTACACAAACCACTGTAAGTATAAACTTTTCTGTGGATCCTGCACGTCCAGTTTATTCAGCATAAAGTCAAACAGTCCAGACAACAGCAGTATCTTGCCCAATTGGCTAGTCTTGCCATATTGAAAGCAAACTCCATAACATGTTTCTTCCATGTCTATCTTCCTTTCTGACTCAAGTATTGCCAGGAGCAGTTGTGCCTCACTGTTAAGAAAAACCCTAAACCATTTTAAATGCCATATTCTGTAGGTCTTTGAAAGGTTTGAAGAATGCCTATTTATCTCAAATACATCTCTGTATATCTAGAAAACCTAACTTAACTCTAAGTTTTGTCTATCATAATTATCTATAATCTGTACTAAATTATACATTATATTTCTAAGTGAGCTAAACAAGAGGAGAAATATACATATCACAAAATTGACCTTAAATTGTATCAACAAATGAAAATCCATTTCAAAACAAAGTATTCATATCTATGCCATAATCCCCTTTTTACCTTTAAAGAGATTGGTTGTGGTCATTAACCATTTATAACCAACCCCATTTAAATGAAAACAAACATTTATAGACAATATTTGGGAAGTTGGGCGTCATTCTTTCCAAACTGCTTCCTGCTGGTAGGGGGCGCTGTCATGGAGAATCCTAAGAAGATACAGAAATAAAGGCTGCCTTGTTCCAACTGTTTTGAATGTTGGATCATCTGGGATGCTGTTTCAGGGGGTCTGGCTTAACCAAACCATGTTAGTCTAGAAGGAATCCACCCCTTTTCATTTTCTGTGGAAACAAAAATAGAAATCCTTTTCCCCAGTAACCTGGCCTTGAACTAAAATTTTGAAGTCAAAGCCCTTTTAAAATATATAAATTGAATTAATCCAGCAGCATTTGTTTTAACAGTTGTTAATTCCTCAGCAATCAAACGATACAAAGACAATATAATACCATACATTATCCATATTCTTTCTGTGCTTTCCATTTTTACATGGCTTTTTTATTACTCTATTTCTTCTACTTCTATTTTTTCATTTTTTGAGACAGGGTTTCTCTGTGTAACTTTTATCTATCCTGGAATTAACTTTGTATAACAAGTTTAATTTGAAATCAGAGATATGCTTGCCTCTGCCTCCTGAGTGCTGGAATTAAAGGCGTGTGCCACCCCACCCTGCTACTCTATGTCTTTTTATTATTCTTTTTTAAACCACTGTATCCTGTTTCTTTTTCTCTCCCAAGCCCACGTATATTTTAAAACACACCTTAAACCTTTAGAGGTTTTAGTCTGAATCTGTCTTCAATGTAAATTTTTATCTTTTTGTGGCCATGAGTCTTTTATCTGGTAAACAACAGCATTGCCAAAATGAAAGCCACAGCTGTATTAGCTGTGATCGATCAAAGATGGCAGCGGGTACTTTTACCGCCAGAACTGAGAGCTGTGCTCACTGCCTTCCTTGGTCTATGCTGCCATCCAGCAGCATGCTGCTGGCTTGGAGATGTGGTCACTGCCATTGTCAGCTCTCATACACACCATTAAGTTGTTAGCAGAGCTCTTTAAAAGCCTTCTGTTTTTTTGCTGCTTATGCTGAGTCAGGAAACCTCCCTTAAAGGAACCGTGCAAATCTCTGCTTGTCTTTAGCAAAGCAGAGTACAACCGAGAAAAATGCTGCTGCCAAGAAGCCTGTTTGTCTCTGTTCTTTTGTTTTTAAAACCCTTTCTTAAGCTTTTGTTAAGTTTTAAGTGGAAGTTCTTATTAGCCACATTGAAGGTGCCATTATGTTACAAGTATGTTTCCCCCGTGGGTCTAGTCCCACTGCCAAGCCAGCCCCAAATAACACACAGAGACACTGTATTAGATATAATGCTGTTGGCCAGTTACTAGTGTTTCTTATTGGCTAGCTCTGTCTTAAATATTAACCCATTTCTATTAATCTAAGTATTTCCACATTATCTTATCTTATCGGAGAGAGGGTCCAGACATCTGCTCTCAAGGCTCTACATCTTGACCCCTCCCTACTCCTTCCTCTCTCTTTGTCTCCTAGTCCCACCTATTTTGCTTTCCTATTGGCCAACAGTGCATTATTCATTAACCAATTCCTTCAAAATTTAGTTTTACTAATCTAACTTGTGATAGGACAAGACAGTGCAGAGGTTCCTTGTATTCTTGCTGAGGCCAGTCAGCCCAGGTTTTACAAGAATCCAATCTCCTCGATGGAGAATGCAATGGAAAACCACTCAATTCTTATTTTGAGAACCAAAGGTCAGGGCATCCCAACTAACTTAGCCTTGGAACCTCCTCCAGCTAACTTCCATTTTATCTGCCTGTTGGGGCAGAAGCCCCATCTGGCTGGCTATCCACTTACCTGTTAAAAGTGCTTGCTTCACACTGCTTACTTCACCAAGCTCACTCTGCAGCTGCTAAGTGAGATGCCTAGACATGGTCTGTAACAGGCAGTGGTGGAGCACACCTTTAATCCCAGCATTTGGGAAGCAGAGGCAGGCAAACTCTGAGTTTGAGGCCAGCCTGGTCTACAGCATGAGTTCCAGGCTAGCCAGGGTTATACAAAAAAAAAAAAAAAAAAAAAAAATCTTGTCTTGAAATCCCCTTCCAAACAAACAAACAAAAAACCACCAATAACAAAAACCAAAAATAGCAACAAAACAAAACAAAAAACCTGGGTTCTGGACACTCAGGGTCACACCTAGATCCTTGGAACACCATAAGTGTGGTCCTAGATGACTAGAATAAAGACTTTTATATTGCTTATACACTGTCTGAGTGGTCATCTCTGGTGAGCTCCCCATAACACTTGGAGGTCACAACATGTGTCCCAAGGTCTAGCCACTCTTCCTCAATAAGCCAATTAAAAGAGGCAAAATAAAAATGGAAAGCCAAAAAAAAAAAAAAAAAAAAAAAAGGGGGGGGGATTTACTCAATGTGGCCACATTGGGAAGAGGGAAAAAGAATTCCAACAGACCTCTCAAGTCCATTTTTAGGGTCCTGGAGTGAGACTACAATTTAAATTGAGTGCCAAGGATTTCTACAGCTAAGCCGTCCTGGTCAATGTGCGGTCAGAGCCACCATTGAGTCGTCCATATCTGGGTTTTAGTATCATTCTGTAAGATGACCTGCCAAGATGTCAGAACTGTGAATTCTCTTTCTATGAGACAGCTCCCTCTCTGGCTGCTGTTCTTTCCTTCCCAGGCATGAGTCCCAGGAAACTCCCATATCCTTAGGGAGTTTCTATTCTGTCAACAGTCTGACCATCAGATTGACAGACACAAGTGTCTCTTTAGAATGCCCTTCATCTGCCACACCAATTACACTCAGGGATCAGATTTTACAAAGATGTTCCCAGAAAAGCCATGTTTTACTGCATGTGATCCAGGGTCTAAAACAATGTTTGTTTTTGGTGTCAGAGACTCAAACATACAGTAGGCTTCTGTCAGAAAAATGAAAGCAGAGGAACACAGAACCCGTGTTTAATGGGATCCATCAAAGGACAGAGTGGGAAACTCACCAAGATGTGTGAAGATGGGCATAAATACCCAGAAACGCTGCAGAGGGGCGCACATACAGCAACATTTGGTTATCTCAGAAACAAAGATGGTCCCTACACTGTAAGGACCTTGACTCAGCCAGACTGAGATTTTTCAGCTTTAAGGACAAAAGGAATTTTAGGACTAGCTTGAATAATAAAGATATTTTAAGTAAGTAAACATGGGAGATAAAAAGACAAAATCCTGCTCAAGGAAAACTGTAAGATGCAGAAAGTAAAGCACAGAGAAAGAAGAGAGCGAGGCACTGCAGAATCTGTTTTTCGCTTTGATAGAAACAACATTTTCAAATTAAATTTTTATTTTACCACATAACTCAATTCACGAGTAGTTTTAAAGAATTTTTATAATTATGAATCACCAGTTTCATTTGGGTTTTATTTTTTTATTTTTGGTTTTTCAAGACAGGGTTTCTCTGTATTGTTTTGGAGCCTGTGCTGGAACTAGCTCTGTAGATCAGGCTGGCTTCAAACTCACAGCGATCTGCCTGCCTCTGCCTCCCTAGCTAGCATGTGCCATCAATGCTAACTTATTAGAATTATTGTATAGATCATTTTACATTTTAAGTAACAGAGGTTGCTGATTTTATTTTATTTTTTTTTTAATTTTATTTCCTAGGACTTGGTTTAAGTACACAAGCTGATTTTATTTTATTTTTTTTTTTTAATTTTATTTTCTAGGACTTGGTTTAAGTACACAAGGGTAGCCAGTTTGGAGGTAGCAAATGTTTCTGTTGTCTTTAGAGCTCTCCATTTTTCCAAATATGCACATTAGTGAATAATGATCACTGTGTCACTGGAGTACCAGTGACTGTTCTATCTCCAAGCACTTCCCTAAGCATTTGAGGAGGAGTGTCAGGAGACAAACACCAAATGTCAATAAACCAAAACATTTCAAAGGCAAAGAAAACCAAGACAAAACAGGAACCAAAATGCCTTCAAAGTTCCAAAAGCAAGCAAAATCTGAAACCAAACTGAACAGCTAGAATCCAAAATGTCTTTAGACATCCAAAAGCAAGCAAGTGAACAAACCAAATCAAATGTCTAGACTCAAATGCTTTCAAAGCCAAAAAAACCAAACTAGATACATTAAACCAAATACTTTTGTGGTGACTTATTATTTATGATTTATTAAAGCATGCCTGAGAATTCAGAAAGCAAAGTCAGCCACAAGCTGTAGCTGCCAGGCAGTGGTGGTACACACCTTTAGTCCCAGGTGCTAGGATCAAAGGCATGAGCTCTGTTACTCTTTACTCTTGTGTAGGCCATGGTGGCCTTGAACTAATAGAGATTCATCTACCTCTTAATCCTGAGTCCTGGGATTAAAGGTGTGTACTACCACTGCCTGACGTCCACAGCTTGAGGCTGACTTTGCTTTCTGAATCCTCAGGCAAGCTTTAGTAAATCAAAAATAATGTATCACCACATACTTTGAAAGCAGACTTTCAGGCGACTATCAAAACAAGGTCCTTGCTAACCAACTCAGAAATGACAAAGTGGACATTTCTCTTCATTCTCCAAACTGGCTTATCTTGCCTGCTTGACAAAGTCCTAGGATTGTTTACTTTTCATAATAAATGTAGTGCCAAATTGGCTTATAAGTAAGTGCTCATGTAAACTACAGTTGTTAACTTTACCCAGATTTATTTTGGCTCATAATAAAACTAAAATTCAAAGGGAAAAAATAATGATAAAAAGAATGAGCACTTAGGTAAAATAAATAGAGGATGGTGACAATTAATTTGAGCTTTTAAATAAAAGACCTTAAATTGGCTTTTAAGGACATGATACATGTACTTACACACTTCATTTCATCTTTCTCTCAGGCCTGCTGAGATGATAAGGCCTGAGGGAGATGGTAAGACCAGAGGGTGCCATGATCATTGGCCCACTGTCACATTTCTCTGGCTGTGAAGTGAGTTCCTTGGTCAGAAGAAATACTGTGTGAAATACCATGACAGTGGATAAAGCATTCTGTGAGTCCATGTATGGTGGTGTTGGCAAAGCCATTACATGCAGGAAAGGCAAATCTATAATCAAGTTAAGTGTCTACTCCAGTGAGAACAAAGTGTTGTCCTTTCCATAGAGGAAGGGGTCAATCTGTTACAAAGTCACTGGCTGGCCACCCCCAGGGGATGTGGTGCCATATCTGGGGCTCAGTGTTGGTCTTTGCTGTTGGCTGATCTGGCACTCAGCTGTGAATGGAAGTTTCTGTCCCACCTGGTCCCACAGCTGTTTAGTCCCAAATAAACACACAGAGGTTAATATTAAAATTATAAATGGTTTGGCCCATGGTTCAGGCTTCTTATTGCCTAGATCTCTCTTAAATATTAACCCATTTATATTTAATCTATGTATTTCCATATGGTCTTGGCTTACCGGTGATGCCTGGATGTCCGAATTCCTGGTAGCTACATGGTGTCTCCTTAGTGACTCACTCTCTACATTCCTCTTTCCAGAATTCTCCTAGTCTGGTAGCCCCATCTATACTTCCTGCCAGGCTATGTCCTTCCTGTCCATTGACCAAAACAGCTTTATTCATCAACCAATAAGAGAAACATATATTCACAGCACACCGAAGGACATAATTCAGCAGCAGCGGTAGCCAGATCAGCCTTGGTGAGCCCATGTTGTCAAGACCATGCATAACCTCCATTCCTGTTACCATAGCCACCTGTTTTATGGGCCCATTGAGCAAAGACAGGGATGGCAGGGAAAGAGGCTGACAATCCACAGAATGGGTTATGCTATTTATGTTAATACTAAACTCCTCCTCAGCTGGAGTCACCTTTTGACGAGCATTTACATGGAACACAAGTATCTTGACATTCTTTGCTCATTTGGACAGATCTACATATTTCCCCAGATGTCTTTCTCACCAATTATTTCATCATGCTCTTTCTGAGTCCCTGACTATTGGCTCCAGCCCACAAATCAGTGAACAGTTACACATTTCTCCTTCCAAACAAAACACATGACTGTGTGTACTACTGGAAGTTCTGCCCACTGTGAACATTTCTCTTCACCTGCATCTTTCAGGGTTATCCCAGGAAGGGGTTGTGACAATGCTGCAGCAGTTCACTCCTGGATCATCAGTAAAACAGGTCCCAGCCTTCTCTTCCTTAACCAACTGATGAAAGGGCATACCCCACGATGTTGTGGGGGTGGGCATACTTGGCAGGAGATGGCATTGTAACAAGAGTAGAAACCATAGGCATTTGGGAAACTTCTTCATGTAACTTGCTTGTACACTCAAGACCTGCTTGGGCCCAACCAGTTCTATTTGATAATATATTGCTGCTGTGTAAATCCTACTTTATGACTTGGTGGGTCAGATAATACCCGGCTCATGATGGGCAGCTCAGGTTGCATGGTAACTTAGTGACCTACTGATAAACTTTCAGTTTCCACCAAGGCCCAATAGCTAGTGAAGAGCTGTCTCTCAAGGAGAAAACAGTTGTCTGTAGGTGATGGTAGAGCCTTGCTCTAAAATCCCAACAGCCTCTTTTGTGATTCACCTATAAGGGCCTGACAAAGGATCCAAACACCAGCCCTGTCTGCCACTGACACCTCAGGTACCTTTGGGTCTGCTGCATCATATGCTCCAAGTGGTAGAGCAGCCTGCACAGCAGTCTTCAACAGGTCTCATACAACGCTAACAGTGTTCTGAATAACCTGATGTGTGGGCAAAAGTAATAAACCCCAGTAAGGAATATGCTGTCTCCAGAATCCAAATAGGCCCACTAAACATTATGCTTCTTTCTTGGTGGTGGGAAGAGCCAGATGCAATAACTTATCTTTCCTCTTATAAGGACTATCTCTGTATGCCCCACACCATTGGACTCATAAGAATTTCAGTGAAGTAAAAGACCCTTGAATTTTGGTTGAACTTATTTTCTATCCTCTCAAGTGTGTATGTGTTAGCAATGAGTCCAAAATAGTTGCTACCTCCTGTTCATATGGTCCAGTCAGCATAATGTCATTAATATAGTGAAACTATGTGATATTTTGTAGAAGGGACAGATGATCCAGATCCCTTCTAAGGATGACACAGGACTGGAGAGTTAATATATCCTTAAGGTAAAACTGTAAAGATGCTTCTGGTCTTTTCAACTAAAAACCAATTGCTTCTGGTGGTCCTTGTGGACAGGTACCAAGAAAAAGCATTTGCTAGACCAATAGCTTCACAACATGTACTAGGGTATGTGTTAATCTGCTCAAGTAAGGACATCACATCTGGTGCAGCAGCTGCAATTGGAGCCACTACTTAACTGCATTTTGGACAGTCAGCTGTGATCCATCTGTCTCCTGCACTGGCCAGATAGCAAAGTTAAAGGGAGATTCATTCAAACAAACATCGGTAACTTTTTTAAACTATAGGACCTTTCACGTTAAACCTGACATCTCTCTCAGTGAGCCCTTATCTAGAAACTCAGCCTAATCCAGTTTTATGGCCCTTTCACAATTATCCCTCACCCTTAAAATCTATTCCCACACATGTTCCCTAGATTTCTGCTTGATGAGTTAGCAAACTCATTAAGCGCTTTAGAGTAGTGTACCTCCTTGTAGACTACTTTCTACCTCTCTTCTAGGATCCTAAGTAGCCTTAAGAAGTCTGGTTATAGGTCTAGAGGCAACTATTGGTGAGCCCCAAAGAGAATAGTATCATCTTGCCTGGCTTTTTTTTTCCACAGTAAGTAGCTGTGGGTTTAGCAGACAATGAAGGAACATTTCAGGGATTAAGAGTGTACGTACATTTTCTGCTGAGTGTAGACAGTCTACTGCCTCGGGTGAGATAAACACTTAAGAATCCCAGGGTTAGCCCGGCAGTGGTGGCACAGGCCTCTAATCCTAGCACTCAGGAGGCAGCAGAGTCAGGTCAGTCTGTTCCTGAGAGTGAGTTCCAGGACAGCCAGGGCTGCATAGTGAAACCATGTATTGGAAACAAACAAAACAAATGAAGTCTGAGGGTTCAAAGTCCTCAGCTTCAATAGGGTCCTCCAATATATCTGCATCCCAAGCTATAGGATCCCGTTCTTTTTCTAAGAAAATACACATTTATTTATTTTATATTCCAGCTGCCGTTTCCCCTCTCTCCTCTCCTCCCAGTTCCTGACCCCACCCCCACTCTGTTCTCACCCCACAATGCACTCCTCCTCCATTTCTGTTTAGGAGAGGAGGGAAGATCTCCCATGAGTATCAACAAAACATGGAGTATCAAATTGCAGTAAGACTAGACACCTCCGCATGTATTGAGGCTGGGCAAGGCAACCCAGGATGAGGAGTAGAGTCCCAAAAGCCTGTAAAAGTCAGAGACAGCGCGTGTTCCCACTGTTAGGATTCCCACAAGAGGACAGAGCTACACAACAGTACCATACATGTAGAGGGCCTGGGGCAGTCCCATGCAGGGTCCCTGGATGTGGGTTCAGTCTCTGTGAGGCTCAGAGAGCCCAGGTTAGTTGATTCTGTGAGTTTCTTGTGCTGTCCTTGACCCCTCTGGCTCCTAAAATCCTTCCTCCCTAACTTCCACAGGCTCCCCAGAACTCTGTCTATTGCTTGGCTCTGGGTCTCTGCATCTGTTTGTATCAGTTGCTGGATGATGCCTCTCTGATGTCAGCTGGGCTAGGCACCAACCTGGCCACAAGAGATGGCCAGTTCAGGCTGCATATTTGCTATTGTTAGGAGTTTTAGCTGAGCACATGGGAGATTCCCTTGCACCAGGTTTTTACCTGACCCTGAAATGCCCCCGCCCCCAATTTCCAGAAGTCTCTCAGTACTCTCCTCCTCTGCCACAGCTCCAACCTGATCACTCATGTTCCCATCCCCACCCACCCTCAGTCCACTTACAAAATCTCTTCTATTTCCCATTCCCAGGGAGATCCCACCCCCACCCCCACCCCCACCCCCACCATAAACCCTCCTTGCTACCTACTTTCTCTGGGTCTGTGGATTATAGCATCATTATCCTTTACTTTACAGCTAATATCCACTTATGAGTGAGTACATACCGTGCTTGTTTTTCCGTGTCTGGGTTACCTCACTTAGGATGATTTTCTTTTTTTCTAGTTCCATCCATTTGCCTTCAAATTTCCTGGTGTCCTTGTTTTTAACATCTGAGTAATACCCATTGTGTAACCGTACCACATTTTCTGTGTTCATTCCTTGGTTGAGGGACATCTAGGTTGGTTCCAGGTTCTGACTGTTACAAGTAAAGCTGCTATAGACATAGTTGAGCAAGTATCCTTGTGGCATGGCTGAGCATTCTTTGGGTGTGAGCCCCAAAGTGGAATTGCAAGGTCTTGAGGTAGGTTGATTCTTAATATTCTGAGGAATCGCCATACTGATGTCCACAGAGGCTGTACAAGTTTGCACTCCCACCAGCAATGGAGGAGTGTTCCCCTTACTCCAATATAAATCCATCCACACTGAACCTCATAGAAGAGAAAGTAGGAAATACATTTGAACACATAGGCATAGGAGACCACTTCCTAAATAAAGCACCAGTAGCACAGACACTGAGAGCAACAATTAACAGACGGGACCTCCTGAAACTGAGAAGCTTCTGTAAAGCAGAAAAGCATGGTGAGTGAGACAAAACCACTCCCTACAGACTGGGAAAAGATCTTCACCAACCCCGCATCTGACCGAGGGCTGATCTCCAAAATACACAAAGAACTCAAGAAACTAGACATCAAAGTACCAAATAACCCAATTTTATAAACAGGGTAAAGATCTAAACAGAAGATTCTCAACAGAACAATCTCAAATGGCAGAAAGACACTTAAAGAAATGCTCAACATCCTTATCATCAGAGAAGCGTAAATAAAAAGCACTCTGAGATTCCATCTTACACTGATCAGAATGGCCAAGATCAGAAACACCAATGACAGCTTATGCTGGAGAGGATGAGGAGCTGATCGTAACAGCACTCATCCCTTGTCCCTTTATGCTCATCCCTCAGCTGCAACATCAAGTTTCCCTTTAAAACCACACTTGTTTCTTTTTATCCCACTTGCTCTTTTTCGTTATTTATTTATAATTTACATGCCACACACTCAGTGTTATGCTTTCTTGAAATTGCCTTCACCAAAGAAATTAGTGGGTTTGTTTGTTTTGTTTTGTTTTGTTTGTTTGTTTGTTTTTCAAGACAGGGGTTTCTCTGTGTAACAGCCCTGGCTGTAGACCAGGGTGGCCTCAGACTCACAGAGATCCACCTGCTTCTGCCTCCTGAGTGCTGCAATTAAAGGCGTATGCTACCACGGCCCAGCAAGTGTGTTACTTTTTTGTTGTTGTTGTATTAGTTTCTTTTAATTTATTTACTTACTTTTTATAACATATAAACATGTCTGCAGTCAGAAGAGGCCACCAGATCTCATGATAGATGGCTGTGCGCCACCATGTGGTTGCTGGGAATTGAACTCAGGACCTCTGGAAGAGCAGTCAGTGCTCTTAACCTCTGAGCCATCTCTCTAGCCCCCCCCCCCAAGTATGTTACTTTTAAACTTACTCTCAGACAACTTTTTAGGACAAGTGTAGAAGGAAGCCAAAGTCTTGGACAAGTCTCACAAGAACTGTTTCTACCTCTACTGCTGAAATGGTCCACTTCCAAAACCTCTTGACCTGTCTATAGTCCACAGCGCTCTCAGTATAACTGTCTTTCTAGTCCCTACTAGGACGGTCCATCAAGCCCTGCTTACAGCATTCAACTGTCTTTCCAGTCCACAGTCCCAGAGATTCCACATTCCTCCAAAGATCAACATGGTCAATTTTACTATTGTTGTTGTTGTTGTTGTTGATTCTTTGGGGATTTCACATCATTCACTCTGATCCTACTTGTTTCCAAGTCCCAGTCTTCCATGTTTGCCCCCCACCCTGTACCCCTCACTGAAAGGAAATAAACAAATAATAATTTTAAAAAAGCTTCTTTTGCCCCTTTCCATCACATACCTGTCACATTATACCTTTTGTCAAACAGCTTTATTCGCAAATGTTCACAGCAATGGGTTGTTGGTCTTGTTCAAGGCCTCTGGCTTCTGGTACACCATCAATACTGAAACTCCTCTCTGATAACCTGATGTTGCCCCTTGCTGCTGGAGGGGGGAGCAATTCTCCATAGGCATTGAAGGTCAGGGCCAGCTGTCCCACATTCATGCCACTGGGGCCAGCTGTCCCACACCCAGGCTATTGGGGCCAGCTCTCCTGGTGGGGGCAGGCAGCTCTCCCTCTGAAGTGGCCAACAAAAATCAGGATAAGCTTTGCAGAGCCCAAGCCCCTGGGGCCAGTTCTCCCATGATCCCCTGGCGGTAACACTAGCCATGGACATCAACAGTGACAACAGCTATGGTAGGAAATATGGTCAGGTTCTTCACAGTGACGGTCTACTCTCTGATGTCAACTTCTACATTAGCAACTGTTCTCTTTCTGTGTAAAACTCCATGATCATGGCAACTTATAGGGGGAGATAGTTTATTTTATCTTATAGCCCAGAAAGTTCGAAGTCCATAATGGTGAATGAGGGCAGCATGGCAGCAGAGCAGGAAGATGAGCGTTCACATCTTGAACTGCAATCACCAAGCAAGTGCTTACCAAGGTATCCTTAGTCCCTTGGCTTGTGTTTAGCATGCCAGTTGTTGTTGAAAAAAAATATGCCTATCAATCCATAAATCTTTATAACACTGTATTCACATATTTGAAAAATAAAAACCATATTTCAAATATAGCTGCCAACTACACAAATGGAATATTAGGACAAAATGTATGAGGAACTTCCGGAATCTACAGTTTTCAGACTCCTGCTCAATGTTGAGTCAGGTAGTGCTCATACAACCCAACTGTGCATTCAGTTAATCTGGAAGTCTAGTTTCCAAACAACTAGAAATAAGCCAGACATTTACAGGAAATTGTGTAAAATCCCCAGCAATGGGAAGACAAGAGCCATTATATTTCTCATGTGACAAAGGTGAAAAGTCAGAACAAGAATTATGTTTATTATATTGTAGGTCTTCTTTATTTTTTTTTTTTCAAAAGAAAATACATAACCCTAAAGATGTGGGTGGAAATTGGCTGAAACTTGTTTCAGAAAAAAAAAAAAAACCAACATGTAAATTTAGGATAACCTATCCACATAAAGCCAGGGGATGGGAGCAGAATCCTTTCATAGAATAGGATTTTAGAATAAACTCTGCTGCTCAGCAATTAATCACCAAGAATAAAGATGCTCTAATTACTAACTGCAGCGCATAGCACTTAAATTTGGCCCTTTTGGTTTTCCCTACTATAGTAGAAACATCTCAGGATTAAGCACCAAGTCTTGTGCTTTTTATTGGTGCTGTTCTCACAGTAATTATTGGATCCAGGCTTTATAATCAGTGTTATAAGCTAAATGAAAGCATAACTAAAGCTACAAACATTAAACAGACCTATAAATTTAAAAACACACTGTCACAAAATGCTGAAATGCTAAGTCTGCCTCAATAGCTTCTTGAGACATTTATTATTAATTTAAAAATTTTAAGTATCTACATGTATTGTTTTGTTATGGTTTTTGTCTTTTGCTTGTTTGTTTGTTTTATTTTGTTTTTGTCATGCGGTCCAAGCTTACTTCCAGCTCAAACAGCTCCTTTCTCCAGCAATCCCAGTGCTGGCTTTACAGGTTTGTACCACCACTTTCTATGAAGTGTATTTCTTTTGAAGTTATAATTTGATTACAATATTTCTCCCTGTCCTTTCTCCCTCCAAACCCTGCCATAATACCATTCCCTGTTCTCCTTCAAATTTATAGCCCCTTTATTTTCCATTTGTTATTTCATGCATATAAATACATAAATTATTTATCTATCCATCCATCAATCATCTATCTATCTTTCTAAATATAATCTGTTTGTTCCATCTAATGCTACCTCTGTGTGTGTGTGTGTGTGTGTGTGTGTCTGTGTGTGTGTGTGTGTGTGTGTGTGTGTGTGTGTGTGTGTGTGTGGAGTGTGTGTGTTTTCAGTGTGGAACTGGACAACCAGCTGGTGTTTCCTTCCCTGAAAATGGCCACCTCTCCCACTCCCAGCTTTACTCAGCTCCCTGTAGTTCTCCGTGAAGGGTTGGGCTCACAGGCCTTCTCTTTCTCTCTATTCTGTTTGGCATGTTCCTTGGTGGCATCCTGGGTTGGTTCATATTGGGACAGTCATGTTGAAGAGATTATGGCAGTAGTTTCTGATGTTACTAGGAGACACAATCTCATAGCAAATTCCCTGATCATCTGGATTTTACAGTCTTTCTGTCCTCCCTACTGTAATGTTCCCTAAACCTCAGAGCAGGAACATTTTATAGGTATATCCATTGAGACTTGGTTACATAATCCTGCATGCTGATTGGTTGTGGTTTTTATGTAGCGGAGTCCACCTGTTGCAAGAAGAAATTTTCTTTGATGAGGGGTGGGGGCAAATGTTCATAAATTGTTAGATTTGATGCTGGTTTAGTAAATCGGTTATTATAGATTCTCCTCCAATAGTTAACAAGCACTGAGTTGTTAGTTAGGTTTCCAGAACTAAGCCTCCTCCTTGTTGAGAAAGTCTTAAGCCAAATTAGAGAGCTGTTGGCTACCGCCACAGTATGCATGCCGCTACATCACCCTTGTGGTTTCCCTTGGTTACTGCCACAGTGTGCATGCCACTACATCACCCCTGTGGTTTCCCTTGGTTACCGCCACAGTGTGCATGCCACTACATCACCCCTGTGGTTTCCCTGTTATCCTGGTCGTTGATGTGGTTCATAGGTGTCATAGCAGGGTAGGACTATTGGTTGCCTCCCTCCTTTGGAAGCTTGCACAGTGCCTTCTCGTAGCATGAAAGTTAATCCTCAGGGAGGAGACTTTCAGATCAGTTCTAGCTCAGGGGCCTCTAGGCCCTGTTTCTGAAGTACATGGTGTCGACATCAAAATATTTAAAAATTAAATTGATTTTTTTTTTGTTTTGCTTTATTTCTGGAGACTGTGTCTCAGTATGTGTTCCAGGCCGGCTTCAAACTCATTGGCTTCCTACTTCGGCCTCCTGGAGTGCTAGCTTTATGGGTATGTACCACAACACTAGGCAGCTTTGAAGTTTTCAAAGCCAAACAGCAGAACAGAACTGGCAGCACTGGCATGTTTTCCTTGGCTTACTAATTACGTGTGAACTGGTAGACAGGCAGCTCAAGGGCAGGAAAAGAGTGTAGCTACTACAAGTGCTTGGCATTGGAGACATCACGCTCACAGTCAAGCTTCTGACTCATGTCCAGGAGAATGTCATTCCCTTCATCTGCTATGATTTTCATAATCATACTGTACTAGTTTCTCTTCTATTTCTCTGACCAAATACCTGATAAGCAACTTAAAGAGCAAGGATTTAGGATTCTCATGTATCTTATTATTGTTGTTCTCATGTACAGTTTAAGGAATACTGCAGTGAGGGCAGGGCGGAAAGGCAGGTTGTCACATTACATTCACTGTCAGGCCATGAGAGCTGCTGCTCTGCCTTGTGATGATATTCTGTTTAACAAATAAAGCTTGCCTGGAGATCAGAGAAGCCCAGGCACTGGAGAGTTCTCACCTCTGCCGGTGCTCATACCGAAGGGGTGAGCCACTGACCTCACATTTCTCCCAACTGCATTGCTCTTCAGACTGCTCTGAGCTCCTATCTCCTCTTTTCTTACATTCCTCTCTAATGTTGGGATTAAAGGTGTGGGATCCCAAGCACTGAGATCATCTTTGTATGAGCTCTGTTTCTCTTTTAGACTGAATCAATTGAGTGAAGCTCAGGGTGGCCTTGAAATAACAGAGGTCCATTGGCCTCTGTTTCCCAAGTGCTGGGATCAGAGGTGTGTACCAGCACTGCCTGGCCTCTGTGGCTGTGGTAGCTTTGAATTCTGATCTTCAGGCAAGCTTTATTTGTTAGATCATAAATGAAATATCACCACTCTTCCCGCTTTGTTCTTTTTGTTCAGTGTGGAGCCCCATCCCAAGGCTGCCCACACCCCAGGTAGGCCTTCTCCTAAATTGGCAGACACTATTTTTGCAATGGTTAATCATCATTGTCAACCTGATTGGTTTTAGATTCACCATGGAGGAACACAGCTCTGGTTATGCTTAGGTTTGTCTGGACAGGTTAAATGGAGAGAGAAGACCTACCCGGAATGTGGGCAGCTCTGGCCTCGGGCTCCAGAGTGAGCAAACAGGACAAAGTGGGCAAAGCAGCATTTGTCTTCTAATTGTGGATGTAATGTGGCCACCCGCCTTTCCGCCCTACGTTCAAGGCAACGATGGACTGCATTCCTTAAGCCGTAAGTGAGAAAAACAATAATATTATGTAGCCAGTCTTGTTTCTGGCTATCAGTCTCTTATGCTATGGCGTGTTGTCCCAGTCCTTGAAGGAGTCCTATACTTGATGTGTGCCCAAAGGCTCCGTGAATCCTGGCTAGATCATGGGCCCAGGAGTGGACTTACATTTTGCTAAATGGACATAGTGTCCATTGCTCTCTATATTCGTATTCCTTCACTCAGTGATGCTGACAGACCTCATCAGATAAGGTTCCTCGTGCAGTGGACAGTGGTTAAAAGAAGCAACTGTCCAAAATGCAGAGAATAAGTGTCTGAAGTGTTCATCCATGAATGGGACCTCAGTATCCCACCCTCTCCCAAGGCTGACAGACTGTCTTGGAAGAGGAAGTGGAAAGATGAAGGTCAGGGAAGACCAGAGCAAATCTATCTTAGGACTTGGCAGGATGACTACACCCAGGAACTCATGGCAGCTGTGGCTGTCTGCACAAGACCAAGCCAGTTAACATTTTAATGTGGAACAGGGAGGGGCTCATGAGTCACATCTCTGGCTAAGGGGCTGTTGATAGCTAATGGCTTCTAGGAGTAAGGGGAATCAATTTTTGTTTAAAGAGTGTCTTAGGGTTTCTATTGCTGTGAAGGGGCACCACAATTATGGCAACACTCATAAAGGAAAACATTTCATTGGGGTGGCTCACTTATAGTTCATAGGTTTAGTCTATTACCATCATGGTAGGAAGCAAGGCAGCATGCAGGCAGATATAGGACTGGAGCTAAGAGCCCTTACAGCTTGATCCAAAGGCAACAGGAAGTGAACTGAAACACTGGGTAAACACTACTCCACAGTGACACACTTCCTCCAACAACACCATACCAACTTCAACAATAATAGTGTCCCTCCCTTTGGGGCCATTTCTTTCAAACCACCACAGTGTGGCTCCTGGTAGGCCAACAACCTTACAGTAGATTCTCCACACCCATGAATATATGGACAGCACAAATTGGACTTTTTGGGTTATTAAAAAAAAAAAAGAGGAGGTGAAGGTGGGAGAAGTTAAGGGGAACATAGAGGACAAATTATTTATATATATATATATGAATATATATAAATATATATGAATATATAAAAGTATATATGAATATATATTTCATATATATAAATATATATGAAATCCTCAAAGATTATTTTAAAAAACACACATAGTAAAGACTAAAATATGGATCAGTGATTAAGAGCACTGGTTGTTTTATACAGAGAACCTGAGTTTAATTCCCAGCACCGACATGACAACTTGACAACTGCTGCAACTCCGGTTCCAGAGGATCCAACACCCTCTTCTGGCTTCTGTGGACACCAGGCACACATGTAGTACATAGACATACATGCAGGCACAATATCCATATGCTTAAAATAATCATATATTTATTTATGGTTTTTAAAATTTCATTTTACTTTCTAACCAAATTTGCCCTCCCCTCATATCCCCCCAAGCCCACTCCTCCCAACAGGTTAGGGCTCCCATGGGAAGTCAACAAAGTCTGGCACATTAACTTGGGGCAAGGCCAAGCCCTGAGTTAAAGCTGAGCATGGCATCCTACCATATTGAGTAGGCTCCAACAAGTTGGTTTAGCTACTAAAGGTTAGGCTCTCAACCAAAGATCATATATATTTTTAAAAAGAGAAAAGCTTCTCCTTGTGATGTTGTGACAGAACATGTGTAAAGACCATGACACAAAGAGATCTCATGCATGTAACACTGTTCCTTTAGCTTTTGATGACAGGTAAGTGGGAGTTCTGAATGCATTTGTATCTTACAAATGTGAAATCATTGTGTGAGGAAACACTAAAATAGGACAATTGGTGCAGGGACTTAAATATTTAATCCAATTGTGGGTGCATGCCACAAACCCCAGTACTTTGGCGGTGGAGGCAGGGAGGTCAGAAGAAAGCTCAAGGACAACTTCTGCTTTGTAACAAGTTTGAATCTACCTTGAGTTACTCAACAACAACCAAAAAAGCAAAATAAAACACAAGAAATTTATAGTTGTTTCTGCGTAGAGTAAATTAACATAGAATTTCTCATGTAAGGGCTGGGGATGTAACTCAGTGCTTGGCTAGTGTATATGAAGCCCTGAGTTCTATCCCAAGTCCTTATAAAACCTGTGTGGTGACATGTCTACCACATGTCCTGGGAAAAGTAGATGCAGAGAGATCAGAAATGGAAAAATCATTCTCAGCTATATCCCAAGTTCAAGGCTTGGACTATAAATCCCTGACTCCAAAAGGAAACAAAGGAAAGAATTGCAAATACTGATTACAATGCTGCTAAGCAAAAACAAAATGTTCACCACAGGCTCCCCACATCACCTCCAAGGAACACAGCCTCGAGAGGTTCTTGTGTCTACGGAATGTTAACACCTACATCTTACTCAAAAAGGAAATTTAAAAACTTCTGTGTTATATACATAACGTTGAACTCAGTGTAACAGACAAACAAATGTTTTCAATTTCTATGTTATAAAAATTGTGCCATGAAATATATCAGTCTTTAAGCTGGTATGGAAACCATCATGACCCTTTCTCTAAGTTAGCACAAAATACTCTGGAAGATGAAAATAAAAATAAAATGATATGGAAATAAAAGAAATGACAGGACAGGTAAGAGTGCATCTCGCTGAGTCCGGTGGCACAGACCCAAATCCCTGCACCCAGGAGGCCCAGGCAGGAAGATCATTCACTGAAGGCTTCAAAATAAAAGCATCACAAAACAGCAAATGCCTTAGTGGCAGGGCGCTTGCCTGGACTTTGTGAAAATACCAGCTTCAATCCCCAGGATAAAAACCAAAAGAAAATAATTTTTTTTTCTACAGTTTCTTGACATTAATTGGCAAATAACTAAATTTTGCCTACTGGGATGGTTTGAAAGAAAATGGCCCCCAAAAGGAGTGGCACTATTAGGAGGCGTGGCCTTGTTGGAGGAAGTGTGTCACTGTGGGGGTGGGCCTTGAGGTCTCCTTTGCTCAAGCTTCCTCAGAGTGCCAGCCAGTTGATTTCCTGTTGCCTCCTCGGCTCCAGCACCATGCCTGCCTATCCACTGCCATGCTCCCCATCATGATGATGATGGACTGAACCTGTGAAACTGTAGGCTAGCCCCAATTAAATGTTTTCTTTATAAGAGTTGCCATAGTCACAGTGTCTCTTCACAGCAATGAAAACTCTAAGGCATCTACTAAGAAAATCCTCAAGTCTTTATTGACCCTAACTCCTTTATACCATTTAGGTCACTGACACAATAAACAACGAACAATCTGGATGCCAAATAAATAGAACTGAGGTTTAGGAGGATTTTAATATGTGCATTTTATTAGGATGTTTTCACCACTGAGCCGGCTGACTTTAGTTTGTTCCTCTGGCACATACATTTAAAACAATAGTCAAATTCACCATAAAGTAGAACTTTGGCAAAATGCAAAACAAATATCCACAAGAGAACCTCAGTAGAAATTCAATTAATTTAGGTCACCTTACTGTGCTGCCTTCTGCACTAGAATCCAATGTCAGGTAGGTTGTTCTTGGTGGCGTCACACATCTCAGTTCTCACAGCCCAGAATTCTGTGACACCGTGGACCATTTCAACCATCCCACAACCAATGGGAGCTGCCACAGAACCAACGGGTCTTATTTCAGCTGCCAATCACAGCAGGCATGCCATCATTCATTTTTGCTTCATTCATCTTGTAAAGTCCAACTTGTTATTCCTGCTTATGTCATTCTCAGAATGACACCTAGGAAACTCAATGTGATGTAATAGCCCAAATCTCATGACACTGTGTTTTAGAGACACAGGCATGTGGGGGACCCTGGCAGTAAAAGAAAATAAACACTTGGCTACAGTTGTTAATTCTAAACTTGAACTCCCCAGGTCCCACCTGGAAGCATTTTCTTACCATTATGTTATCATGGGATTAATTCCATATCCATTCTTAGAAAATTAACTAATAATCAAATTTTAAGTATTTCCAATTCAAATGATTTTTATATTTTGGATTATATGCTACTACCTGTTCAAAGTAAAACTTTAAGAATGTTGTAATATGGGAAAGTTCATATCATATAATACAAAGAAGCAAAACTGATCCCTAAGGGATTTTTGACCCTAGAGAAAGAAAAAAAGTGCCTGGATTTGAAGCAGTCAAAAGACATAAGGAATTCTAACAAATGAACAGTTGATAGAGAGCAGGGCTACATTTACTTCTGAATTGATAAAATATTTATGAGTTTATAATTATAAAATATCACAATACTTTAAAGAACATTTCACCAAATTACTGGTGGCAACACAAGAATGACTTTTTAACATACTGTATGTAAATGAAAGGCATACATGACTATAACCATTACACTTTCTATATTACATCATTTATCCCAAGCCTACACCCACACAGCGAACTCGCAGCTAACTTCATACTGAAAAGTATGTAAGAACAGTCCTTTCTTCCCACTATTGCACCCTTGTCAGTAACAAGGCATGCGTATCACTTAGGATTATAGTACATTCTTTAAATCACATTTTAATATGGAGACTTAGAAAATATAGACAGCTGTCTTTTTTCATATTCTTGACTTGTAGTTTTATTCAGGTTTGATCAAGAAAGCCTGCAGGAAAAGACACAGCCCAGCCTTTATGAGACCAGTACTCTGCGTTTTCAAGGAAGACTGGATTAGAGTTTTAAATTTCTTCCAGGTAAAACCAGGTATGGGAGCCTATGCCTACAATCTCAGCACTCAGGAGGTTGAGACAAGTCTATCCAAACTCACTTACACACACACACACACACACACACACACACACACACACACACACACACACCAAACCTCACCACCAGCACCAAAAATCTTTTCCAGATGAAACAGGACCACATGCACACAAGGCCATCATCTACAGATTCCTCCTTGTCAAATCTGGAATTCATTCCAATCTATCATTGACCCTCAAGGCTCTGAACTCCACAAGTTCACTCTCAACCCTGGTTTCAAGGGAAAAAAAAAAAAAAGAAGAAAGGAAGAAAGAAAGACAGGCAAAACAAAAAGGCATGGGAAGTAATGCAAAGAATTCAGAACAGAAATGAAACCTACACCCCAGAATGTCATTTTTATGCTTGAGAATTTTGCTGTGCACATTAGTTTACAAGTTCTCTATGCTCTCAAAAGATGTTTTCTGTTGCAACAACTGATTAAAAAAAAAAAAAAAAAAAAAGCCTCTCAGCTCCTCTGGCCTTCTTGTGCGTCTTCATTTCAGACAGTGAACACGGACTGTCCTCTTCCCTGTGGATTTTGATTGTCTCCTGCGACGGCGTCTTGCTATGCAGCTCATAAGCAAATTCCAGATTCCTCTGTCACAGCCTGCTGCATGTTGGAACTGTACATGTAAGCTAACATGCCTGAGAAATGGTTTCCTCCTCTCAACTGACATCCATGAAAAGACCTTAAATTCCTTTTGAGCCTGTTCTAACTAGTATAGGCAGGTAAAGTCAAAATGTACTTTCTCCCATTCCTCAAAACAAGAAGATGAAAAAATTCATTTTGGGACATCTGCTTTCTATTACATATTTAAAACACATGTTAAAGGAAGAAAACACACCAGATTTGAAGGCATATACATTTCATTATTTTTCTCTTGTTTCTGCCTCAAAATTCCAAGTCATTCTCAATATTCCCTAATCTTTTTCATAGCCCACAATTTTATATTCAAATTACCACACAATGTGGTTGCTTCTGTTCTTTGGTTACCCACATAAAGCACACATAATAAAATGTCTCTTATAGCCATTTGTTGCTGATATTTTGTGGCTCAGGCTTCCCTGGAACTTGCTATGTAGCCTGGGCTGAACTCAAAGTCACCATCACGATTCTCTTGCCTCCTCCTCCCAAGTCCTGAGATTATAGGCATGGGGCATCACATCTGGCCCCCATATATATGTATATATACATTAATTTATAGTGGTTATCTACTAACAACCACTGATTCTTTGCTACAGAAAACCACTCAATATGTTGAGTGTCCTTCGGGATAAATATATCAATAATTTAAAGCTAACTGATAAAGGCTCTACAAATCTGTTCCCTTTAATTTTATATTATTTCAAAATATTTATACCCTCATCACAATACACCAAATCTATATGGTTTGTGAAAATAAACTATGTATTAATTCCAAACACACATTTAGGGATGCACAGTTTAACAGCAAATTTATATGCAGGTAAAAAGGAGTGTAGTTTTACATTCCTAATTTACATAGCAAGCGGATAGGTTTGAATATCCCTTTTAAAAGACTTACTCTTCCTCATGAATCTCAGAAATGAGGAAAATGGAGACATGAACCTCAAGCTATGTCTATAACAGTGTGAGTCACTGTAATATTACCTTTACTAATGACCCAACTTGCTTACTGTGTGCATAAAAGGTGACGTAGCCATACCATACACAAAACATATAACAACAAACCAACACACACTGTCAACAAACACAAACACTGTCCACGTGTCACTGCACATGTTTTGATCAGAGTCTACACATTCTCCCTGGGAGATTAAGGGACAGTTGGAGCTATATAGCACATCAGCTTATAGAAAATAGGAATGGGTGGGGAAAGGGCTAAAAATCAATAAAATACACAAGAGAACTATTTACAAGTATGTATACACTTTAGCCATGTCTTTTGCCTAAAGAAGTTTCTCTTGCAGGGTTAAATTTACTAATATGTATGTGGTCCAGCGTATAAGACACAGTAACAGGGAAGTTATCCCTGTTGTTTTGTTTTTTCACTCCTTGGTACATTTATGAAAAAATAACACTTGTGCGTGTTCCTCCCTTGGAATCCCTGCATCTCCAGGGAGAACTTTTCTATAATAAATCTATGCTCGTTCTGCTCTAAAAAATTAAAAATGAGAACAAACAAACAAAATAAACATTTGTAAGCTGGAGTATCCTATAGTCCCAGGTATTCAGGAAACTGCAGTAGGAAGATGGTTTGAACCCAGGAGTTCAAGGCCAGCCAGTGAGAACTGTTTAAAACTAAGAGAAAGAAAAAAGAAATACCTGCAGATATTACATTGATGAGCCATCAAAATTCAGAAAGCCTGTCCAATTAAAAAAAAAAAAAGAACAAAATCATTAAAAATAGAAAACCAGATCTGCCTGGTAATCTTGACAACTAGAAAGCTCTGGGTTCAATCTGTAGCATCACAAAACAGAAGGCATAGATTTGTAACTCATTGAGTGTACTGAAACAACTTCCTCTCCCCCTGAACTCAGTCACAGTGGCTTTACAGCTCTGTCATGGTGCTTGCACTGAGCACGTGCAGTTGAACATAATGACGGGGATTTATAAAAACTCTATCGTGTTCATGGCTACAAGATTGCGACGTCTTAGGAACTATGAGGTCACAAGGACACATGGATACAGGAGGCCTTTTGTGTATTACCAGTTTCTTGACATGCTCACTGACACACTGCTGCTTAGGAACACTGAGTCCAGGTTGGAGATCAGGCCCATCGCCCGCTGGAGGCAAAGCTTCTGCTGAATGAGAAATTTATTTCAGAGTTCTTGTATTTTCCCCAGGCACCAAAGGGTACCACGACTGCAGTGCTGTTGTCTTCCGTGCCATACTGTATTGCCTGCAGGGGCCATGAGGACAGAAGAGCAAAGTTCCGGAGTCATCAGACTTCTGTGCAAACAGACAGCATCCTTTCTCTGGAAAGCTAACCAGTTCTACGCAGTTCATAAACTCAGTTATCTAGCAAGGTCTGTGACTGTCTAACCCTGTATCTGCGTTCCATATGGTTATTAACTGCACATGAATGACAGATGACCCAGCCAATTCCTGTCCTCCATGGTAGCAATCTTGGCAATAGAAACACCTGTGACCTGAGACACACCAACTGAGCAGCTCCCAAAAAAGACATGCCTAAAACCCTTAGCATGGCGCCAATCATGGACAAGCCTTATACCTGCTAATTCTTACCAACAAAACTGCTCGTAGAAATTTAGCCCAAGAAATTAAAGAGCGTTGGAGAAGGATGGAAAAAAAAAAAAAAAAAAAAACAAAATATAATATGCTCATCGGATAACACTGCTAGAAATCTGATCCTTTGAATACTAACTTAAAATTTTAAATCTCAGAAATGGGTATGAACAAAGTTATGACAAAACATTTGTAGTTTTCCTTCTGAAATGGTTAAATGGCCATTGCCTGCAGCATGACTGTAAATAACTTCCAGGGACCAGTTCAAATAGCTGAGTGCTAGAATCAGTTCTCTTCAGAAGTGCTTAGGGCTGCAGTTAGCATCAAACAGGTCAAAAGATCTCAGCTGGAGGCTAAAAGGTATCTGTCAGGTATGGATACTTTCAAGGAATGTAAAAAGGGTTACAAACAAATTGTAAGAGTCTTGTTTTAAAATGTATCAAGTATGTTTCAAATGTACTTTAATATATAGTTGTTAAAATAACCATTAAAAATGGTGATAGAATAGTAGGCAAAGAGGAAAAACAAAAAAGAAATATCATTTCTAAAGACTTATTTATTATGAATACAATGTTCTGCCTGCATGCATACCTACATACCAGAATAGGACACCGGATCTCATTATAGATAGTTATAAGCCACCACGTGGGTGCTGGGAATTGAACTTTTCCTCTGGGAGAGCAGCCAGTGCTCTTAACCTCTGGCCATCTCTCCAGCCCCCAAAATACGAGTTATTAAAAACACGATTCTAGATGTAATTTCCACTAACAAGAAGATGTAAAGCTAAATAGTAAAATTGTTATTTTCATCAACCATTTGTACCTCACTCAGTAGGAGAGAACTCAACCAGCATTCAAGAGACCCTGTGTTCAAATTCACAACACTCAAACTAAAGCACTCTACCCCGTGCCACCCTTCATCCTCTTGTGTCCACAAATTTCCCACCAGAGCCTCTGCTAAGTCACCTGCTCAGTCACAGCATGGGCTGCTTCATTAGGGTCATGGCACTGGTTGACAAAGTCACAGATCTCTTGACTGTTCACCATGAAGTTAATCCCATCTGTGGTAAGGACTAGGAAGCTGTCATCCCCGTGGTAGAGCTGCAATCATAGGCAAACATGTCATCACAAACTTGAGTGGGCCTTTGAACGGCTCAATAATGTGGAAATCCTATTTTGCAGAGTGGTCATCTGAGTCAGAGTTCAGAGCAAACTGAAAACAATGTAGCTGAGAATCAATACCAGCCAGGATTTGCCAAACGTTTACCCAGCAATACCAAGAAAGAGGCCAGACAGTCAAATACTGAGTCTGGATTTAAATGTTGCTTCTAGCATTTGGCTAGGTGAGTACTTTTTATCACTTGATAGCATGAGCCCTTATACGCTTTAGCTCATGTTATTATTTCAGCTTACTTCCTTTTAAAGTGAAGATAGTTTTGAACAGAGGCTGCTGCACAGCAAATCTTATATAAGTAGTTGTTTTAGAATTAATGATTTTCTTGTTTGAGACAGGGTTTCTCTGTGTAGCCCTGCTGTCCTGGAACTATCTCTGTAGACCAGGCTGACCTCAAATTCACAAAGATCCACCTGCCTCTGCCTCTGTTAAAGGCGTACGCCACCACCTCCTGGAGTGAGATACCCTTTTCAGGACATATCCTTCCTTGAGTTCTGAGCATTCAGGCCCTACTGTTTGTGGAAGCCCACATTATGCCGCGCCTACTCAAGAGCTCTAGAGAAGCAAGCAGCAGGATACGTATCATGCTGGGGTCAGTTTAGAGTAAAAGAGGCGCTCGCTATGCTATTCCAATAGTAATGGCTGACTGTTGAGCTGTGCGGAGAAGGCAAACCGAGAACGACTCCCAAGCCGAGAAATGAATGGCAGGCTTTGGGAAAGGATGGGCCACAGAGCCCCTCTCCCGGGGAAATGAAAAGCCAAAGACTTCACCCTCCCCAGGCTGGAAGCTAGCATCTTGCTTAAGTTTATTCTTCACTCATCAGTCCCCGTTTGAAAACATCTTTCCTTCAGGTACATCTTCCAGGACAGCCAGCAGCTGGAGGTGCGTCTCTCACTCTCTGTGTGTGACTTAGTGTTTCTGACCCCTTCTTACCTTAATCCTTGTTGTCTCCGGTTCTGCTATTACACCACTGGCTTTAAGATCCAAATCACCAATACTCCTTGTCATTGCAAGTCTGCCGTTTACATGGGGCTGTCCCAAACTATTCCAAGCTACAAACCCACCACATTTCTTGATCCTAGTTAAGAGAAAAGTAAAGTTAATAATGATGATGACGATGACAACAGTGATATAGGAAATCAAGGCACTGGTTTAAATCGCCTTTTTACACATTGAAATTTGGAGCCTGGTATGTCAGCACACACCCATAATCCAGGGACTTGGGAAGGCTGAGAAGCCCATGGTAAATGCCAAAACTTTCAAGTCCTTAGATAAACAAGATAAAAATGAAAAAGTTAGATCACATGGTGTACACACCCTGATAACCCCAGTACTTGGGAGACTGAGAAAGGAGAACACAGATGCAATGCCAGACTGGGTTGCACAGGGAGATCTCGTCTCAACAAACCCAAACCCATCAAAACAAGAATATCTGGGGTGAGGTAGTGGTTGGGCACAGTGGAGCTTGCAAAGAGGCCCTGCTATTTTACACCAGCACAGGGAGGGAAATGCCATTCTACATCTCTATGGCAACACCTCTCACCCCATCAGGTGGCTGGTCATGGTGACAGTACCTTTCCTTCTCATCCTTTCTTTCTGGGGTATGGTCAGTGGTCAGCTTCATGGGTTTTCCTTTTCTACACAAAAGAGCCCGGCTGTCTCCAACACTGGCTACAACCAGTTCAATACCATCTCTCAACAAGGCTACAGTCGCAGTAGTCCCAGAACTCAGGAGGCTTGCTACAAATATTATAAAATAGAGTATCAGTTAGCGATAGAAGTGCTTGGTTATGGAATTTTTATTAAGAATAAGACAGAAGCATGATGATGTAAGGCTGGCATGTACCATTCTACCTTAACAAGAGCTATGCAAAGGAAATGCAAACAAACTATGTAAGTAAGACCACGCAGAGAAACAGTTATTATTTGACACAGCAACAAGGCTCCATGCAAACAGAAAGGTTGGTGAACTAAATTGGTGAGCAAACATCCGTGTCTTCAGGTGCACTGTGTGCAAAAAGCAGGGCTGACTGAAACTCACAAAGATGATGCTTTCGTGTGCACAGCAGGTGCCAAAACAAGCCACAAAAATGCCACTAATTTGGTTGCTACGACAGGATGACAGGTCTGATGGGCCCACTAGGTGAGGCGCCTTTCTAAAATCATGGGATTTGGATTGCTTTCTTCCATCCCTTACTCCTATCCAGTCAAAGTAGAACCAATTCATATAAGGAGAGAAATGCCAAGCAGAGACCATTTGCTCTACAAATGGTACTACAGTGTACATTATTACCTTCCACAACCATGTCAATTTACAAACGTACACACACACACACACACACACACACACACAGAGAGAGAGAGAGAGAGAGAGAGAGAGAGAGAGAGAGAGAGAGAGAGAGAGAGAGAGAGAGAGAGAGAGAGTTAAAATCATACCCTTATCTGGTTTGGATCTTTCTTTGCTCTATTGAAGAAAAGTTATAGCCCCCTCCCCCCAGATTACAGATGAAATTCTGTATGAATGAAATTCATTCCAGTTCCTCATAAGCTTGGCATTGTTAACATTATTAGCTGCAAAAGGATCTGATTACAGAATCTGTAGCCAAAAGCAGACCAGCATAGCCAGCTGCACCTCCTGCAGCCCTGCCTAGGCCAGAATATGTCAGACTGTGTGTCTGCCCTGCCATCAAGGAAAGCCCAGCGTTACTAGGCTCAAGGTTGCCACTCTTTTTCCACCCAAGCCAAGCACATTGTGTGTCTTCCTTGGATTTATTCTAACGTAACATCATTTGTTCTACATTGTTTACCACTTAGTAAAAATCTTTAAGGTGCATTGAGCTTTGTGAAAAGTGGGGATACTATGAAAATATGAACCAAAGAGCAAATAGCAAAGTGGAAGAAACTGAGAAGTAAAGCAAGAATTCTCTCCAGTAACTCTTTTGATTCAGAAAATTGTAATTGACAGCCAAGTCTTTCCAAGACTATTTTTCTTAAAAAACATACAAGTGGTGCACAGACATGTATCTGCACATGCACAAGCACACAAATGTGCGTGTGTGCGCACGCACACACACACACAACACACAACCATGAACCCAACAAATTCAATATTTTTGAGTCAGAAAAAAATGCACTTTAAATTTGGCTCATAGCAATACTGAACTGTCCCCTAAACAAAATAGTTTGTATTTGACAAGTAGAACATAAAGGATGTATGTGAACTATAGTTTACACTAGCTAACTGGGGTTTCACTATACATAGAGAAGCAATCCAAAACGATATATATATATATATATATATATATATATATATATATATATTTTCAATATATATTTTAATCACATATAATGCAGGAATTTAGTACGGGGAAGAACTGTTGCTGGTTGGATGACTTAAATTCGTTGTTTATGTGAAGGCCAGTGTGGCTCTCTTGAATGACAATGCATGTTTATAATTTTATGTAATCATAAACTGGTGTTTCTGCTGTCCCTCTCTCTTTCCTAAGTGCTGCATGTTGGTAGAACAGGAGAATGATAATCACAATTTGGAACAACAATAGAAAGAGTAAAATCTAACACCACCCACAGTGATTATTAGATTATTAAGCTGTATAAATAATAATTCATATAAACCAATATTGCTGCAAAGTTTATTAAAAATGAGTGTTCTTAACATGTATGTCTCATAAACACCAAAGTCAAACTAATGATGAAACACTAACAACACAATAAGGCCAACTCTTCAATGCTGTTATTGTTTATTTTCCATTTGATGACCTCGGGCATGAGGTCATCAAAATTCGAAACTACTATACAGGGCGAATGGTATAGCTCAGCGTTAGAGTACTTGCCTAGTATGTCCACAGCCCTGGTTCAATCCCAGCACAGAAGGCGAATTTGCCTTCACAGCTCGTGTTATCTTGGAGTTTAGTTCTCTACAAAGAGTCACATGTGACAGCACAGAATGTAAATCTCCACCACAGCAGTGCCCAGCAATAGCTCCCGAGGAATCAAAGCAAGGTGTCTCACTCTGACCCTTTATCCCTTAGGAGCGTGGCTGCTTTCAAAGCATAACCACTGCACAGCCCCATTAGTTATAGGATATACAGCATCACAATCTGTGTTTTCTACCATCTGTTTGAAGTGGCCATTTGTAAAAAATAAATAAAGTGTAAAAAAAAAAAAACAGTGATATAAATTGAATTTAAAATTTTGAAGGTGGTGCTAAAAGGGTTGGAAATCTAGTTCAGGAGAATGTATGAGGTCTGTCAAAATATAATTCCCACTCCCCAATCTCAGAGGAAGGGCTCAAGAGAAGTGAAAATAGGGCAGACGTGAAGAGATGAGAAAATACAGGAAGCAGAGAGGGTGACTGTGGTCCCATAGGATGTTTGCCAGCTCGCCCTGGCTCTACTGGGTGCATGCACGTACATTATGGACAACAGTGCACAGCAGGACTGTTCTAACCGTGTTCTAGGCACGAGCCTGTCTTGTCCCCTACACTTTTAATCAGTTCTTCACTAAAAAGACGAATCAAATTTGAGACATCTTCATGAAGATCTGAGATTATCCCAAAGGATGACAGAGCAACTAAATTAAGCAATATATCTTAATTTGATTATTAGAAATATATGATATTTTATTTAACAATTTGATTGTGTGAGTCCTCTAAAGAATCTCTTGAAGATGTAAACGTTAAATGTTATAAATTCAAAGCCTCCTGAATTATATTACTAAAAATAAATGTTTTTACATTGACACTAGTCTAATAACGGTGGTTCTAATCACCAGCATTGACTCTATCATTTTTTTTTTAAAAAGCTTGATTGCACTCATGAAGGGTTAATATATGTTAGTGTTGACCATATGCTAATGTTCTTGAACACTGTGTTCTACAAACCATAAGCAATAAATACAGCTGAGGCATAATACTGATACTACATCCCATAAACACTGTGGTGATGATGTGGCCAGATTCACATCCAACTTAGCAACGGATAAAACACACCCAACTGATTATTTCAAACATGCTCCGTAAGTTTTAGGCCGGTCTGGTTTATATAGCCAGTTCCAAGCCAACCAGGGATGCTTAATGAGTCTGTGCCCTCACCCTAAAAAAATAAACCCACGAGAAAGTGTTTCACTTCCTCTTCCATGCATTTTACTCTTCACAATGCGATTTACAAAAGCCAAATCTTAAGCAGAAACTTCACCATCTGTCAAAGGGGAGTGGCACTTTGGGAGGAGTCGTGCAAAAGGAAGAAGACAAATAGTTTCAAATAATTTACCAAGGGAAAACCACTCTCTAGACAAAGAGAGAGGATGGGCCACAAAGAGTCCTGCAGAGTGTGATGGTAAAGTTCTCCAATGAGCAGGGGGGGCTGGAGGAGTAGCTCAGTGCTTCAGAGCTTGCTGGCCTAGCAGGTCCCACGGCCTTGGGTTCAACAGGGATGGGGGTTGGGAGGCTGATACACCCAGCTATCCTAGGGTCATCCTTCCCCCATCTTGTTATTAAATATGCAAATGAACAGGGCCCGAATCTCAACTACAGTGGGAGCTCCTTGTGTGTAAAATGGGGAGAATCTCTATCCAGCTGGAAAAGGCATTCCTGTGGTGCACCTTTCTTATTAAAGGAAAAGCCAGAACTAAGATAAACATTCCAGCACAACGCTGTTTCCTGTCAGTTAGGAGACATATGATATATATATATATATATATATATGTATATATATATATATATATATATATATATATGGCTGCTACAGAAGTTTCTGAAATTAACTTTATTAGAAATAAATTTTGGGTGAGCTAATTATAACATATTGGATATATTTTCCTGAAATTATCTTGATAAACTTAGTCAAAGCAAGAAACATTTGCTTTAAAAACTTATATGTAATACATGATTTTTAAAATTAACTTGCCATGTTCTTCCTTATACTTAACAACAACAACAAAAATATCACTGGTTACCATAGAAAATCTGCAAGATGGAGAAACAGAAGGCAAATATTTCCTTTCTGACTATATAAATGGATGCCAATTAGCCGTTTTCTAGCATACTTAGGACCTATTGCTAATATTCTTCTTTTTAAAAAATACAAATCTATTTTGCTTATGCATACATGTGTTTAAGTGTGTGAGGACATGCCACAGCATGTGTGTGAAGGTCAGAAGCTAACATATGGAAATTACTTCTCTCCTTTCCCGTGCGGGTCTTGGGGCTCAAACTCGGGTGGTGAGGCTTGCCGGCAAGTGCCTTTACCCAATGAACGACCTCTCTGATTCCCTATAGTACATGCTGAACAATTGTCAACCTTGCAAATGGGATTAAGCTGTCATGCTTACATTAGTAGTATGGCAGGGGAATGAGGACCTCTTAGTGTGGACACCCTTGTCCATAAAAAATATAATAGAATGAAACATTTTAAAAATTTTGTGAAATTAAAATCCAGTAACAAAACCATTTTGGAGCGTCCCCTTCTGAAAGGTCTTTATCAAACATAAAAGTGGGACAGTGACATAAGTTCAGGTTCTAAGCAGCATTAACAAGCATTCTTTGTATAAAATTATTTCTATAAAAACTCCCCACAATAAACATGCATTAAGACTCCCGCCACTGAAGGCCTTCATTGTTCCCTCTTTCCCCGACAACCCTCAAGGGTCAGAGGCATGCCGAGGCTCACTTACCATCAGCAGACAGGTGGGCATAACTGGAAAAGGCTTTATCTATTTCTAGAAAGGCCAGGGTCAGTACAGTTTCCAAATCTTTCTCCTGAGGCAGCAAATCCCTTTGTGGAGAGGAAAGAAAGCTGCGATCATTCTGTAAGAGCAGGCTCATTTCACGGTCAGTCCTGCAGCATCACAACACAACAGACCTCACAGCTTTCCTGTCAGACGCTTGCTGAAGATCCAAGGGTTACGGGACCTTTAGTGGTCTCGGAAGGTACTAGGAATCGTGAACTGTGACACTCGTAGGCTGAGGATCATGCCATGGTGCCCTGGGTTTGTGGTGCTGGTGGTGTAACTCAGGGTTTCCTGTAAGCTAGGACTAACTGAGCCACATCAAACCGCAGGCTTTTTAAAGGCATGAAAATATAATGGGGGGGGGGGAGTGGTACTGGTGATCTGTATGCAACACTAAGACTTAGGAGGCCAGGGCAGTAGGGTCAGGAGTTCAAGGTCATCCTTGTTTTTATAAAGTCAGTTCTAACCCAACCTGGGACAGGTCACTCTATCTCAGAAAAACAAACAAGGATGTCTGAAGATACACTTGAGTGGTCAGGTCATTGTCTCACATGCAAAACACAAAACACAACAACAACAGCAACAAGAATGCTTCAGCACCATATCCTTAGAGCCCCTGCACAATGCCCAAGTTTCTGTTCTCAGTAGTGCAACCCTGACTGGTTATAGGGTCCTTCATATTGACTTAAATCACCGAGTTTGTAGAATGAGGTAAATCATGCAGGAATCAACTGACAAACTACCTTCAACTATACACTGGAAGGTAAAGCAGTAGTCCATGGCTGTAACTGCCACACTGTCACCTTTGTTTAATTCTAGTGATAGTGTGATTCTCAAAAACACAAGAAGTGTGGCTGTTTGCACAAGAATGGCTCCCACAGGCTCCTGTATCTGAATGTATGGTCCCTAGTTGATGGAACTATTTGTTGTTGTTGTTGGAAAGGATTAGGAGGTGCAGCCTTGTTGGATGTCAATGGGGTGGGTGTTGAGGTTTCAAAAACCTACACCATTCTCAGTTAGCCAGCTCTCTCTCTCTCTCTCTCTCTCTCTCTCTCTCTCTCTCTCTCTCTCTCTCTCTCTCTCTCTCTCTCTCTCTGCTTCCTGTTTATGGATAAGGATATAATCTCTCAGTTGTTGCTCCAGCATTGTATCTGTCGGTCTGTTGCCATGCTTTCCGCTAAGATGGTCATGGACATTAACTTTTTGGCCCCAGATAACCTTTCTTCTATAAGTTGCCTTAGTCGGCTATGTGTCTTCACAGAAAAGTAACAAAGACAATAAGCAAACTTCCCTGGGCCGACAAGAGTAAATACTTTTTCAGGACCACAGAGGTATAGCTAGCTCTATGGGTAAAGTGTTTGCTGTATAAACATGAAGACCTGTGTTCAAATCCCTAACTCCTATATAAAGACCATGCATGGGATTACAAAGATCCCCAGGGGCTCATGGGCCAGCCAGTCTAGCTGAAACAGTGTGAGCTCTAGGATCTCAAAATGTAAGGTGGAGAGAGATATGGAAAGACACTTATGTCAACCTCTGGCCTCCACACACAGATGAGTACGTACACATATGTGTGCACACAACACATATATACATATACATATATACATACACAACACATACATATACATACACACACAAACGCAGGTGAGCACACACATGAGTAAAATTTCTCACAAGCTATCTTTGTACTTTATAATTTACTTGAAATGGGAATCAGTCTGTAGGTTCTGAAACACATTTCTGAAATGGAGATAATCACCAGGTAGAAATGCCACATTGAGTACGCTCACTGATGAAATGGCATGTGATCACCGGAGTAATTTGGTCCACACTGTATCTCGGGATTATATTTCAAGAGAAAGCCTAGAGGAACTTTGAAACCACGGTCATTATACATACATCACACATTTTTCCATGTGCGTGTGACAGAAGTCAGCAGCTGCGGGTCCCCCGTGCCCATCATATACTGCGAAGTACAGCACCTCCTCTGTCAGCTGTGCGAACCCAAACCGATCTTCATTGTCTTTCCGCTTGCCAATGAGGGAGGCACAGCCCACATTCTCCAGGCTAATTTTGGGGATTGGCTTGCCATACTTGATGCTAGGGGGCAGCAGAATTGGCTCGTCAATGCGGTTATCCCAGATCCCAAAACTGTCCCAAGTAGCTGGTTGCCCACTTCTGTCTGGACCAAATCGAGAACACTTGGGCTCAGATGTGGAGCTGTGGCAGGTAGGAGTCACCTGCCTGTTGTCCTGCAGAAGGACAGAGCTTAGCAGCACTCTCTTCTTCACCTGGTTCCCACCGCTTCTCACCAAAGTAATTAAGGCCGCTGATAACATAGTGCAAGTCCAAAGGCCTCAGTCACAGGGAAAGACAAATAGAGCCACAGCAGAATTCTTCCAAAAAAGCTGGTCCACCTGGGGGTGGGGATAAAGACAAAGTCAGTCAGTAATTCAAAGCATTGCTAATACATTATGAGATGCCAGAAACAAAAGCCATAAAGGGTGTGTGTGTGTGTGTGTGTGTGTGTGTGTGCGTGTGTGTTAGGGAACCCTACATCCTATTCTTGAGCATGCTGGATCAAAAGTTTACCTACCCCCTTAATAGTGTTTGAATTCTATAAACATTTGACAATACGTACATACAAACAACACGTGTATCTCAGATTTAACCAGCTATCACTTTGGTACCTTGTGAAAATGGACATTGTGATTCAGCTGGTATGAAGTAAGGCCACAGTGTACACCTCTACTCAGCTGTGATCACACAAATGCATGTATGCCTGAAGAGGGCATCGGATCTCACTACAGATGGTTGTGAGCCACCGTGTGGTTGCTGGAAATCAAACTCAGGATCTCTGGGACTCTTAAAACTTTGAGCCATCTCTCCAGCCGGCATTACAAATTTTAAACAATAACTTTCAGGTGAATTTTGGGGAATTCAGTTTAGTTAAGGGTGGGAAGGGCCGCAAAGAGAGAATGCAATACGGATGAAGTCCCTTAGAATCTTGATGGGAGGTGAGGTGAGAGGAGTGGGGAGGGAGAAGGATGACTAACTTTAAGGATGTTTGAAAAAGCCATATAAGCTGTCTAATACATACACATATATAATATCTTCTTGGGATCGGGGAGTGTACAAAGGAGATGTTGCTCCTTCTCGAAGCTATAGGTAGCCAAATGAACACCCATTGCCAGTTGTAAGAAAAATACTTTCCCCGCAGCTGTCAGTCAGGGGTGTACCAGAAACTCTTTAAACAACGTAGGCTATTGTGATTGCTCTTGGTTGCCCACTAGAACTATATGGTAAGACCCCAACACTGAATCCACCCACCACACACTTTGCCCACAGAGACTGCCTCGTAAATTCCCATCTCTATACCCAGAGATTAGTGCCCCTCTCAGACCTCATCCATGTTCTTTGTGTGTGGACGGGGACTAATGCAGAAACTCACAACTGATCGGAGCATAGGTGTTTGTGGAGTACTCAGACAAAAGTGGGGCACTGTACTACACCTCTCCCCCCACCCCTGCTCGGGACTACCTAAGAAGATGGAGAAGAAAGAGTGTAAGAGCCGGCCATTGGGGAGGAGTGGTGGGAGAAAGTGTCTTCTAAACTTGATGGCACTGCTGCACTCTCCAGCTCACAACAGCTGTGGTAGCTTGGACAAGACCAACCCAGTCAACATTCTAGGATGAAAGGACTCAAGGGCACTCTCCCAACGCCCCCCTGGTGTGCCATGGACAGCTGATGGATTCTGGGAGAAGCACAGCCAGTTTTTCTTTACAGGTGTAGCAAGTGGTCAATTGCCTATGCTCAGGAAGGCCCCATACACATGAATAAATGGGCGATACACATTAGAAACAGCGGTCAAGGCTGGCAGGGGGTGGGGAGGGGATGGGGGAAGGGTGAGGGGGCAAGGAGGGAGACATAAAATAAAAGGGGGCTGGGGAGTACATTTTAGAGGAAGTAGGAGGAAGAATGTGTGAGCCGAATACACTGTATGAAATTCTTTTAAAAGAGTAAAAATATTTTGACCAAATTTTGAGATACACAGAAAACTGGTGTATCTGTGAGGATGTTTTCTGAGACCATGAGATATGAGTTAGTGGTCCATCAGCAAATGCAGCAGCAAAAGGCTCAGACAGATATGGCTGACACCATCTAATAGGTGGGGGCCCCATGGAACAAAGAACAGAGAGCAGATACTCCCAGAGGACCAGCTAAGGTCGCCTTAAGTGGGTATTTTTACTCCTGGTCCAATGAACACCAGATTCCAGCTTCTTCAGCCTTTGAAAGAAGATTCACACTACTGATTTCCCAGGATGCTTATGGATGTTCAACCCTACGTTGGGCTCAGAAAAAAAATCAAGTCATCTGGGGCTCATTATTTCCCACTAGAACAAATTATTTGCAAGGCCTGAGCCCACCTGCCCCTGAATTTGCTTTCTGGCTCCCTACATAGCAGTGTATATGTTCCCCTCCCCTATGTCCTCCTGCTGTTATGGTGCCATCTGTCATGGAGTCCTCATCAGAGCACCGGCTAGCACCAAGTCCTTCAAGACCCAGAGCAACGTGAACTAAAGTCCCCTAAACTAACTTATTTTGCTGTTATTTTTCACATCTATTGATTTATATATGGGTGTGGTGTGCGTATGTTTTGGTGCATTCATGGAAGCCAGAGAAATACTTGAAAAACTGGCTCTTCCTTTCTGCTGTGGAAGTTCCAGGGATGGAACACCAGTCATGGTAGCAAGTCATCCCACTGGCCCTTAACAAACTATATATTGGCACAGCTGTAAGTATTCCTTTTAACAGATCAGTCAATAGGTGTGAAAAATAAAACAGATAACATGAGTTTACTTAGGTGACTTTAGTTCACGTACACTTACTTATCAGGAATGCACCTACTTTAAAGTTACCGGACAGCAGAGAAATGACTCAAGCTTTAAAACAGCTCTTCTAGGATTCCCCCACTTTTATGTTCTCTCTAACCCTCCTAAAAATATCAAATGATAAACACAACTGCATTCTCATCAGAGAACAAATGCCCACAAGGTAGATTATTGAATGATAGCATAAAAGTGGACAGTTCCTTTGAGCCTATACAAACTAAGACATATCATCAATTTGACCTTCCCTCATGTTATCAACACTCTTGCTTCAGAAAGTTAGCAAAGCAGTTATAGAGAAACACCTGCTGGAGAGCATTTTGCTGGCCGAGATTCAGCGTGAGCAGTTATGGAACTAGGTCAACACCACCTAGGCAAACAGATTTAAGTGGTTCCATCTCCTTTGCCAGACACACCAAAACTAAACCACACACAGATCCCTTTTAGAACCCCAAGAAAACTATTCAAAGGCAACTTTGTGTGTTCCCAGGCTACACAACAACTCCCAATTAAAACCTACACACAACTGGCAGGTCTAGCTTAGTGGTGGAGCCAGGACTTAGCATGTATAAGACCCTCAGTTCAAAAATCTAACCCGACCCCAAACAAAGACACAACAGCAAGAGAAAAACAAACATTCTCACCCCAAACCAAACAAAGCTCTGTTCATAAAGAATGACATCCCCCGCGTCAAGTTTGGAAAGAACAATCTTCAGCCCCAGAGCTCTTGGAATGCTTGCAGAAATGGCCATGAACTCAAGAGCAGATGAGGGGAGTGGAATGTGAGAAAGACAACAAACACTTAGAACAACAGCGGAAAAGCCAGTGTCTTTAAACAGGGTGGAGAACAGCCTGACACACGCCTAAAAAATCTCTGTCAGACCAGCAAGCAAGAGCGAGCTGGGATAAGCTTATCAGTTTGCCCACTCAGAGCAGTTACTTAGCAAGTTGTTACTAATCAGGGAGAATTATGTAAATCCGAGGATTAGAACTCTAAGCTAAACAAAGTTGGTAAACCATTTAAACACTTAAATTTACTCTTCCAAAGTGAAATTACCCATTATTGCTTTTATTACATAAAAATATCCCAGAAAAGTAAAAGGATTACAAAGCATATACACACATGCATATGGCATAGTCTACTAATAATAAGGAAACTTTAAATTATGGTAAGACAACAAAGATAATTTGTTTCGAATCCTAGATAAACAATGTAATAATCTTGAATATATTAGTAACTGTACATAAAAGGGAAAAAGAGACTTGTCCAAACTATTTCAAATTCTTTACTTCCCAATCAAAACAAAAATGCATACAATGTACCACAATTTAATCACTTCTGTTTTTAATTTTGTGCAAGCACCAGGTTAAAAATACCTTATATATTCTATCTACTGAAAATAAATATCTGAAAATATGTCTTTTCTTATCATTTCCACAATGATTTGTGTGACTAAGCCTTTCTCCCTACCTTCCTCTACAACCTGATACTTCAACCTGACTGGAAACTAAAGGAAGAGAGAACTAAAATTACAGTGTTAGAACAGTTATCCCTATGTAAGTAATTCCATCTAGCAGGAGTCTGAGCCAAAGAGGTTAAAGAAGCTGTCAGAGTCATTTCAAGACAGCACTGGTGAAACAGAGTAGCAATCTCCGGCCAAGGAAGTCAGGAAAGGAAAGGAACTCTGGGGGTGCCCCACTCGCTATGAACTTCTGGGGTGGAGGCAGGCATCGGGAATTAAAGGCCAGTCTTGGACTACTTGAGACCCTGACCCAACAACAAAAACACCAGGATTGAAAAGTGCATCTGCCCTGCAAACCCACATACACACCTGCAAGACCTCTGCACCGATTTCACTGTTCATATTTCTCCGATGTTGTACTTGCCCGGCAGTTTAACTGTCAGAGCTGTTGCATTTTAATTTTGGGGAAAAAAAAGAGGCGCTATCTCTATAGCAGGTTTGGCACTTAACTTGATTTCAACAGCAGATCGATGTCAAGAACAGTTCAAAAGGGAGATTTATTTCTACTACTTTTAGCAAGCAGGCTTGGCAGTAGACAACTTCACCGGCCAAGGCCAAGTGACATCAGTGACATCACCAGCCCGATTTTTAATATTCTTAAACTCCAAATTTCCTTACCATCATCACCAACGAAAACCCACTGCACCCCAATAAACAACTACAATTATCTGAGAACCTCTGAAATGTATTTTAGCAAATCGACACTCAATGTCTTTACCTCCTTTTAGGTAAAGGAGGGAAGAAAATGTATTAGTTTACAGGGAGGAGGAAAGAAAAAACAAACCCTCCGTGAGCTTCGAGTGTATGTGAGCATTTGTTTAGACATGAGAACTGAGATTAGTAATGAAAAGTACTTATTATTCAATTCTGTGAAAGGGGTGCTGATGCTGTCAAGGAAATAGAGACTTGAATTGCAAGAAAAACAGTTATTAACAAGAACTCATTATCCAAAGCTTCCGTACTCAATGGCATTTGTCATACAGCGGTGATTTGGTTTCCAATTTCTACAAGCTACAACACACACTAACTGGGCAACACCTTCCCTTCTGTGCAGCCTTGCAGATCTCCGGCCGCCCAGACTGGTCCCTCAGAGGCCACATCTGCTCTCCTCACTTGGGGCACCTAGGGTGGGGGGTAATGGCTTCGCTTGTTATTATTCCTCCAACTCCGAGAACGAAAACACCAGCGGAGCTTTTGAGACTCGAAATTTCCTAGCTGTGTCTACGCAGAGCCTCACCTTTGTTTCCTCCGGATGAATTCTCATCTACAGAAAGCGCCTGCGGAAAAAAGGCACCACGAGCCACATGGCCTTACAGTGCTCACTCTCCTAGCAAAGCAAAACACAAGCTCTCAGAACCAAAGCCCTAGGGCTCTGCAATCCTTCTCTACACCCATCGCCTTACGAGCCCTGCTGGACAGGGTCCTGCAGCGCAGCCCAACAGATCTCCGAACACCCCGGGTCCTCTTGCGGGGCAAACCGGTCCCGTAGTAGCTCTTTCCGGCAGGATCGTACCTGGGGGACCTCTCTGCAGGGAATCCAGGGCGGCTTTGGTTTTGCCCTCTTTCTCTGTCCCTCCCACACCGACCCTGCCCATCCTACTAGCCCGGCTCCCGCGACGCTCACTTGCAGCCTGAGGTCAAGTTCAAGGCCGACTGCGGCTGCGTCGGAAGAGCGGATGCCGCGGTGCAGCCGCTGTGGGCCTCGGAGGGAACAGCTGCTCTCCACCTTGCATGCATAGCCTGGAGAGATGCTTGTGGGGCTCGGCCTCAGAAGGAGGAAGCTGCGGGGACCCATCCCATATTTCTCCGACTTCCTGAGTCCTCCCTTAGCGCTCCATCCCGAGGGCCGCCAATAGATTCTCGTCAACAACCTAGGGAAATGAGCGAATTGAACTCTTCAGGCTCTTACCTCGTGATGGCTATGTGTCTGCAAATTTCTTAATTGGCTAATGGAAGGAAAGGGAAGGCTTTCTTGGAGGATAAATAAGACCGACTTCTCTTGTAGATTCCGATCTCTAGAGCGAGCAATTAGAGAAGCCACAATCTCCTCTCTGGAAATGCTCGAAATTTTTTTCAGCTGCTGGCCAAATGGAGACCGGGTGGAGTCTGCACTTGATGATTGACGGCAACTCCGACCAGTTGATGCTTTGCAAGGCTTCGAGCCTGCCCCCAATCTCAGCCAATCATAGACCTAGATGGGAACGAGCCTCCTGCACGGGCAATTTGACCTCTCAGATTGCCAACCGAGCACAACAGAGCGACGGTAGATTGGACCAGTAGCTGCTCAACATGGCGCCCCGCCCTCCTGGGGTGGCCCGGGATCGGAGGTGCCAGGGACCTAGTTGTTTGCCAGCCATAGGAGGAGGGAGTGTTGCTTCAGCCAGAAGTATCTTGGCTGTGTCCCAAGAAATCGAGAACAGGACAGCCGCGCCTTGCTAATGTGAAACTCTTGTCCGTCTTCCAGCTTTCTTGCTCATTCTTTGACAAATCACAGAACAGTGTTCTCCAGGCTGCACTAACAGGCATCTTGGGATGATTTACAAACTGTCCTGCATGCCATAAGGATTTCCATCGCCTAGGACCTGGAGATCTAAAGTGGCTCGGGTAGTCAGATAATCTGACTACCAGATTGTCTACCTTAGAATCTTTGGCCAAGTGAGGAAGAAGGGCAAGCAAACCAAGAAATAAATGAGTAAAAGATAAAGCGTGTCTAGAGAGGGAACAGCTGAGGTGTGGATTGAGAAGACTGGGGAGCAGATTTTACACAGGGATTTGAGTCCCACTGCTGGTAGTGCTCATGGTTCTAACAAGAAGGCAATAGCAGATACCGGTTGGTACCAGTTGGACTGTATCGCCACACCCCAGGGCAGATCCCAGGCACACACGAGTTAGCCAACACAAAACAGACTCCATGTTTTTGTGTGTGCACATTTTGTTTTGATATTTTTAGTCTTACTTGGGCTCTTTTTGTTTTGATTATTTTGTTTGGGCACAAGAGAGAGAGACAGAGAGAGAGAGAGAGAGAGAGAGAGAGAGAGAGAGAGAGAGAGAGAGAGAGGAGGGAGGGAGGGAGGGAGGGAGGGAGGGAGGGAGGGAGGGAGGGAGGGAGGGAGGGAGGGAGGGAGAGAGAGAGAGAGAGAGAGAGAGAAAGAGAGAAAGAGAGAGAGAGAGAATGAATGAATGAATGAAGTTGGGTGGATAGGGAAGTGGTGAGGACCTGGAAGGAATTGTAGAAGCAGAAAGAATGTGCCCGATCGTGTGAAAAAGTTTCAATTAAAAATATTCTTAAAATTAATGATTAAGTTGTGTTGATTAGTGCATTTTATACAGATCTATTTAGACAGTGTTGTTCATGTTGATGACTTGAGGGTTTTGTTAGGTAGAGTCAATTTTCAGAAACTCTTGGAATTGTTACTGGATCTAGCATACATACAGCAAAAGTGCATATTGCATGTGGCTCAAGGCATCCATCCCCACAGCCTGCTGCCTGTCTTTGTATCTAACAGCAGATCAAGAAACAATGTTATTAAACACCTAGGAACCCTCCACCCTGCCATGCACTTACTGCCTCCTTCCAGAGGAAACCTCTATGCTGACTTTTAACACAGTGGGTTAATTTTGTCTCTACTCTTGATATGTAGTTTTAAGCCATAACCTATGAATTCTCTTTTTGTTTGACTTCTCTGGTTCAACAAAGTATTTGTAAGATTCTTCCACATTGCTGTACAGTTTCAGGTCGGCATATTTTCCAAATTTGCAATTTTATCGTAATTTATACATTTTTTTTTTTAATGATGGATGTTGAAGTAGTTTCCAGTTTGGAGCTACTGGAGTTAGTGCGTGCACAATGCCTTCAGAACACAATCCCTAGAACCAAAAACCAGAAAGAGGGCTGGAGATAACTCGGCATTAAATAGGTCATATGACTTTTCCAGAATACCCTAGTTTGATTCCCAGCACTCAGGTAGGGCAGCTTATGACTTGTAACACCACGGGATCCAATGCCTCTGGCTTCCAAGGACACTACCAGTTCATATACACATACCGTCACACACACCAAACCCATAGACACAACTGCCGATAATAAAACAGAAAGAAAAATAACTGCTGTCATTTGCATTGTGATTAAGGAAACTGGATGAAGAGACTGAGAAAGTGACCTGAGACTTAGTTTGCAAGTGGTCAGTCTAGCACTTAAACAGGAAAGGCTTCTGCTGACCTGAACAAGGGGAGCTCATGGACCCCAGTCTGATAGCTGGGAAACCAGCATAGGACCAACCCAGACTCCCTGAACGTGGGTGTTAATTAGGAGGACCGGGCAGTCTATGGGGCCTCTGGTGGTGGATCAGTGTTTATCCCTAGTATACAAATGGACTTTGGGAGCCCATTTCACATAGAAGGATACTCTCTCAGCCTAGATACATGAGGGAGGGCCTAGGCCCTGCTCCAAATGATGTGACAGACTTTGAAGACTCCCCCATGGTAGGCCTCACCCTCCCTGGGGAGCAGAAAGAGGATGGGATGGGGGTTGGTGGGAGGAACAGGGGAGGACAATGAGAGGGTTTGGGAACTGGGATTGATATGTAAAACAAGCTTGTTTCAAATTTAAATTAAAAAAAAATTTAAAAAATTAACCCTTTAACCCACCAAGAAAAAACAAGTCAAGGTTTCTTCATAGTCATGCTTTCAACTGCTATATTATACACGTTCTTGTAAGAGGTAGGTGTGCTGACTCTGTGCTGCCCAGTGCTGTTCTCTCTAGAGCATCCTTGATGTCTTTCCCCCAGCACTGCAGAAGCCATGCTCTCACATTCTGAAGCCCGGGCACAACATTGCTCCTCTTTTACAGACTCCCTGGTGATAGTTCGCTGTCCTGTTTTAGGGCTGATGGTTGTATGCTATATGAACAGGTATAGAGGTGGCCTATATCAATCTGTGGTCTCAGCAGACCCCTTTTTCTCTTGGGGACTGTTTTCTGTATGTTTCAGAATGAAAAGGAGAATGAGGGAATTTCTGTGTGCAATTGTACACCCAGGCTCTGATCCTTCATAGTAACCCTGGACAGACTTTACCTCCTCTAACACACAAACCTTATCAGAGAGCTTAGGAGGGGGAGGAGGAGGCAAGCATTAGGTCACGATGACCCTTATCTACAGAAAGCTCACAGTATACGCTGCCTTTTCTTGGGCTCCGTTGGGAAACAGCCTCGTGGCATAAAGCTTTTCACATCAGTCACTTCAAAGCAGGCTAAAGGTAACCTTACCTAACTCCAGTGTAACAAGCCAGTTGCAAAAGCCACCCGTTTGTCATTTGTATTTCCTTTCCTAAGGAAAGAGCCTGACAGAAGGCAAATCTGGTGAAACTCATCTCACAGGCGTGGTGGATATTCTGCTCTAACTGAAGTTAGTTGCTTACTTCTCCTGGTTCAGTGCTTCAGTAGCAGGAAGCCTTTATTGTCTCGCTTTCAGGATCATGTTTTCAATATTTGGCCTTAATAGTCATGCACAGAGAGGCAGAAGAAATGAGCTTTAGAGACTGAGCCAGGTTTCAAATCCTCTGTGCTCCACACTGAGGCCTGCAGCAAATCACCCTTCATAGTGTGTCAAAATCTCCTCATCTGGAAAGGCAGGAAGAGGCTGACTGTGGGAATTGTAAAAGTTGACATGTGATATGTGCATTAGAGGATGGGCCAGGATGTTTACAAGGACAGACAGAAGAACACAAAGAGCTAATGAGTTCAGTGTTCATTCTTTTGAGAAGGGAATAGGACAATATTTAAGACTTAGTCTAAAAGTTCCAGTGTGAACTGTCTACAAGCAGTACAACCTCAAGCAAGTTGCTTAACCTTTCTGCACTTTGTCTGGTAAAATGAGGCTGACTGTTGTGGGATATCTGTACACTGTGTGAAGATGTATTGCTGTGATTGGTGTAATTAAAAAGCTGAATGACCAATAGCTAGGGAGGAGGCGTAGGTGGGACTTCTGGGCAGAGAGACAACTCTGGCAAGAAGAAAGGCAGAGTTGCCGGACAGACAGACTCAGAGGAAGCAGGGTGGGCAGGATGAAGATGAGGTAACAGCACATGGCAGGATGTAGATGAATATAAATGGGTGAATTTAAATTATAAGAGCTAGTGGGACAGACCCAAGCTAAGGGCGAGTTTCATAATTAATAAGTCATTATTTGTGGGCTGGCAGTCCTGACGAATAAGTACAGAGGCAGTAATGAGACTGCCTCATGGGACTGTAAGTTAGAACCCTTGCATCAGTACACAGAGGGAGTAAGCACTTACAAAGCTTAGCATCGTGACTAATTTTATGTCAATTTTGCTAGGCTGGAGTGTTCAGATATTTTGTAAGATATTATCTCCAGATCACCTACTCTATTTTATGTAATGAAGTATTTCCCAATTCCAGAATATCCAAGCCAATTAAATGTTATAGAACAAGGAAAGAAACATGCATATAGCTGTTAAATTTTAAGATGGAATTTACATTTCAGTTATACCTTTGTGTGTGACAAGTATGTTTTCCCTGCCAGTTGGTCCCACCGCCATGCCAGCCCCCAATAACACGCTGAGACTGTATTTGATATAATGTTGATGGCCAGTTATTTGTTTCTTATCGGCTAGCTCTGTCTTAATGATTAACCCATTTCTACTATTCCAAGTATTTCCACTTGGCTCATCTTACTGGGGAGCGACTGGCCAGCATGCTGTTCTCTCCAGGCTCTCCATGCTGACCCTCCTTACTCCTTCCTTGAATCCTCCTTGTCTCCTAGCCCCACCTATCTTGCTTTCCTATTGGCCAACAGTGCTTTATTCATTAACCAGTATGAGAAACATATTTACAGAATAACATCTCCCATCATTTGTGGATCTAAATTTCACTTGTAATAATGATGGCCACTGTCGGAGATTGACAATGCTTTCCCCGGCACAAAGACTCAAGCAGCTAGGAAAGACAGAAGACCAAACCTCAGAGAAAAGTAACCACTTCATGTATTCTGGATGTGAGAAGCCTAATATTAGCTGGAAGTCCAATAACCTGGTGTTGACTTGGGTTTTTTATAGGGCCCCTGGATCGTCCCTGTCCTATTTGGTCAGTCACCTGCCCCCATGCTTTCTACTGTTTCACCTTGCAAAGATTTCTGGGACCAAGAAACCGCCATCTCAGGAAGCCTGCTTTCATGTTCCTCTAATTTCATGCCCCGCCCCCTGCCCAGAGATTGGCCAACTTCTGCTATAGAAGGGGGAATGAACACTAGCTGTTTCACTTAGTCATGGGAATTTGTCTTAGGGGGGTCTGGTAGGTGAGAGAGGAGGCTTTTATAAGGCAAGCTTCTGGGGCCAGTCCAGGGGGCTGTGGTAACATTCTGGCAGACAGTGTGTCTGGAGCTCTGTCTTCAGGACTGTTTGTTCAAACAAAGAGGCTGAAGGAGTGGGGAGAAGAAATAGAGGACTCTGTATTGTATCTCAGAGTAGTGTGACCATTCCCAGAAAGGTCCCACACAGGAGCAGTCCTGACGAGGTTGGCCTGGAGAGCAATGGGTCCACGGTCCTCTTTCAAGCATATTAATTGCTGCTGGAGTGGATAGACTCTGTGTGAGGCACTTCCTAGATGGCTTTCTACACAGGGAGGAAGAAGAAATGTAGTCACTGTTTGGTTTTCAGTTTAAAACAATAGTGGGCCATCGATCTTGGTGGCAGCGAGGCTCTGCAATCTCAAATGGAGCCAAGGTCATGTTGTCCTATCATCTGGTCAGCATTTTTCTTACCAAGAGGTTTCTTAATGAGAAACAACTGTCTAAGCAAGATCTCACAATGTTTTTAAGCCTGATGTCCAGGGAGTGTAATCACTTAAACCAGTAAAGAAAAACAACAGTCATTTTAGTCTTCAGTTATCCTTTCTTGTTGGGTGTTTAAGACCATGCTGGTGGCCAAAATTAGTGATTTTTACTTAATTGTTTGCTGTCGAGGTCATTTGAAGATCTTGCTCTCAGGGGTCACTCAGGAACCTCTGGCTCCTCTAGCCTTCTTTTTACCAGTTGCTCCGTCTATGTGAGGGTAAGGCAAAGGCCTTGCTTGACCGTGGCTTCACTTGAAATCATGGAAATGTTCCTGTGTATTGACCCTTCTCTTTGTAGACTGGATACTGGCTAGAGCTAGCTCACCAGATGGTGTCTCCATGGGGCCTCCCTGAACAAGAGAACAGACGATTCCCCACAGTAATGACATTTTGAGAGATGCCCCACAGACTCCTGGGACCCACTGGACCTTAAATGGTGAGGGGCATTCTCCCTTTTAATCCCTCTGACTACATTAGCAAGTCTCCAAGTGTGGATATTGAACAGAAGGTAAGTTATGCCAGCCTGTTACTTTTAACTACTGTGGACTATTTAGATAAAACTTGGGCAAAAACCAAAATACTAAAGCATTGGTCAGACAAACATTTTTGTTTATAATCTGGAATTCACAGTTCCCATGGAGAGTAGATCAATAACTCCACTAAGTCGAGCAGAGTGTCCACATCAATGTTTTGAACTCTGACCAACTACATACCTTATATAACTTTCTCAGACCCTTATAACTTACAGCTCTCTTGTTCATTTTGGAAAAACATCCAACCATCTTATGAGACATAATATATTAACACCACCTTAATAAAAGAAAGTTGAATTGAAACTGCATACATTAATTAATATTTCCTGTGAACATACTGTTAAACCATTACTATAAAATTGAATCTACTGGTTTACACTCAATAGGAGACTCACCATCGAGTTCAGTGACAACTGGCTAGACCAAAAACATCTGTCCTCCTTACAACCATATTGACTTGCCCAGATAAGTCCCATCTATTGGTGCATGCACTGGAAATAAGACTTCATTCCATTTGGAGTCTTTGCACTTCGTAACTCCATGGGTGAGTAGGGGTCACAGTATCTCTCAGCAAGTGATAATTGCTGAAGCTTTAGGGGTATAACTGAAATAGAACCACATGCCCTTCCCTGTAATCTTCATAAACACTATTCCCAAAATGCTTTCAGTCAGTGAAATGAAGGGAAGGTATAAATAGTTAGTTTCACGTAAACACATAACAATAGAGAAACATACATAGTATTAAGAAAGGCTGCTATCATTTTGAAATCTGCAGTGCTAGAAGCCTATGTGTTTATAACTTATTGGAAAAGACACCTAGTTTTCTAAACTCACTATTCTATTCTGGGTCCCGTGCAAACTACCCTTTGGAATGTGAAGGTAACTTTGTAAGAGACGATGAAAGGCATGTTTGTGGCTGGTTGTCAAGCAACCAAAGGCAGAAGTTACTGGCATGCAATCCTTTATTTTGCTCATAGAGTGGGTGTAGGTGCTGAGCTGCAATTCTATTGGTTACTTTCTCTTCCAATAGCAAAAAAGAAACTTATTTTCCCCAGCTAATTAGCATACTCTGGGGGGGGGGACTCCAACTGTGTTTCTTTCTCTGCTAGTGTCAAATGTAGATATAAAAACCAAAGGTTTTAAGGACTGGGTTCAAAAGGACTCCAGAAAAGAAAAATGTTTATAAGATTAAAATAAATGAATGGCACCTAAAGGTGGTCATGCTCTGCTATGAGAAGCATGTAAGTTCCTCTTTTCTTTCTTTCTCCCTCTCTCTGTGTTTGGAGCCAAAGTCCTTCTGTAACCTAGTCTGTTGTAAAATTCTGACCCTCCTGCCTCAAGCCCCTCTTTCCATCCAGCTTCTGGAATTACAGGTGTGTGCCATAAAGGTGGCTAGAGATCTAGCTCCTGGAGATGCTGTAATGTGAAGAAAATAAGCATCCACAGGCATAGTTCTGTAGTGAAACCAGAAAACACTTAACTAAATCCAAAGGACAGCAATGTGGTTGCTCCCTACCCCAACCTACCTCCAAATAGGCAACATAAGGAGAGACAGCACGCTGCAAACCTGGAAGGAAGGCAGAGTTCTAATGAGAGAGAAGAAAGGGGACCAAATGGTCATCACCCTGCCACCCCTGGGGGTTTCTGTGTGGATGAAATTGTGACCAATGTAAGCAGCAAAACAAAAATAAAATAAAATAAAAAAAATAAAAACTGGATTCCTTTTCTAGTTATGAATTACATACTTCTTTCTCTGTCATCTCCTTGCATGGTTTCTTGCTCTTTTACTTATAATTAATCCTGGACCCACTAACACTTTTTACATCTCACAGCACTGCCATACAAAACTTCATTAACTCTTCATTTCCAAAGTGAAAAAATAATTCCCAACTCCTACCGTTAGTATTGCTGCCAGAGCACAGACTCCATTAACCACTTCCCCTAAAACAAGAGGACAGAAATTCACAGAAGAGATGGGACTTTTGTGTGTACTGCCAGGGGTCAAACCTGGGGCGTTTGTGCATGTAAGGTTGTCCACTGAGTCACGTACACCTCTAGTTGAAGAAGCGTGTTTTTATTCAGTTCTTGTCTTGAGGATAGTTACAGATTTGTGAAATGCCTCACCATTTTTCCCCCACTCTCCCATGGGCAGATCCTGGCCCTCAACAATCTTTACTCTTACTACTTCTCTAAATGGATTCTTTCTCCACTCAAACTCTTAATCCACAAACCTGCCAGGAGCATTCTTGCCTCTTGGTTACCTTTCCAGGAAACAATCTTTATTTTCTACTTAGGTGTTTTCCCCCTATCATCAGAGTTGAGAAGATTAAAATGAAGGGTTGTCTCATGGTTACCTATTGCTTGTGCTTAACAAAGAACCAGGATAAAGGGTACTGTTTCATGCTGCAAACAGAAATAACAATTGTTAACTGTCTTAGTTGAGGTTCTTGGAGAAATGAAAAGAGATTTAAAAATTAATAGGAGATAGATCTGTAAACCCAGCACCTGGGAGGCTGAATTAAGAGAAATTTCAAACTCCAGGCCAACCTTGACTACATAGCAAGACTTTATCTCAAAAATAGGAGGGGTATTAATGATTATCTGGGTTAGTTATTACAAACCCCGTAGGGAAACCTAGTGTTCACCTGAGCATATTTAACTACTAGGGGCTTTACCCTTAAGAAATACTATCTTTCCCTCCTCCAGAAGCTTAACTGTCCATAGTTCCTCAGTTAGGAGTGAGGGCTCATGAACTTCTCCACTTCATTCTGGAGTGTTGACTGGTTTGATCTTGTGTGCACAGGCAATAATAGTTGCTGTGAGTTCATGATTGTAGTGGTACAGAAGACACTGTTTCCCTCCGGTCCTTCCTGACCTCTGGACCTTATAATATCTACACCCTCTCTTTTGAGATAGTGCTGGAGCCTTGGATGGTGGTTTTTATATATATATATAGGTGTCCCTTTTGGGACTGAACACTCAAAAGACATTTATTCTCTGCACTTTGATCAATTATAAGTTTTTGTACTGAACCCTATCTCCTTCTCTAATGAGGTCAGAGAGCTGTACTGATCTATGAAGTATCAAAATTTGAGTTTAGAAAGCAGTTTGACACTATGTCATTTTAGCAAAATATAGCAATAACTTTCATCCATGGGAGCCTTGGAGAGCTCCAATTATGTGTTTGGATAGACTTATAGTAATAGGCATACATTTCCTCCTAAAAAGTGCACCTTAAGTCCAATCAGGAAGTGGTTGGTTACTTCTAAAACATCTGTACCACTGTTGTGCCCATGATATATCTAGCTACACCAATCATTGTGAAGGGTCAAGTATACACAAAGATAGACCTATCAGAGTAACTGTTGACTTTTCAATACAAACCTTGAAGGCAAGAAGTATTTGGACTGATGTCTTTGAAACTCCAAAAGACCCAGTCTAACACACTCAGGAAAAAACTATAAAAATTGATAGTGAAAGAAAATAATTTTACATGATCAAAGCAGGCTAAAGGAATTAATGACCACCAAAATATCCCTAAAAAGAATAGTGGATGGAATACTCCCATCTAAAAAGAGAGATAAACACAGTGAACCTACTACAGGAAAAAAAGAGGTGCCATGACACTCATTAAGGAAGTCTCAGAAAGTCCTAAGCACTACATCAACAAAATGACAGGAAGCCCACACGTCTTTCAATGACTCTAAATATCAGCGTTCCCTTTTGTTTTCTTCTTCTGAGTTACTGATTCTCTCATCTACTTTGGTTATTGTCTTCTTTAAGTCATAATCAACTCATAAGTTTGAGTGCACCATTTGATTGTTAATCCTTTTTAATTGTAGGACTTTGAAATCTTTTCTGGCATTTCAACTCTCTTTGTTCAGAAGTCATCACCCTGTGTGGGTCTCATAGTAGAATTTTGTTCTTTTGATGGTATTCTTCTGTTGTATTTTTTACTCATGTGTTGGAATGTATGCGTCTTCCTCTTTTTTTCACCTTCCTCATTATTTTTATTTAGCTTGTTTTGCCTGAGTTGTTCTGGTAGGTCACATTCACCTATATTTATGTTCAGAAATTGTTGACTGCAATGAGAACTATGATGATTAGGGAGCTGAAACACACACACACACAGAGACACACACATACACACACACACACTCACACGCACACACACACACACACTCACTCTCTCTCTCTCTCTCTCTCTCTCTCTCTCTCACACACACACACACACACTCACTCACACACGTGCACACACCTACTCAGCTCAGACAAGGAGCCCGTATCATATCGAAGTACAGATGTCCAAAAGTCCAAGTCAGTGAGCCAATGAATTTTATTAGAGTTGTTTACAGGAATAAGGGTGATAGGTCATTTATCGGCACAAAAAATGACTCAAAGACAGCTGCACCAACAAAGCCCACCCCTGCCTGTAGGACAGCTCACAAAATCTGGGAACCAGGAACACCCTGTAGTCAGCTCAACAGGTTAGAAAATGTCCTATCCAGATGGCTCTGTTGGTCCAAACCTCTTCCAGGCAGCTCTGCTGGTGTCTGCTTCTTCCAGGCATTGGTCCAGTCTGGGAGTCTTCCATTTTTAGGTTTTAACTTCTTTGTCAAATATCAGGAATTCACAGGCTTGTGGATTGATATCAGGATCCTACTTCCAACTCTGATAAACCCCTAAATCCTCTGTTCAGACTTGAACTTCCATTACCTTTTCTTGACGTTTAAAGATGACAGATGGGTAAGATGTAGTGGAATATTACTGTAAACCCAGCACTCAGAAGGGAAAAGCAAGAGGATAAGGAGTTCAAGCCAGTGTGGATAACACAGAGAGACTCTGTCTAGTCAACCCCAAGAGGAAAAACAAACATACGAACATTTGGTGGATATTTGGGGATTGTTTCCACTTTCTGCTTGCTCCAAATAATGCTACAATGAGCATCCATTCATGACAAGTACCTATACTATGTATTATGCCAGGGTTTGCTTCAGACTGTGCTAGCTAGGTTATCTAGTAGCCTCTATACACCATTTCCCTTTCTCTTGTACAAGGATGTATTTCCTGTAAATCCAGAATATCAGTCTCCCTTGGATAATGGAAGGTTTCTTTAAAATATGGCATGATCTAGAAACTGTAAATACAGTGCTTGCATGATTTCAGAGCTCAATTGTTCCAGGGGTGAGGCATGCCTTTAGCCCCTTAAAGATCTAGAACTGTAGCTTGCTCTACAAGATGAGACCCTGTTTCAAAATATTAAGAAGGCTCAAGTACAATAAATAAATCATAAAACAAAAAAGATGCCAGAAACTGAAAATGTGCTAGTTAAATGATGTCATTTTTTTCCTCGGGCTCCTATTGATTTCATTCTCTCTCTCTCTCTCTCTCTCTCTCTCTCTCTCTCTCTCTCTCTCTCTCTCTCTCTCTCTCCAGGGAAGCCCTTCAGTAGGTCTTGATCTCTGTAAGTAGTTGGAAAGGCTGGAGAAGAAGCCAGCTTGACAGAGTGCTTGTCTAATCTGTGCAAAGTACTGATTTTGATTCCCAGCACTGAATAAACTAGGCATTGTGATGTGTCCTGGAATCTCCCTGACTGGATGATGGGAGAAAATAAGATCAAGAGTGCAAGGTCATCTTCAAGGTTATCTTCAGTTATATGATTTCAGCCTGAGATGTATGAGACCCTATCTCAAAAAAAAAAAAAAAAAAAAATCAGCTATAGAAAACACTCTCACTCTCTTTAGGTCTCTGTCACACACAAGTGTATTTAGAGGGTGCATCTTGAAACACTGAGCCCTTATGACCTATTTTCTTGCCTAGACTCTTGATTATCTACTTAGCTATATTGCATATTTACTTATTCCTGTCATTCTCTAGGACACTAAGAGGAAAAACTTTACTATATAAATGGTGACATTCCCAGCACTAGAACAGAACCCAAGGGTTCAAAATCTTTGTTAAATAAATGAGCAAATGGAAGAAGAATCCTAAATTTCTGGCTGCCCTGGGAACTGTTCTGGGGAAAATTACATCAAGCAAAACACTATACAAAGATGACAACACAAAGAAAATTATAAAGGACATTAGTGGCCTATGTCTGACACATTAAAACAGAAGGAAACTGAACATAAAATTAATTTCAGTACTTTTTTGCTGTAAGTGCATGGCTTTATTTCATTGTTTCTCTCAGGCTATATAAAGGAAAAACCAACATTAAAAAAAATGTAACCTTTAAGACTGGCTTCTTTATTCAGCATATTTCTTTTCAGATCCCAACAACTGGTTTGGCCTTTTTCAAAACTTCTTAAAAACTAAAATGTTATGTCGGGAGCCGCATTCGCCATTACAAGATGGCGCTGGCTTCCTGTTTCCTGGTTCTTGTTTACAGCATTAGCTATGCTGACTGCACATGCGCCACTGTATGGTAATTTCTATGTGGTAGCTCTCCCTATCAGAGAAGCTATATCATTCGGGCGTTTTGCGGAGCACCAATTACAGACGAATACGTCGCCCTGCAGGCTATTTAAGCCGTGCGTATTCGGGGCTTGGGGTCCTTCTCCATCAGCATGTAAAGAGCGCTACAATAAAGATTCTGCTGGACACATCTTCGGTTGCCGCGTCTTCCTTATTGGCAAAGGTTGCGCGCGACAATGTTATTGTATGAATTCCCACTTCTGCCTTCCCAACAACACCTCCCATGTGCCTCCTCACTCCTTCTCACAATAATAGTCTTTATTTGTGTTTGTCTCTGTGTCTAGGTGTGTATTTTAGTTACTTTTCTATTGCTGTGCTAAAACACCACGGCCAAGGCAAATTATAAAAGAAAGAGTTTAGTTAGGGCTTTTGGTTTCAGAGAGTCAAATCCATGATGGCAGAGCAAAGGCATGGTGACAGAAACAGCTGAAATCCTACATCTTGTTCAGCAAACAGGAGGCCAGGAGAGAGTGAGCCCTGGGAATGGCACCCGTGTTTTGAAAACTCAAAGCCCACCCCCCAGTGGCACTTTTCTTCCAACAAAGTTATACCTCCTATATAAATAATTAAAATGGGAATCAAGTATTTAAACACATGGGGCTGGGGGCATTTTCATTCAAACCACCACAATATATATGCATAAATTGAGATAATCATTTTATATACTGTTTAGATGTGTCTCTGCTAAGGCCCGTTCTGATTAGTTTAATTAAGTGCTGAACCACCAATAGCCAGGCAGAAGAGGACAGGCAGGACTTCCGGAGAGAGATAGGAACTCTGGGAGTAATCAGAGGCATGGGATTCAACAGCAAGAGGTGGGATAAGTGTGGAGTTATGGAGAAGAGGTAACAAGCCGAAGTGGCAGAATGCAGATTAATATAAGCAGGTTAATTTAAGCTATAAGAGGTAGCTAGGAACAGACCTAAGCTAAAGTCAAACTTTCATATTTAATAAGAAGTCTCCATGTCATTAATTGGGAGCTGGCAGTCCAAAGAAGTCCAACTCCATTTGACATTCAATGTGAGATTCAAATATCCACATAGGGCCCGAGAAAGCTGACAAACCTCCAAACAGTCAGTTTCTTAGCAACCACAATCTCTCAAGCAGGCACTGTACCCTTGGCTTATAGAGGCATGTCTCCTTTAAAAGGCCCTGCTGTGGAGCAGAGATTAGGTAGAAACACCTGTCTCAGTGTAGGCGCACCAACTTCCCAGAGCTGGAGTAGATAAATGCAGCACATGGTTGATCCCTGTGGGAATGAGGCTATGCTCTCAAGGAAAGGCAAACAATGGCTACTGCCCAGAACCAGTGGTGTAGCCTGCTGGACTGACCCTAGGTGAGGTACAGCCAACAACAAGTGCCACGTGTCAAGCAGAGCCATGCAGCTGGCAGCCTGGCCCTTCAAGGCTTAGCACACACAGTCAGAGGAGGCTGCAGAAATGCAAAAAGCCAGGTCTACACTAAGAAAATCTCTGAACAGGTACAGTATTCTTGAAAATGTGTTTAAATGTTGAAAGAAGAAAATAGGTATGGACAGTCATAAAAAAAATAGTTTTAAAATAATAAAATGAAGTTTTTAGAGAGAAAATAAAGTAATATTAAAAAGAATAAGCCACACAAGGATGGAAAATACACAGGGCATCTGGATCCTACATAGTGCTTTACTAACCTTAAAATTTTAAAATGCTAATGAGCAAATAACAAACACTGCTGACATTGGATTGTAGAAAAAAGCTGCTGAATGAAACCAGTGTGTGTGTGTGTGTGTGTGTGTGTGTGTGTGTGTGTGTGTGTGTCTTAAATTCAGAATGGAAGCCAGGAAATGTGTTGCATTGGGAAAAAAGGTTATGCCTTTGTTTCCACAGAAAACAAAAAGCTATGAATTCTTTCAAAATTAATAATGATCAAGGATCAAGTCTGACCCGGGGGTGAGGGTGGGGGACTCCTGATAATCTTGGCTGCAGACATGAAGGAAGAAACCAAGAAAAACTACAAGACAACTGATGTATACACTAATCCCTCAACATGGGAACAGACTGGTTGATACTGGATAAATCTTGTTGGCTACCAAGTCCTCGTGACTTATTATTACATGCCATCCTTTCATACAGCATGGATGGAGATTTATATTATTACAGTTGGATATGCATTACAAACAGACTTATTAAGTTGACACATGCCTCTTACCTGCTCAAGCATAGATCAGAGAATCACCTTTAACTGATTTGTGCATAGCACATATCCCATAGTTGTGTTAATGCAGATATGTATGTTACCTTTAAGATTATGTGTTCAGAAAAAGACCAGACACCAAAAAAACAAAAACAAAAACAAGTAGCCTAGGTGATTTAGCCTCTTTGATTGCCTCTGTTGCAGTCTCCTCAAAAGTCTATATTCAAAGCAACTCGAAAGCTACTAGATGAGATGGTCCAGCCTCACAGACTACTCCAGCCAGGACTTGAGATTAGCCCTGAACTTTCCCATCACAGAGGCTGGACAGACAGCAAATGATACAGCTAACTCTCCCAGGACTTGACCATTATTTCCTAAAGATGTCATAGCTCCCAGACAAGAGGAAGTAATTTAAAGAACATGATGCCCACATTCCCAAGATGTGGGGTGGGTGGATTTTGATCATTTGGTAGTTAGGGATGTCTGTCATAAGATGAACGACTAATCTACATTTGAGCCAGTGAACAACATTTCTCAGTAAGTTTATTGACATCTGTTTATAAGTCCGTTTGGACTGCATAACCAAACTAATATCCGTGCCATATGAAAGGTTGGCATGTAATGTTAGGGTGTTACTTGCAAATTGTTATTAGTTATGATCAGGGAGGAAACTAAACAAAGCAGGTTAGATTTAAGAATCTCTTTCTGAAAAGAAGAAAAGGGGAATATAGGAATGATAGAATAAGAGATTTGATTACTGAATCTACTTTTAGACTAAAAAGCAACTACTAGCCTCAAATATTTTACATTGGTGTTAATTTTTATATATTGATATCAATTTAAGGTTATTTTATTATAGCATACAATATATCTGTTTCTACTCTTGTTTAAGTTATTGTATCTATGCAGCTCATTTAAAAATGTGATGTGAAGTTCTAGTCCTTGAAAAGCTATTATGACAAACTATTTAGCATGACTAAGAAATGCAGGTTAGTAGTTAGTCCTCTATAACAATTAACCTTGTAGTCATGTTGGGTGTGCTTTCAAGGCCAAAGAGATGCATTTTAGAGAAATGGTCTTCAAACCATTTTGGGTTTGCAAGGATCCACAGGATATAGCATTTAAGATGATTTAATACTATATAGCTTTTCATGACAGTGAAATATATCTGCTTCTGGCAGTACCAATCTACTTGAGAGAAGATGATGGGCATTGAAAGACCTCCATATGGAGTTTGCTTTCGTTGTAGCAAAGTTAGCCGCTGGGTAAGAAAGTGCCCTTGCCTTGATTGCTGACAATACGCTGTTCAAATTGGACAAGTAAGACACAAAGGAAGTGGCTACCAAACTTTGCCAAGACACAGTAGGCTAGTCCTTCAAAATTCTTGCTTCACAGAAAAGTCTATCAGGTATTTTAGTCCTGTAGGCTGAAGATGGATGCTCCAATGTTGCAGAGAAACCGTGGGTGACTTTTCGGGTATTTAGTTGTCTCTTTAATTTCTGTAATTTGCTCCACCCTTTCTTGTTTACTCAGGTAATATTTTTTTAACATTTATTTATTTTATGCTGGACATAATTATACATGCCTTTTTAAATAAAAACAAACATTTATAAACAATATTTGGGAATTTGGGTGTCATTATTTCCAAACTGCTTCCTGCTGGTAGGGGGCATTGTCATGGGGGATCCTAAGAAGACGCAGAAATCCTGGCTGTAGTGGTCTGCAAGGCTGCATTATCCCATTGATGTTGCTTCAGGGGGTCTTGCTCAATCAAACAACATTATTCTGGAAGGAATCCACAGCTTTTTATTATCTGTGGAAACAAAATTAGAAATCCTTTTCCCCAGTAACTTGTCCTTAGGCTTAAATTTTTGAAGTCAAAGAATTTTAAATATATATATATATATATATATATATATATACACACACACACACACACACACACACACACACACACACACACACACATATAGAATTAATTTAGCAGCATTTTTCCTTCTTCTTTTAATATAATTTAAAAATTTTACATGTGGATCCCAGTTTCCTCCCCCTTCCTCCCTCCAACCCCCTCCCTCTCTCCATTCCTCCTTCCCTCCCTCCCTTTTACCCTCTTTCCCCTGTGACATGCACCCTGGCCACCCTCTCGTCACATCCCCCCACCCCCATTCCACTTGTAGGGCTATGCTATCCAGGTTGAGTCATGTAAGTCTGTCAAGTCATTTGAAGTAGGGACTAGGACTTCTCGCCTGTCTCTAGGTTAAGGGGGTTTCCCTCCATGGGGGATGTGTCTGCAAGGTCCTTTTGTGCACCAGGAATAGATCCTGTTTCTACTGTCTGAGGTCCCCCAGACTGCTCAGTCCTTCTAGCTGAGACCCATATTCAGGGGGTCTGAGTCAGTCCCTTGCTGGATTCCCAGCTATCAGTCTGGGGGACCATTAGCTCCTCCTTGTTCAGGTCAGCTGTCTTTGTGAGTTTCTGCAACCTGGTCTTGTCCCCTCTCTCTGCATCTGGATTCTGCTTTGACTTAGTGCTTGGTTATGGGTGTTTGATTCTGTTTCCAACAGGTACTAGATGAAGTCTCCATGATGGTGGATAATTTAATTGATGATCTCACTATCAGGGAAGGGCATTTATGGTAGCCTTTCCATGGTTGCTCTAATTATTAGTTGGAGTCAGTCTTGTAGTTCTCTAGACCTTTCTTTAGGTTCAATTTTCTCTTCAAATCAGTAATGGCTCCCTCTTTTATGCCCCCCCTCTCTCACCCTGACTCAATCTATCTAGTCACAAATGTTTTCTTCTCCTCCCCTTCTCTTTCTCCTAGTTCTCTCTCCATTCACTGCCCCCCATTTCCCATGTGCTCGGGGGGGGGGGGACATGTCCCTTCCCTCTTATGTGAGGGACCATATATGAATCTCTTAGAATTCACCTTGTATCCCAGTTGGTCTGGTGGTGTGTATTATAGGCTGGTGATCCTTTGCTCTAGGTCTAAAACCCATATATGAATGAGTTTATACCCTGTTCCTCTTTTTGTGACTGGGTTACCTCATTCAGGATGGTTTCTTCAAGTTCCATCCACTTGCCTGCGAATTTCAAGATTCTGTTATTTTTTTTCTGCAGAGTAGTATTCCATTGTGTAGATGTGCCACATCTTCTTTATCCATTCTTCAGTTGAGGGGCATCTAGGATGCTTCCAGGTTCTTGCTATTACAAATAATGCTGCTATGAACATAGTTGAGCACATGTCTTTGTTGCATGGATGTGAGTCATTTGGGTATATACCTAAGAGTGGAATTGCTGGGTCCTATGGTAAGCTAATTCCCATTTTCCTGAGGAACCGCCATACTGATCTCCAAAATGGCTGTACAAGTTTACACTCCCACCAGCAGTGAAGGAGTGTTCCCCTTTCTCCACATCCTCTCCAGCATAAGTATTTATCCAGCATTGGTGTTTCTAATTTTAGCCATACTGGCAGGAGTAAGATGGTATCTCAAAGTTGTTTTCATTTGAATTTCCCTGATAACTAAAGATGTTGAACATTTTCTTAAGTGTCTTTCAGCCTCTTTGATTTCCTCTATTGAGAATTCTTTCTTCAATTCTGTACCCCATTTTTTAATAGGGTTATTTGGTGTTTTGTTGACTAGTTTCTTGAGTTCTTTGTATATTTTGGAAATCAGCCCTTTGTCAGATGTAGGATTGGTAAAAAATTTTTCCCAGTCTGTGGGATGCCGTTTGGCCTTGTCAACTGTGTCCTTTGCCTTCCAGAAGCTTCTGAGTTTGAGGAAGTCCCATTTATTAATTGTTGATCTCAGTGTCTGTGCTACTGGAGTTATATGTTCAGGAAGTGGTCTCCTATACCAATTTGTTCAAGGGTACCTCCTACTTTCTCTTCTAAGAGGTTCAGTGTGGCTGGATTTATGTTGAGGTCTTTGATCTATTTGGGCTTGAGTTTTGTGCATGGTGATAGACATGGGTCTATCTGCAGACTTCTACACTCCATCATCCAATTGTGCCAGCACCATTTGTTGAAGATGCTTTCCTCCTCCCATTGTATTTTTTTTTTAGCTGTTTTGTCAAAAATCAGGTGTTCGTAGGTGTGTGGGTTAATATCAGGATTTTTGATTCGATTCCGTTGGTCTACCTGTCTATTTTTGTGCCAATACCAGGCTGTTTTCAGGACGATAGCTCTGTAGTAGAGCTTAAAGTCAGGGATGGTGATGCCTCCTGAAGTTCTTTTATTGTACAGGGTTGTTTTGGATATCCTGGGTCTTTTGTTTTTCCACACAAAGTTGACTATTATCCTTTCAAGGTCAGTGAAGAATTGTGCTGGGATTTTAATGGGGATTGCATTGAATCTATAGATTGCTTTTGGCAAGATTGCCATGTTTACTATATTTATCCTTCCAATCCAAGAGCATGGGAGATCTTTCCATTTTCTGGTATCTTCTTTAATTTCTTTCTTTAAAGACACAAAGTTCTTATTGTATAGGTCTTTCACATGTTTGGTAAGTGTTACCCCGAGATATTTTATGCTGTTTGTGGCTATTGTAAAGGGTGATCTTTTCCTGATTTCTTTCTCAGCCTCTTTGTCATCTGAATAAAGTAGGGCTACTGATTTTTTTGAGTTTATCTTGTATCCTGCTAGTTTGCTGAAGGTGTTTATCAGCTGTAGGAGTCCCCTGGTAGAGTTTATTGGGTCACTTATGTAAACTATCATATCATCTGCAAATAGAGACAGTTTGACTTCTTCCTTTCCAATTTGGATCCCCTTGATCTCCTTTTGTTGTCTTATTGCTTTAGCTAGAACATCAAGTACAATATTGAAGAGATATGGAGAGGACAACCTTGTCTTGTTCCTGATTTTAGAGGAATTACCTTAAGCTTCTCTCCATTCAGTTTGATGTTGCCTGTTGGTTTATTGTATATTGCTTTTATTATGTTTAGGAAGGTTCCTGTTATCCCTGCTTTCTCCAGGACCTTTATCATGTAAGGGTGTTGAATTTTGTCAAAGGCTTTTTCAGCATCTAGGGAGATGATCATATGGTTTTTCTTTTTCAGTCTGTTTATATGGTGGATCACGTTGATAGATTTTCATATGTTAAACCATCCTTGCAACCCAGGGATGAAGCCTACTTGGTCATGGTGGATGATTTCTCTGATGTATTCTTGGATTCTGTTTGCCAGTATTTTATTGAGTATTTTTGCATTGATGTTCATCAGGGATATTGGGCTGTAGTTTTCTTTCTTAGTTGTATCTTTGTGAGGCTTGGGTACCAAGGTGATTGTGGCCTTGTAGAAAGAGTTTCATAATGCGCCTTCTGTTTCTATTGTGTGGAACAATTTGAGGAGTATTGGAATTAGCTCTTCCTTGAATTTCTGGTAGAATTCTGCACTGAAGCCACTTGGCCCTGGGCATTTTTTGGTTGGAAGGCTTTCGATGACTGTTTCGATTTCATTGGGGGTTATAGGTCTATTTAAGTTGTTTGTCTGTTCTTGGTTTAATTTTGGTAAGTGATAGTTGTCCAGAAATTTGTCCATTTTCATTGAATTTACAGGTTTTCAAAGTAAGACCTGAAAGTTGTCTGGATTTCCTCTGTGTCTGTTGTTATGTCTCCCTTTTCATTTCTGATTTTGTTAATTTGCACGATCTCTTTCTGCTTTTTCGTTAGTTTGGATAAAGGTTTGTCTATCTTGTTGATTTTCTTGAAAAACCAACTCTTTGATGCATTGATTTTTTTGTATTGCTTTCCTGGCTTCTATTTTATTGATTTCAGCTCTGAAATTGATTATTTCCTGGCGTCTACTCCTCCGGGGTGAGTTTGCTTCTTTTTGTTCTAAGGCTTTCAGTTGCACTGTTAGTTCTCTAATGTGACTATCCTCTGTTTTCTTCATATGGGCACTCAGTGCAATGAACTTCCCTTATATCCCATAAGTTTGGATATGTTGTGTCCTCATTCTCATTAAATTTTAGGAAGTCCTTAATTTCTCTTTTTATTTCTTCTTTGACCCAGGTGTGGTGCAATTGCCCATTGTTCAGTTTCCTGTTAACACTGCTTTCAAGGTGTCCCATAAGTTCGGATATGTAGTGTCCTCATTCTCATTGAATTTTAGGAAGTCCTTAATTTCTTTCTTTATTTCTTCTTTGACCCAGGTGTGGTGCAATTGCCCATTGTTCAGTGTCCATGAGTTTGTAGGGTTTCTGCGATTTGTGTTGTTGTTGAATTCCAATTTTAAAGCATGGTGGTCTGATAAGATAAAGGGGACTATTCCAATTTTTTTGTATCTGTTGAGGTTTGTTATGCCACCTAGTATGTGGTCACTTTTAGAGAAGGTTCCATGTGGAGCAGAAAAAAAAGGTTAGTTTTACTGTTTTACTGTTTTCTTTGTTAACAAAATTTAAAAATATCACAAAAAGATGTAAAGTTTCTAAGGGCTGAGTCACATAAAAGCTTAAGTTCTTTATCTAAGCAAATGTTTTAAGATCTAAAAAGATATTTTTAGGATGGTAATACAAGTTATGATAGAAAGTGGTTTAGGATTTGGACTCACCAAGATAGAATGGATAATCAAACACTTTCTCCGAATTTGCCAAATACTTATCGATTGGACATTGTGAATGCAATTATTACTTGATAATTGTCCTTATTGTATATAGTTTTACTATGTTAAAGTTAAAATTTTTCCTTTTTATTTAGACATAAATGAAAATATGAGATAATCTTTTTGTATACTGTGAAGATGTTTTTGCTAAGGCACCTTTTTTATTGGTTTAATAAAAATCTGACTAGCCGACAGCTATGCAGGAGAGGATAGGCAAGACTTCTGGAGAGAAACAGGAACTCTGGGAAGGAATCTGAGGTGCAAGATTTGCCCACTTGATACCAAGTAAGTTGGACATACACTATGGAGAAAAGGTAATGAGCTACGTGGCAGAATGTAGATTAATGTAAACAGGTTAACTTAAGTTATAAAAGCTAGTTGGGAAAAAGCCTAAGCTAAGGCCAAGATTTCATACTTAATAAGAACTCTTCATGTCATTCTTTGGAAGCTGGCAATCCAAAGAAAGTCCAACTACACACATAAATACACGAATATAACCTGCTGGACTTATGTAGTATGGCTTGTGCATCTATGATTTCAGGGGTGACCCTGTGGCATAACCAAGTAGAGGAATCATGCCTGCAGAAGGCTAATCTCCCTCACTCAGTAGTCCTGAGTTACATGTAGTTCTTTGTTTAGGAGTGGGACTACATGACATTTTCCCTTCCCTCGTTATCATGACTATTGATGTTATCATTGTTCGGATCTTGTTTGGGCAGCCTAAACAAGAGGCATCACGGCTGTTACTTCCCTGTCATTTCAAGAAGACACAATCTCACAGCAAACTTTTCATGGTATAGAAAGGTGCCTGATCATTTCTGCAGGATTGTTTTAGGAACTGAATTGCCGAGGTTGGTAGTGTGGTGCAGTGGTAAGAGCATTTGCTGGGTAAGCATGAGGACTTGAGTTAAAATTCCAAGCGCCCCTGTAAAAAGCTGAGTGTGGCCACATGTCTGTAAGTCAGTACTGTGGAGGAAGAGACAGGAAGATTACTAGGGCTTGCTACTTAACTGATCTGGCCCCTGATTCAGTGAGAACAAGTCAGAAATTTCTTAAAAGAGCAAGACAGACTGGTATAACAGGTCATCTGATACCGTCATCTGTAAAGTCACATGTGCACACACACGCACATACCACACACATATAACCCCATGCACACACATACATGCATGTACCACACATATATAACCCCATGCACACATATAACCCCATGCATGCACGTACACACACACACACACACACACACACACACACACACACACACACCACTTGTTTACATATCTGCCCTCAGCCCTCACACAAACCCTAATTTCCTTCAGGCATTGCCCATTTCTTCATCTCAACATTGCTCTTCTTAATTTGTTTTCAAAGTCTTAATTTCTCTCTCTTTATTCTCATTTGTCCCATTATTCTTTTGTTCTTATTTAAATTCAAAGGCTAATTTTGAATGGTATTAGCAGAAAATGTACTTTTGTGTTATTTCCTGTTTTCTCACATGGTTAACTTCATCTAGTTACCATGAGTAAATATTAGTAGAATTGCTACTGTGCTAGATATGCTATGTACACAGCCTTGAAGACATTGAAACTTTAGAAACAATTTCTGTTTCTAATATTTCTCCGTGTTAGCAATCTCTATGCACACTGCAAACTTGTGACTACAAATTTCTTAAAGTTTCCCTGTGGACCAAATAAGCTTGCATGTTGTTCGTTATTCGAGAATCATACTGGCTTGAAAATTCACCTGAGATCTTTGGTTTCTCTTCTGCCTTGCCTGCATACTGAGTTGTGGTTACTTGTGTTCCATTTTTGACATTTAACCTCTCCAAGGACAAAATTATAATTAAAAATAACTGAATTGCTGTGAGATTTAACTTTTATACGCAGATAAAACTTCATTTCCTAAAATAGATTAAGTGTTCAGTGAACCAAAGAAAGGAGGTTGTTTTGTAGACAGAGAAGGCCTGAAAAAGGTAGATACAAAGAACAAAGAGCTAATTGATCAAAGTTGCTGTCCTTGTAAAATGTGGAAAGAGAAAAAGGGGACAGAACAATAGACAAATAACTGAAGTCACTCTAGGTTTCCTAAAAGGATTAAGCCAGACAGAACTTCATTATCATGCCAACTAAAACTGATTCCCTTGGAAAACTGTCACCTCTCTCCTGGTTCTGATAACAAATTAATATAAACTTGATAGCATGCCCCAGTAGCCTAGGTGACTCCATTTTGTCTTTTAGACTATTAGACCTCCACAAAATAGAGGTGACTTTCTATATTGTCTGCTCTCCATCTGTGAATGGAAAATATTCAGAAAAAAGTATCTGCACTGGAGATGTAAAGGTGTCCCTTTTTATGCCAAAGTAATAGTGTAACATCAATCAATTTTCATAGCATTTACATGGCATTTGTTATAAATAATTGAGATGACACTGTGTTATTTCATATAAGGAATTTAAACATTTATAGATTTATATATTTCTGGGTGGATATTGCCTTTGAAAATCCTATCTTTGATAAGTGGCTTATATATGTATATATAAAATCTTTTTCACCTCAGCAATTAAACTCCAAGTAATCCAGTTTAGAAATAAGTAAAGGGGCCTGTTAGAGCTGGAGGAGTCTTAGAGCTCCCTAGTTTCAACTCAGCACAGCTGTGGCAATAAATCACTCTGTAAGTATTCTTATACATCTTGTTTTTAAAAATTATTTAATTCATATTATTATATGTTTGCTCACAATGGTTTTGCTTTTGTTTCTATATTGCTTAGTTAGACTTTAGGATTATTTTGTTTGTTTCCACATCTAATCTACTGTAAAACATTTTTGAAAAATTATTTCTGTGTGTGTGTGTGTGTGTGTGTGTGTGTGTGTGTGTGTTTGGGTGTGTGTGTTTGGATGCCAAATGAGATCAGAAGAGAATACCAGATTCTCATATGCTGGACTTACAGGTGGTTATGACTGACCTGAAGTAAGAGCTGGAAACTGAACCCCAGTCTTGTGCAAGAATAGACAGTGTTCTTAATTGCTAAGCTATCTCTCTAGTCCTCAAGGGCATTTTTTTATTAGACTTTCTACCCATATTTCATATACTTTTCCTACATTGTTCCATCTTACTCTCATCTTTATGCCCTCCTCATTTTATCTTGAAGAAGATATCAAAAGATGGAAAGCTCTTCCATGCTCATGGATTAGTAAGATTAACACAGTAAAAATGGCCATCCTACAAAAAGCAATTTACAGATTCAGCATAATCCCCATCAAAATTCAAACACAATTTTTTACAGACCTTAAAAGGACAATTCTTAACTTGTAATGGAAAAACAAAAAACCCTGGATAGCATAAACAATCCTAAACAAACTGTTGGAGGTCTCATCTTATACTACAAAGCTATAGTCATAAAAACAGCCTGGTATTGGCATAAAAACAGACACATCAGGTTTTGTGTGTGTGTGTGTGTGTGTGTGTGTGTGTGTGTGTGTGTGTGTGTGTGTGTGTGTGTTTGGCTTTTTGAGGCAGGGTTTTTCTGTATTGCTTTGGAGCCTTTCCTGGAACTAGCTCTGTAGAGCAGAGATCCACCTGCCTCTGTCTCCCAAGTGCTGGGATCAAAGGTGTGTGCCACCAAAGCCAGCTTAGACACATTGATTAATTGAATTGTGAATTAAAGACCCAGAAATAAGTTCACAATCCTGTAGTAATGTTATTTCTATATATTTTAATTCATTTTACATACAAACCACAGTTCTCCCTTCTTCCCCTCCTCTCTCTTCTCCCCACCAACTCCCATCCCCCATCTACTCCATAGGGAGGCTAAGACCTCCCATGGGGAGTCAACTAAGCCTGACACATTAAGTTGAGGCAGGACCAAGGCTCTCCCCACTGCATCAAGACTGAGCAAGGTATCTCACCATATGGAATGGGCCCCCAAAAAGCCAATTCATGCACCAGAGATAAATCCTGGTCCCACTGCCAGGGGTCCCACAAATCGATCAAGTAATATAACTGTCACCCACATTCAGAAGGGCCTTGTTTAGTCCCATGCAGGCTCCCTAGCCATCAGTCCAGATTCCATGAGCTCCCACTAGCTTGTGTCAGCTGTGGATTTCCCCATTATAATCTTGCCCCCACTCCCGCTCATATAATCCCTCCTTCCTCTCTTTGACAAGACTATAGAAGCTTGGCCCAGTGTTTGGCTGTGTATCTCTGCATCTGTTTCCATTAATTATTGGATGAAGATTCTATGATAACAATTAGGATGATAACAATTAGTTACCATCTGTGGCCAGTTCGTGTATCTTTTCTATTATTGCCAGGATTCTTGCTGAGGTCATCCTTGTAGATTCTTGGGAATTTCAGTAATGCCAGGTTTCTCCCTAACCTCATAATGGCTCCCTCTATCAAGATATCTCTTTCCTTGCTCTCCCTCTCTCTGTCCCTCCACCAGCTTGACCACCCTATTCCCTCATGTTCTTATCCCCCTTCCCCTTCCTTCTCCCTCTCCACCCCCAGTTTACCCACGGGATCTTATCTATTTCCCATGCATGTCCCTCTTTGAATTCTCCTTGTTACTTAGCATCTCTAGGGCTGAAACACATGATTTTTTGATAAAGCAGCCAGAAATACACACTGGGAAAAAAACCCAGCATCTTCAACAAATGGTGCTGGCCAAACTGGATGGATGCATGTAGAAGAATGCAATTAGATCCCTACCTATCACACTGCACAAAAATACAAGTCCAAATTGATCAAAGACTTCAGCAGAAAACCATACACACTGAATTTGGTAGAAAAGAAAGTGGAGGATAGCCTTGAATGCATTGGCACAGGGGGCAACTTTCTGAATAGAACACCAATAGTGCAGACACTAAGATCAACAATTAATAAATGGGACCTCATGAAACTGAAAAACTCCTATAAGACAAAGGACTTATGGCCTATGGAATGGGAAAAGATTTTTACCAGCTACACATCCAACGGGAGGCTAATATCCAAAATATATATAAAGAATTAAAGCCAGGCAGTGATGGAGCATGTCTTTAATCTTAGCACTTGGGAAGCAGAAGCAGGTGTATCTTTGAGTTTTGAGCCATCCTGGTTTGCAGAGCTAGCTGTAGGACAGCTAAGGCTGTTACAACAGAAAAACCCTGCCTTGAAAAACAAAACAAAGCAAACAAACAAAAAAGGAACTCGAGAAATCAATCTTAAAAAGCCCCCAAACAATTCAATTAAAAATGAGGTGCAGATCTAAACAGAATTATCAATAGAGGAATCTCAAATGGCTGAGTAACACTTAAAGAAATGTTCAATATCCTTAGCCATCATGGAAATACAAATAAAAAGTACTTGGAGATTACATCTTATACTTGTCAGAATGACTAAGATCAACAACAAAAATGACAGTTCATGTTGATGTGGAGCAGGGGGGACACTCCTCCATTGCTGGTGGGGGTGCAAACTTGCATAGTCACTATGGAAATCAATATGGTGGTTCCTCAGAAAACTGGGAATCAATCTACCTTAATACCCTGCTATACCACTCTTAGGCATATACCCAAAGAACATTCTATCTTACCACAAGGTAAGAACAACCTAGATGTCCATCAACAGAATGGATAAAGGAAAGTGGTACATTTACCCAATGGAGTATTTCTCAGCTGTTAAAAACAATGACATCATGAAATTTTCAGTCAAATGGATGGAACTAGAAAAGATCATCCTGGGTGAGGTAACCTAGACCCAGAAAGACAAATATAGTATGTATTCACTTATAATGCTGGCTGTTAAGTAAATGATAAACTATAATCCACAGACTTAATGGAGTTAGGTACAGAGGAGAGCTATAGGGAGCATGCATGAACCTCCCTAGGAAGAGGAAACAGAATACATTTTGTGAGTGGACTGAGGGTGGGTGGGGATGGGAACAGGAGGGGTTGGGTTGTACTGGGAGAGACAGCTAGAATTGGGGGGCATTTAGGGAGCGATGTAGAAACCTGCTGCAGTGGAAACTTCCCTGTAATCTATGAGGGTGGCCCTAGGAAGAACTCCTAGTCACAGAGGATACAGAGTCTGAACTGACCATCCTTTGTAGCTAAGCAAGGCTTCCAGTGGTGGGACTGGTTGCATTTGGTTGAGTTGTTGACCAAGGGGGTGTCATAGTGATCCCAAAAGCACCCAGACCAATGCTAGGACAGAAGGTAACTGTCTGGAAACTGATGGGGGTGTACTGCCAAGGTCAACATCCACACTGATCATTGAACATAGAGAGCCTTTGCCCCCATGCTCTAGTCTCTTTGATAAAAGAAGGTAGTCTGCTGGTTACTGAAAGAACAACCTGAAAACCAATCCAGCCACAAGACTCATGACCTATAATCTGTCTTGCCTGAAAAATGCTCTGGGGCAATGTTGACACAGACTTGTGGAATTAGCCAACCAACATTCGGTTTAACTCGAGAGGGAGTCCATGCCATACACTACCTGGATGGCCAGAGTATAGCCAACTGGAGACTGAATAGCCCGTAGACGTGGGGATAGAGCCAAACATGACTAACAGGAGGAAAAAAGAAAAGAGAAGAAATCAATGAAATAGTCCTGATGATATTCTGCTATACTCATAGATCAGTGCCTTGTGCAGGTGTCATCAGAGAAACTTTCTCCAGCAGAAATTATGTACAGAAAGGGTCTAAATCAGAGGTCAAGTCCCTCCCCACAGAGCTCAGGGAACTTCACAAAAGATGGGAAGGAAAGATTGTAGGAGTCAGAAGTGATAGAGGACACCAAAAGAACATGGGCCCCTGAATCAACTAAGCAGGGCTAACATGGGCTTGCAGAGACTGAATCAACAAGCATGGAGCCAGTATGAGTCTGTACCATATCTTCTCTCTCTCTCTCTCTCTCTCTCTCTCTCTCTCTCTCTCTCTCTCTCTCTCTCTCTGTGTGTGTGTGTGTGTGTGTGTGTGTGTGTGATGGCTGTTAGTGGTTTTGTGGGGCGCCTAACAATGGAAGCAAGTGTGTCTCTGACTCTTTTGCCTGCTCTCAGAACTCTTTTCCTCCTATTGAGTTGCCTTGTCCAGCTGTGATATGAGGGTTGGCCATTGTCTTTTGGTCTCTCTCTCTCTCTCTCTCTCTCTCTCTCTCTCTCTCTCTCTCTCTCTGTGTGTGTGTGTGTGTGTGTGTGTGATGGCTGTTAGTGGTTTTGTGGGGCGCCTAACAATGGAAGCAAGTGTGTCTCTGACTCTTTTGCCTGCTCTCAGAACTCTTTTCCTCCTATTGAGTTGCCTTGTCCAGCTGTGATATGAGGGTTGGCCATTGTCTTTTGGTCTCTCTCTCTCTCTATCTCTCTCTCTCTCTCTCTCTCTCTCTCTCTCTCTCTCTCTCTCTCTCTCTAAGGAAAAGTAAGAAGAGTTGGTCATGGTTAGAGGGGAGGTGGAGGGTAGCTGGGAGGAGTGGAAGGAGGGGAAACTGTGGCTGGAATGTATTTATATGAGAGAAGAATCTATTTTCAATAAAAACAAATATCACATCTTTAACAGTTTCTAAAATCTGTGGACTCTAAAAATTGTCTAATTTCCCCTGCCCCCAATACTTGACTCCACTTTTTCATCTGTCAATCATCTCTATCCTCAGTCCCCAAATTTCCCCCAGCCCCAGTTACTTTATCCCATTTATTGTCTTTTAAATGATAATCTGTCACTCATACTTGTCCTCACTCACACTATTTCTCTCCCAGTCCTAATATTATTAGCTAAATCAGACTATACTTCATTCTGTCCTTGATTGTGTATCTTCCAGCAGTTATTGATGTCAAAGGGGCCATCGTTATTAACTGACTAGTATGACACTTGCATAGTGAGAATATATAGTAGCTATGTTGTTCTCATAATTAACATTCTACTTTAGGAAATTATAAAGTTTGCACTAGGCATCCTGTGCTCTTGGACTATTTTCTGAACTGTAAACCTCAAATGTATCATTGCAAATTCTTCAACCAAAAGAGTATAGTTGATTACTAAGCAGACAATTAATACCCAGATGTATCAATCCTATTGAAGAAACCCAAAAAGTCCAAAGCAATACTCCTTCAAAAAGTACTAATCCTATAGTAATGGAATCTAGCTACAGAGAAATCCCAGACTGATAATTCAAAGAATCATTATGAGCATTTTTAAAGAAATAAAAGAAGAAAAATAAGTTCCCAGTGAGAACACAAACAGCTGAAGGAAATTGGAAAGGTGGGGTGAAATATGAAAGAGAAATTCAGTAATCACACTGAAATATGAAGAAAAACCAATGTGAGATACTAAGTCAAATGAAGGCACTCCGTGGAGAGTCTCTCCAGTAGAGTGGATCAGGAAAGTACCAAATATCTGAAGAGGAACTGGAAATGTCAAACAAGAACAGAGGTAAAATACTAAGAAGGTACTTGGGGAATTCCAAAGTTTACATAGTACTCTGGAAACATTGAATGTTGAAAACATAGGCACAGAAAGAGGTTAATCTTGTTCTACAGTGATAGAAATAATTTTCAAAAGAGCCACGAAGAAAATTCCCCAGGGTTATAGAAACAAAAACAGATCCAGATACAGGAAGCATTAAGACACCAAGCAGGCAAAGTCAGGAAAGAACCTCCCACTATCTTAGTATAATTAAAACATTAAATACAAAGAACAAAGAAAATACATTGAAAATGACAAAGAAGAAACACCAAGTCACATGTAAAGGCATGTTATCAGAGGTGGGCTGTGGTATCTCATGCCTTTGATCCCAGCACAGCACTCAAGAGACTGAGAAAAGCAGATCTCTGTGAGTTCAAGGCCACCCTGGTCTCCAGAGCCAGTGCCAGTGCCAGGACATGCTTCATACCTACAGAAATACCCCGTCTTGAAAAACAAACAAACAAAAAAAAGGCATGTCATCAGATTGACAGCATACTTGTCAATGGAAACTTTAAAAGCCAGAAGGCTCTGAATTAATTTATTTCAAGTTCTGAAAGACACAACTGCTTACATAAATGAGAAATGAAAGCACAACATACCAAAAATTTATGGTGTACAAGAAAAACAATCCTCTGAGGAAGGTTTATAGGTGTCCGTTTTAAGACACCAGAGCAATCTCAGATAAATAACTTAATAACATACTTTGGTGCCAAGGTAAAAGAAGAGTAAGTCAAAGGTAAAATGAGAGGATGGAAAGAAACCATTGAGATTAGGGCAGAAATCTGTGCAATGGGAAAAAAAGAGCAAAAATCAGTGCAAGGGAAACCACAACAACAGCAATAAAATACAAAGCTAAGTGAAACAGAGTGGGGTATGTGACAAGAAAAAACAAGAATGACAAACCCTTAGTCAAGGCAACCAAAAGAAAGAGAGCAAAGACCAGAATTATTTTAATTAGGAATGAAAATGAAGCCATTACAGCACATACCAATGAAATTCAGAAAATCACTAGGTTTTGCCTTTTTAAACCTATATGTACTAAATTAGAAAGTCTAGTGTATGGATTAGAGAAATGTATAGATTTCTAAATGCCTAGGGCCTGCCAAAGAAGGAGGAGGAGAAGGAGAAGGAAGAGAAGGAGGAGGAGGAGGAGGAGGAAGAGGAGGAGGAGGAGGAGGAGGAGAAGGAGGAGGAGGAGGAGGAGGAGGAGGAGGAGGAGGAGGAGGAGGAGGAGGAGGAGGAGAAGAAGAAGAAGAAGAAGAAGAAGAAGAAGAAGAAGAAGAAGAAGAAGAAGAAGAAGAAGAAGAAGAAGAAGAAGAAGCAGCAGCAGCAGAAAACATGTTCGGGTTTACAAGTATTCACTGACAGAGCTTACCAGACTTCAAGGAATTACCATCAATGCTTCTCATACAGTACAAAAGAAACATTGCCAAATTCAATGAAGCTACTATTACATTAATATAAAAACTGATAAAGATGTAATACCATTTAAATACAAAGTTAGTTACCTTTCTAGACATCTATGACAAATATTTTGAGAAAGAATCTAAGGAAAGAATTTGATGTGCCATCTTGACACAAGCTAGGTTCATCTCAGAAAAGAGAGGGTCAATTTAGGAATTGACTCCATCAAATTGGTTTGGGGGCAAGTCTGTGGGGGAATTTTCTAGACTAATAATTATGTGCAGAGGCCTAGTCTATTATGGGTGATGGTATCCGTAGACAAGTCCCTTCGTTGTATAACAAAGGTAACTGAGCTTCCCAGGAGAAAGCCAGCAATCAGTGTTCTCCCAAGGTCTCTGCTTTCAGTTCCTGCCCTGAGTTCCTGATTCGGTTTCCTTCAGTAACATGGAAATAATCATTTGCTTCCCAAGTTTCTTTTGGTCATGATGTTTTATCAACAAAAATAGAAATCCTAACTAAAGCTATGATGAAAAAAATTGAAAAGGAAAAAAGACGGCAAAACATTCTATGATCCTAGATTAGAAGCATCAGTGTCATGAATATGTCCATTCTACCAACATCCATCTACAGGTGCAATTCAAATTCTAGGAGCATTCTTTACAAAAATAGAAAAAACAATCAAAAGACCCCAGATAGCCGAAGTAATATTGAGCTTAAAAAAACACTGCTGGAGTTATCACCATGCCTGATTTGAAGTTGTACTATGAAGTCATAGTAATAAAAACAGCATGGCGCTGGTACAATAACAAACTCATTGATCAGTATTTGAAATAAAAGAACCAGATACAAAGGTATGCAACTATCACCCCATGATTTTCTAAAGAGATCAACAATTCATATCAGAGAAAAGACAGTAATTTCAACAAATAGTGTTGGAGAAATTAGATATCTACATAAACCATTTCTTTACAGCAAAGAAAACTGTTAATTGAGAGAAAAGGAAGCTCACAGAAAGGTAGAAAATCGGCTAGGAATCCAACAGAGAATTAGAATATACACAGAATATCAAGAAAGCAATCTAGTTTAAAAAGGGGGACTATGGGATTGAACACAGAGTTGTCAAAATAAACGCAAAGGCCTAATAAGCATTTTTCAAGGTTTTCAGTAAATGAAGAAGAGGGCATAAGGTTGGTGTGATATGTTCATGGTTCTGGGAGACTTGGAATGGAGAGTTGGTAGTGTATATAATCAAGATGCATTATTTAAAATATTATTTTAAAAGATATATGCTTACAAGTTGTAGGATAATGTGAATATTTCATGTGAATAGGATACTAGGAGACCAGCTTCCTTAATTTTGCCTGTTTCAAGGGTTACTAATGTCATATAATGTATCAGAACTTAATTTTTCCTCTTTGTTTAGTAATATTTCATCTTATGACTATATCACCTTTACTTTTTTCATTCACCAGTTGAAAGGTATTTGGTCATTTCTGTTTTGTTTGGGTTTGGTTTTTTGTTTGTTTGTTTTTTCGGTCAGGGTTACACTATGTAACCTTAGCTGGGCTGACACACAGCCTCAAACTCATGGGTAATCTTTCTGCTTCTGCTTACTAAATGCCCGTTAGGATGCAGGTATAAGCCACCAAAACTGGCTCTATTTATTTATTTACTTATATTTACTCATTTGTTTATTATGACACAGGATCTCATGTAGCCTAGATCAGCATCAAATTTAATATTTAGCAAGGCTATCTTTGAATTCCATATCCTTCAGCCTCTAAGTGCTGGGATCATAGACATGTGTCACCACGCCTGTCTGGCTACTGGTTAAAAAAAAAAAGGCTTATTTTATTATATATGCATGAGTGTTTTAGCTGCATGCATAATTTATGAGCCATGTGCCTATGAGGTGCCTGTGGAGGCCAAGAGAGGGCACTGGATCCCATGGAATTGCAACTACAGATTGTTGTGAACTACCATGTGGGTCCTGGGAACTGAATCTGGATCCTCTGCAAGAACCACAAATGTTCTTAACCTCTGAGCCATCTCTCCAACCAAGATTATTTGATTCTGTGGGTTTTCTTATGGCATCTTTGACCCCACTGCCTCCTACAATCCTTCCTGCTCTTCTTCTGCAGGATTCCCTAAGCTCCGTCTAGCGGTTGGCTATGGGTCTCTGCATCTGTTTCCATCAGTTGCTGGATAAAGCCTCTCTGATGAAAATCGGGCTAGGCACCAATCTATGAGTATAACAGAATATGATTAGGAAACATTTCGTTGATTTTTTTCTAGTTATAGTTTGTTTCTATCTTGGGTCTCTGGGCTATCCAGCCTCCAGGTCCTAGTCCCCCAGGTAGTGCCATAGGTGGACTCCGTCTTGTGGCATGGGTCTCAAGCTAGACTGGTCATTGGTTGGCCACTTCCACAATTTCTGCACAGCCTGCATCCAAGCACATCTTGCAGGTAGGACATCTTGAAGATTATGTGGCTTGGTTGGTGTCCTTTCTCTTCTATTGGAAGTCTTGCCTGGTCACAGGACATGACCAGTTCAGGCTCTACAACTCCATTGCTAGGGGTATTAGTTAGAGTCCCTTTCATAAGCCTGGGCATTTCACTACTCTAGGTTTGTAGCTCTCATTCCCGAGACACCCCCATGCCAGTTGTCTCTCCCATTACTTCTCTCCATCCTCTCCCCACCTGTTCTTGCCCCTCCCCCACCTCTCCACCCAACATGTGTATTCTATTTCCCACTCCCAGGGAAATTCATATGCCCCCTCCCTTGGGCTCTCTTTGTTTCCTAGATTCTCTGGATCTGTGGATTGTAGCATGATGATCCTTTATAACTACTATTCATTTACAAATAAGTACATGCCATGATTTTTTTTTCTAGTTCATCAATTTGCCTAAATATGTCATGATGTCATTGTTTTTAATAGCTGAGTAATACTCTATTGTGTAAATGTACCACAATATTTTTTTTTTATCATTTCTTCTGTTGAAGGACACCTAGGTTGTTTCCAGTTTGCGGCTATTATGAATAGAGCTGCTATGAACATAGTTGAGTAAGTATGGTAGGATGGAACAGCCTTTGAGTATGTGCCTTGGAGTGGTATAGCGAGGTCTTGAGATAGAACAATTTCCAATCATCTGAGAAACTGCCTTATTGATTTCCAAAGTGGCCATACAAGTTTGCACTCCCACCAGCAGTGGAGGAGTGTTTCCCTTACTCCACATCCTAGCCATTATGAGCTACTGCTAGTGTTTTTAATCTTAGTCCTTCTGTCAGGTGTAAGATGAAATCTCAAAGTAGTCTTGAATTGCATTTCCCTGATGGCTAAAGATTTTGAACATTTGTTTAAGTGTTTCTTGGCCATTTGAGATTTTTCTGTTGAGAACTGCCTGCTTAAATTTGTACCCCAATTTTTAATTGGATTAGTGCCTTCATAAAGGATTTAGAGGAATTTCGTACTAGCAACTTAGCAGCATACCTGAAAGTTCTAGAATAAAAGAAACAAACACACACAAGAGGAGTAAATGGCAAGAAATAATCAAACTCAGGAAGGAAATCATTAAAACAGAAACAAAGAGATAATACAGAGAATCAATGAAACAAAGAGTTGGTTCTTAAGAAAAATCATCAAGATAGATAAATCCTTATCCAAACTAACTAAAAGGCAAAAGACAATATCCAAATTAACAAAATCAGAAACAAAAGGGGGAGCATTAACAACAGCTATTGAGGAAATTTGGAGAATCATAAGGACATAGTTCAAAATTTTATACTCCACAAAATTGAAAAATCTAAAGGTAATAGACAAACATCTTGATGAATACCATTTACCAAAATTAAATCAAGATCAAATAAATTATCTAAATATTCCTTTAACCCCTATGGAAATAGAAGCAGTCATTAAAACCTCCCAGCTTCCCCTCCCCCAGCCCCCCCTGCCAAAAGACCAGGGATAAATGGTTTTAGGGTAAATTTCTACCAGATTTTCAAAGAAGACCTAGCACCAGTAATCCTCTAATTATTCCACAAAATAGAAACAGGAAGAAGATTGCCAATTTCATTTTATGAGGTCACAGGCACCCTGATACTCAAACAAAGCAAAGATTCAACAAAGAAAGATAATTACAGACCAAAAATAATCAATAAAATATAAACTGAATTCAAGAACATATCAAAAACATTATCTGCCTTGATCAAGTAGCTTCTGGATCTTGAGCTTCCCTTTCCACCCAGAATTCCAGAAGAGAGTGTTCAATGGGAAGTAGGGGCTACTGTCAGCACAAAAGCACAGCCCACACCTCACATTGGCTAAAAGCTAGTTTGTTCTGCAGCCAAACATGAGTGACCATGGCCCTGGAACACAGGTTCAGATTGCAACATAGAAGCAGTTTCAAAAGTTTTTATACTTTCACAGAACAAAATAAAGTGTAAGCCAAAGTACTTTTCAAAGACATTGGTGGGAACATCGAGGATTACAGCCCAACTACAACAACAACAACAAAAAAAGTGTCAGCTAGAGGTCTCAGATGCTGAAAATGGTCTTAGTCCTTTGAAAAATGGGTTTAAACTGGATTTTGTCAAATTAATACACAGGTTTGCATCTGATAGTCACAGGAATTTAGATTTAACATAGAGGTGCAATGACAATGGTTATTTATGGGCTATAGAGGGCCCACATTAGTGGTAGTTTCTGGAAAAGCAACATTCTAAACTCCCTACATCAGTGAGGTTGTACTCAGTCAGTAATCTTTCACAGATTACTGTGAGGATTCTTTCTGGGAATTCTTGTCCACAGCACCCCCTGCTGACCAAGCATCACACTTTATATGTACAGCTCCGATTCTAATTCCTGATGTAGATGAGGCTGAGTGGAGGGTAGGACAGCAGCCTTCAGCTGGTAAAACCATTGAGAAAGAAAGTCCTGAATCAATCAGGTTATTAGCCATCATGACATGGGTCAGACTCCCTTTTTTTCCCCTCTAAATCTGAAATAACATGTGACATATATGATTATTATGCTTAAAATTAAAATTTTAAAGCTGGATTTGCTTTCACCTATGCTTACAGTTATCCTATAATCCCTATAGGTATAACCAAACATTACATTTTATTTTAATGGTTGGAGATGCAATGAGACATTAGAAGGAGTCATTGTAGTACTGCTCATTTCCTTTATATTAGCAAAATACAAGTGCTGTGTAATCTATTCTTTAAAAATCCTAGCTCATTATACTACAGACACCTTAGACACTAATTTAATCAAGAAACATCAGTACTTATGGTATAAGACATGAATGTTGTTGTTCTTGGAGATTGAAGTCTTTTGTATAATTTGATAAGAAGAGTTAATGCAAATCTTTGAGTATCTCTAGCTACAGTAAACAAAATTAAAGTTTGTTAAACATCTGGGCATATTATAGGGCCTTTCACAATGTTTAATCTGTTGCATATTCATAGTGATAAAAATGGCCTGGCCCAGTACACACACACATACCAAACACACACACTTTAAAATGGAAATTAATTTATTTTCTTTGCTATAAGAATTTGAATTTAAAATATAGGACCCCAAAATGGAGTTTCCTTTTGAAGATTTAAAGTAAGCTTTTGTCAATTTAAAAATTAATTATTCTTGTTATCTCCAAGACAAATTTAAAAATTTGAGTCTGTGACTATAATTTTAGAAAGGGGGACAGTGTTTAGTAGCCTGTGCTTATTATAACTATCACTAAGGCTGTACTAATAACGTATCAGAGTTCCATTTATTAAGGTTAAACCTTGAACTATGAAATCAACATTATATCTAATCTTGAAGTAGAAGTATCATTTTTACATACTTTGAGTCACTTCCCAAGACAACAGCATGGTAGCTTGAGTTTGCTTTTTACATTGAACTCTGATTTGTGGTTTTGTCTTTCTCAGCATATAGGCTGCAAGCAAGGTAAAACCTGTCTGAATCCCCTTTTCTCAATGTGAGAGCTAGTAGAGAAACCTAGTCTGGGCAAAACAAGGCCAAAGTTTTACATATTAAACCAAGATAGGCTGGTAGGTGTTATTATCAAGTAACTTTCTATCTTTTGTACCCAAACTTATTGTAAAGCCAAACAAATTGTTAAAATGAAAGCAGACATTTTAGTTATGAATGGCAGTGTAGCTTCCTGAGAGGGGCTGGCTGAGGTCATCTCGATGCTGCTAAACCAGAGCCTTCATCAAGGATCACAGCGATCTGAGGAGGATACATTTGACCAGGGAGTACAGACCAAGTGGCCTCTGTACCAATTAAAATGACAGAACTACCCACCTCCTGGACACAGCCTGAGACACTCCATGGTAATTTTGATGTCTTTGTTGGGGGCAGAGGTCATCCATCTGTGGTCGCCACACAGGTAGTGTTAAGTCTACCAGCCGCCACACAAGGCAACGTCAGCCTTTGGTCACTAGACCCAGAAGATCTGAGAGATTTTCCTATGGAGGAGGAACCCGGGGAGCTGGTCTACCTTGGCAAGGCGGAGTGGGGCAATCAACCTGACAGTCTGCATAGTTATTCCAGGGCCCTTGCAGTGGGCAAGGCATGGGGCAGTTCTTCCCTCAGTGGTCAGCATTCTCGAACATGAAGCAAGTCCAAGCTGAGTCTTCTTTGGGAATAGCCACAGGGCTTTCAGAAGCTAGTATTTTTGTCTATCAAGGGAAAACTCTTTATTAAACACCTTACATGCCGTATTCAGCAGATCTCTGATCTAAATATACCTGGTTTTAAAACTTTACTTTCTTTGTGTCAGTCGCTTCAGGTTTAACCTTGACAACATACACAGAAGGCTAAAACTTGTCTCTGCAAATGAATTACATTTGTATTTAGTGTAACTTACAAACACAGTTCCAAGCACTTTAAGGAATGTGATCGTTTATAAACAGACTATTTAACATGCATGTCTTGATTAACAATTGACAAGTTTGTAGTTTTCAGAAGCTTATGAATTTACAATCTTATCTCTGTTAAGTTTGAGCCTTAAATAGTTTGAATGGAAGAAACTTTAGCACAGAGAAACTGGGAACCTTATTTTCCTGATCACAGACAGTTGCAGTTGAAGATTCTTTAGTGTGGTTGATTGTTTTTGCTCTTTTGAGGAGGCCACCACCCAGCCCCCACAGGAATTATATGGAAGCATATTCTTAGTTATGAGTGCCCGGCCTTAGCTTGGCTAGTTTCTTGCCCGCTTTTCTTAACTTAAATTGTCCTATCTATCTTTGGCCTCAGGGATTTTATTATTCTCTGGTCCTGTACTTTTTCTTTACTTCTTACTCCATGTCTGGCTGGGTGGCTGGGTGGCTGAGTGGCTTGTCCTTCCTTCCTCTCTCCTTCTGGATCCTCAGCTCCCCTTCTCTCAGATTTCACCTCATATTTATCCTCTCTGCCTGCCAACCCCACCTTTCCTCTCCCCTGCCTCAGTATTGGCTGTTCAGCTCTTTATTAGACCATCAGGTATTTTAGGCAGGCACAGTTGCACAGTTTCGCAGAGTTAAACAAATGCAACATAAACAAAAGTAACACATCTTAAAATATTATTCCCCAACACTTTGGTAACACAATAAAGCTTTGAAATATGAACTGAAAACCTGTTTTCCTGGTCCTTTCATAGTGTACCTACACAGAATATCTATTTCTTGTATGATTCAGTTTATCCAAACAGTTAAGGCTTAACAAAGTTAATAATGACAAAGAGTCTAGACATATATCTTCAAATCAGTTTTTGCTAGCTTGAATAAACTTAGTTAGGAATTTCTAAAACATATTCATCAAACAGACTGTGTTCTTCATTCAGTTTTTTGTTTTTGTTTTTGTTTTTTTAAGCATGGTGTTGAACATCATTAACAAAGACATACAAAGTGAGACATACATCTCTAAGTTTCTGTTAGCCTGAGTACAACCTTAGTATTCAAAAACTTTATTTATCAAACATTTGTTGTTAGTGAATTTTATTTTTATGACCAAGAATTGAATCCAAGTTACACATATAGTATGCTGTAGCAAACCTACCTGTTTTGGTGGTGGTTTTGTTTTACTAGACAGAGTTTCTCTGTGTAGCAGCCTTAGCTAGCCTGCAACTAACTCTGTAGACTGACCAGGCTGGCCTCAAACTCACAGAGATCCACCTGTCTCTGCCTCCCAATTACTGGGATTAAAGGTGTGTGCCATCACCACCAGGCAGCACACCTATTTTTAAAACTAGAGTTGAATCCAAATTACAAACTAGTATTTCAAGGAGTCCACCAGAGCTGATCACTCAGACACAGTTTATAGGCATTTGAAATTCTTTGTTCCAGCCACTGGGACTACACTAGTTGTTTGGGCACCCAAGTATAATATGGAATGTCCAGAGCATGGGGTTTTGAAAGCAAACAACCATGTTCTGGCATGGCATCTCCCTTGGCAGCTAAAGTGGGGAGGTTTTGTGTAAGTATGCATTTTAACATAAGCTACAATCTAGCTGGGGCATCTCACCCTTGGGTCCCTAGAAGAGGGTTGGGTAATCATCCAAGGGGCTTCTCATCGAGGAGATAAAATTCTAGTCAAATCTAAAAATGTGCAAGAACACAGGATGGAGCAACCTCTGCCTTATCTTGTCCTGTCACACTAGCATGCTTCAGCAAATCAAGACTGGTTATGTATATGCGGCTTAATGACCAATCCCTTTTGTTACAAGCTTTAAATTAACGTTTTGTTACAGATTTTCCAGATCTTTTAACTATAACCAATAAACTTACAAATCCTGAGACAGAAAGTTGAGATTTTTCAAGAACAGAGAGTGAAGAAAGCTAAGAGATTTTTCAATAGTGGAGAGCAGAGAAAGTCAAGAGACCTGTGATTTGGGGCTCATTTGCTTGTGATGTGGCAGAAGTTGTTGTTGTCTGTGAGAATTTGGAAACTGAGTATGCCATTTGCCCATTGTGACTAATTGTCTAGACTGAGGTTGAGCTGTTTGCAGCAAGACAGTGAGGCTTTACTGGGATCTCTGAGTTCAAGGAGGGAAAGAAATTAAAAGGCAGCAGATCTAATAAGTCAGTGAGTCTAATGAGAGCCTGTGCTTACTTTAGTCTCCAGTAGGTGAGTGAGATCTGGAGCAAGCTCTAGGGGTGAGCTGAGAGACAGATGGGAAAGGGCACCAGGGGCAGAGCAAGGCAGAGGTAGGTGACATTTATGGAAAAGGGTCACAAACAGGAACTCTGCCAGAGGGAGAATTCCAATAGAGGAGAAGGGTAAGTGCCTTAGCAGAGAGATGCGCTGAACGAGAGTAGAGAAATGTACAGGAGATTCCAGCCTGCCAAGGAGAGACAGAGCCTTTCCAAGTGATAGACATCCAGGAGGGCATAGCAGGCTCAAAGAGCCAGAGAGACGAAGAGGACACTTGCCAAGTAGGCCAGGAGAGATGAGTGGTTAGAGCAGGTGGAGATGTGGCTGGAGAGGTAAACTCTAGAATTCAGAGTGAACTATGGTGGGTGGCAGAAACCAGCAGAAGCAAGGACTCATATATCTTAGGAGGATCTAATTAGGAGCTTAGTTTGGTTAGGGGGCATTTGTAAGGGGAGGGGGCATTTATACTCCACTCAGGTCTTCAGCACCAGATGTCTGCAGAGGGCAGGGGCAGGGCCAGAAAACTACCAAAATGACCATTCCATTAGGGGAAATTTTTTTACTGGGGGTGAGAGAGGGAAAATATCCAGAGGCATGTAGAAGAGTCCAGAACAGAGAGAAAAAGCAGACTGGACATGGCCAGGGCAAGGGAAGCGTGAATGAAGAGCTGGCAAGAGTGGGGATGGTAGGAACAGCCAGTTATATGGAAGATGAGGGGGGAAGGCTGGGAGCTGGAACCCGCCTGGGAGTTTAGGGTGGGGCAGTACGGCAGGAGGGCTAGGACACTGGAATGTATAATGGGCATTTGTGGATAGAGACTACAGAAGCCTGAGGCCAGCATGGGCGCCAATGTGCAACCACAGTAGGTGCCAATGCAGAATCATACGTCCCTTCTGCCCTAGTTAAAGGAAATGGTTTCTATTGTCAACCTCAACCATCAAGGAAGACACAATTCTGGAAGTATCTTCTTCATGCAGTTTTAATCAGGATCCTTGAACATGCTTCTTCTGACCCAAGGGGCTCTGGGGGACCCCTGCACAGGCTTAAATACCCTTACGCTAACCAACTCCAGTGAGCTATGTGGACCCTGCAGGTAGGCTACTCTAACGCAGAAGCAGACAGGCTGAACAGACTTAACCAAATAAGGGCTTGTTTACGCCAGAGAGCACTCACCCTCTGAGAGGTAGAAAGTGGAAGCCAGCGCCATCTTTAAGGCACAGCACTTTGCAGCTCTCTACAGTTCCCCCTTTTTGTTTTAATAACGCAACAGGCAAGGGTAGTGGTCTGGTCTCCAGTAAAGCAGTGGACATTGTAATGACCCTGAATCCTGGTAGTCAGCCAAGTCAGTGCCACACCCGTCTTTCTCCTGGAGGTGGGGCCTGGGACACCAACCCACATGCAACCAGACTTGCCCTTCTCGGAGTTGCTCACTTCCAGAGCTAACTCGGAGTGCAGTGCTAAGCCATACAACCTGAGCGTGAAGGATCAATTTTTGTTCATGACTGTGAGCCATGCTTGGGGAGACTGTCCTGCCCCAATGTCTGTAAATGCCTGGACAACCATAGCTGCATGCTGCTTCTGAGCAAACCTCATCTTGCAAAGGCACCACAGGCCCACGAAGGAGATAAGCAAAGAGGACAGCCATGGCTCCCATTCCCACCCACTCTTTCAGATGATCCATGGCAATGGGAACCACGATGACAATCCGGCAGGCAGTCCCACATCCACACGTGTTGAATTTACTGCAACGATGGCCATTCCCAGCTGTACCATTAAGTCATCAAAGTCAGCAGACCAATTTCCTAAAAGATAGCTAGACAACTGTCGTGACAAATTAGCAGCACGTGTAAAGTTCTCATACTGAATGCTGGTAAAACACGAACCTGGATATTTCATTTTACGGTCTTTAGCTTGGTCCCAACTTACCTGGGACTTTATTGCTCCTTACCGGAGACCTTATCGCCTCTTTACCAAGGGCCTTAATTTGGTCCCAACTTACCTTGGGAATTTGCCAGTGTTGCCCTGACAGCAAGAAGTTCTGATCTGAAGATGAAGTTCCCCGTACGGGCCACCATTTGTACCGAGCTTGCCTCGACCAGCAAGAAAGACGCAACTCCGGGAAGATCTTCTTCATGCAATTTTAATCAGGATCCTTGAACATGCTTCTTCTGACCCGCAGGACCCCGGGGGAACCCTTGCACAGGCTTAAATCCCCTTGCACTAACCAACTCCAGTGAGCTGCGTGGACCCTGTAGACAGGCTACTCTAACGCGGAAGCAGACAGGCTGAACAGACTTAACCAAATAAGGGCTTGTTTATGCCAGAGAGCACTCACCATCGGGGAGGTGAAAGGCGCAGAAGCCAGTGCCATCTTTAAAGTGCGGCACTTGGCAGGTCTCTACATTGGCAGACAAAAACATTTCACAAATTCCTGAGTAATGCTGGCTTTTGTCTACCCACCAGAAATCTGTTTATAATCTGGTTGAAGCTGGGCCAAGATTGTCATTTCTGGACACGTGCACTTCCCTTTGGAGTTTGGGGAATTGGCATTTCCTTTGGACCTGGCAATTCTTAAAATCCAAATTATGCTGAATGAGGAGAAAAACTTTTTATAGAGACAGTGACAACGCTTGAGTTATTTAGACACTAAAACCAGGCTTGTGTAAAATGGGAGTCCTGGGTAAACAAATGATCATAGCAAATAAGATGATTGTGAAAAGGCATGATTTCATTACATGTGTCATTTCATTAAAACCAAGATTAGCATCATTTAATCTCTTAAGAATATATTGGGTGCTCGGTTCCCCCAGATCCAGTCCCCAGCCTCATCACCAGCCCTGAATCAGAACACCAGTGGGAGCTTCCCCGACTCTCTGCTCCCATCTGTAGCAACAATTCTAGTTGGTATTAATAATAAAAATCTAGAGACAGATGTTGGGGTTAAAGCTGAAGATCAGAAAAGCAAAATGGCCAGCCACTAGCTCTTACCTCTACCTGAGACCAAATCGGGCAACCCTGTCTCCATGAATCCTCAGACTGCAATGCTCTCTACCCAACCTCAGACTGCAAGTGAGCTCCTATCTCCTCCCACCGTATTTTCCTCTGTAGTGCTGGGATTAAAAGTGTGGGATCCCAAGTGCTGAGAATACCTCTGTGTGAGCTGTTTCTCTTTTAGACTGGATCAATTTTATGTAGCTCAGTGTGGTCTTGCCTCTGTCTCTTGAGTTCTGGGATTAAAAAGTGTGTACCACCGCTGCCTGGCCTCTAAGGCTAAGTAGTGTGGCTGCTAGGATTAAAAGTGTGAGCCACCACTGCCAGGCCTCTAAATGGCTAGCTTTGCACTCTGATTTTTAGGCAAGCATTATTTGTAAACATAAACAAAATAGCACCACACCCATCTCCTCTCGATCTCACAGACCTTCTTCTTCTATCCTTCCTCACACCACTCATTGCTTTTTCCAATACTCCAACCCCAGCAGGCACCTCTGCTAATCCAACTGCCTCTCCTCCCAGGGCAACAAGTAGGCTGTAGCTGAACCCATACCACTCCTGCTGCTCATGAGATCCAATTCCCCAGTCTCATCCCCAGCTCTGTAGCAGGAAATACGATGCAACCTCCCATTCCTTTCTGACCCCCATCCTCAATCACAAAGATCTCCTCTCATCTTCCTTCACCCAACTCATCCTATTACCCAAGCATCCAACACCAGCATGCATTGCCTGTGAACACATCGGCTGAGCAGCCCAGGAAAACAGGCAATACATAGCTATCACACTCCACAAAAGTTCAGAGAAGAAGCAGAAACCAAGGACTGAAACCTTCATCTGACAAAGACAAATGCAGAAATCAGCACCTAGACCTATCATCATCCCAAACCCAGATGTCCAGATGTCTGATGCCAGCATAAGAACACAGTCAATAGTAGCCAGGGAAATATGTCTCTGCTAGAGCCTAGATATCCTTCCACAGCAAGCACCGAATATTCCATTATAGTTGAAGCATAAAAAAGACCTTAAAACTAACTGTATAAAGATGCTAGAGGTTTTTAAAGAGGAAATCAATAAACCCCTTAAAGAAATCCAGCAAAACACAAATCGTGTAACAAAATAAATAAAACCATTTAAGACACAAATTTGGAAATAGTGTCAATAACTTCTGGGAATTCTGGAAATGAAAAAATTTAGGAATTCAAATCACTACAGAAGCAAGCTTCATGAATGGAATACTTAAGATGTAAAGAGAGAACTTCAGGCATTAAAGATGCCATAGAAGAGATGGATATATCAGTCAACAACAACAATAACAGAAAGTAAAATATAAAAAAAATCCCTGACACAAAATATCCATGAAATCTGGACCACTATCAAAGGATCACAGCTAAAAATAATAGGTATAGGGGAAGGAGAAGAAACCCAGCTCAAAGTCCCAGAAAATGTCTTCAACAAAATCTTAGAAGAAAAACTTCCTAAATTAAAGAAGGAGATAGCTATAAAGATGTTGTGCCAGAGTACGGACCTCCAAAGACCACCAAGAGACCAGATCTGATGCAAAAGCAAAGAGTCTTTTTAATTATGAGTTCGAACTTTGGTCACTTGCCCATCTGAAACAGTTGTGGAGCAGGAGAGACCCCCAAGCCACAGTGGGGCAGGGCATTCATTGGGGGTAAAGAAAGGGGGCTTGGGAGGCTGTGGGTCTGCAAGTTGCATGGTAACAGCCTCAGGACTGGCAAACCTCTGGACTAGTGGTACTTGTCCTAAGCTGATTGGTTAATTACAGCAGCCAGAAAATTGCCACATTTGGTGCCATTTGTTGTGGTCACTGCATTCTATCCTTATCAGAGCCTGCTAGCCTAACTGCATTCTATCCTTATCAGAGCCTGCTAGCTAGCCTAACCTCTGATTGGTTCTTTATCATATGAGGAATATCTTTTGTTGTTTTGTTTGTTTGTTTTTTCAGTAATTAGGGCAAGGTAAGACAAGGTCAGAGGCACAGCACATCCTGCTGAAAGAGGGGTCTACGTCCTGGTAGGTTTTTCTGAAGCCTGTCATGACTGCAGATTTGTCTAAGCAAGGGCCTGCATATGAGCCTGGGCCCTTCAAAAGTTACAAAAAGTATACAGAACATGAAATAGGTTGGACCAGAAAAGAAATTCCCCTTGCCACACAATAATCAAGCCATTAAACATACAAAACAAAGAAAGAATATTAAAAGCTACAAGGGGAAAAGACCAGGTAGCATTTAGAGGCAGACCTGTGAGAATTACACCTGATTTCCCAATGGAAATTCTAAAAGCCTTCATGGAAAGATGTCCTGTTACTCAACAATGCAAGTCCAGAGTACTATACCCAGCAACACTTTCAATCACTATAGATGTAGAAAACTAGATATTTAATGATAAAGTCAAATTTACACAATTTCTATCTCCAAACTCAGTCCTCTAGAAGGTGATAGAAGGAAAACTCCCAACTAAGGAGGTTAACTACAACCATGAAAACACAAGGAATAAATATACTGAAAGAAGGGAAACACACAGAGACACAAAAACACAGATACACACACACACACACACACACACACACACACACACACCCCATCACCACCAGCAACAACAACAACAAAGTAACAGGAATCAACAATCATCGATCATTGATATTTCTTAATATCAATGGGCTCAGTAAAAAGGCACAGATTAACAGAATGGATGCAGAAACAGGACCTATTCTTTTGCTCGTAACAGGCTTTCTTTTGTGCCACTAACCAGCAACCAAATCATGACATGGGGACTTTTTATTTATTATGAAGCCTTGGTCTTATTTTAGGCCCCATTGGTTCTTATAACTTAACTTGTTTCTCTTCACCTACATTTTGCCTTAGGCCTTTTCACCTTTCTTTCCTTCTCCATATCTTACTTTCACTACCTCCTGCGTCTGGCTGGCTAGTGGCTGACTGGCTTCTATAGAAGCCCCGGGTATGTTCCTCTCTTTCTCCCTCATTTTCTCCCTCTCTTTCACTCTCCAGCCTGTGTTTCTCCTCCTACATATTATCTCTACCTGCCAGCCCTGCCTGTCCTTCTCTTGCCTAGCTATTGGCTATTCATCTTTTTATTAGACCAATCAGGTGTCTTAGGCAAGCAAGGTGAAACAAATGTAACACATCTTTACACAATGAAGCAAATGCATCACAAACCAATGTAACACATTTTTACTTCAATTGACAAAGGCAGCACAAACCAATGTAACACATTTTTACATCAATTGACAAAGGCAGCACAAACAAATGTAACACATTTTTATATCTTTAACAAAGACAGCATAAACAAGTGTAACATGCCTTCATATAGTTAAAGTAATATTCTGCAACATAAGCAAATGTAGCACATCATTGCCTAATTAAAATAATATTCTACAACATTTGCTACATCTAAGAAACATACCTGGACATCAAAGGTAGACATTAACTCAGGGGAGGTATTGGAAAAAATATTCCAAGAAAATAGATCTAAGAAACAAGCTGGTGTAATTACTTTAATACCTAACAAAATAGACTCCAAACCAAAATTAATCAGAAGAGGCAGATAAAGTCACTACATACTCATCAAAGAACAAATCCACCAAGAGGACATTGCAGTTCTTAACATCCATTCCCTAACCACAAGGGCATCCGAGTTTATACAGGAAACACTACTACAGCTTAAATCACATATTCACCCTCACACACCAATAGTGGGAGACTTCAAACACCTAATCTCACCATTTAGACAAAAACTAAATGGAAATGCTAGTGCTAACAAATGTTTTAAACCAAATGGACCTAACAGTTATTTACAGGACATTACATGCAAACACAAAAAAATATGCCTTCTTCTCTACAACTCACAGGACTTTCTCCAAAACTTTTCACAAAGCAAGTCTCAACAGATACAAGAAAATTGAGTAACACTCTGCATTCTATCAGAGCACCAAGCATTAAAGCTGGATATCAACAACAACAGAAACAACAGAAAGCATACAAATGCACGTAAACAGAACAACTCTCCACTGAATAAAAAAAAATGGTTCAAGACAGAAATAAAGACACAAATTAAAGACTTTCTTGAATTGAATGAAAATGAATACACAGTAAACCCAAACTTATGGGACACAATGAAAGTGGTTCTAAGAGGCAAGTTCATAGCACTAAGTGGCTACATAAAAAACAAACAAAACTGGAGTGAAGTCTTACCAGCAACTTAATAGCACACCTGAAAACTCTGTAACAAAAAAGAAGAAATCACACCCAAGAGGAGTAGACAGCAGGAAATAATCAAACTGAAGACTGAAATCAATAAAATAGAAACAAGAGAACAATACAAAGAATCTATGAAATGAAGAGTTGGCTCTTCAAGAAAATCAGCAAGATTGATGACCCCTTACCCAAATTAATTGTCAAAGACAGATTAATCAAATTAATAAAATAAGAAATGAAAAAGCAGACATAACAATAGACACAGATGAAATCTAGAGAATCATAAGGACATATTTTTAAAAACCTGTACTTCACTAAATTGATGATCCCCTGATGAGTGGATGGGGGTGGAATGGGAGGTGGGTGGGAGGCATGGGAGAATGGGAGGGAGAGGGAACTGGGATTAATATGTAAAATAAGATTGTTTCTAAATAAAAAAAAACAAAACACAAAACTCAAGACCAAATGGATCAAAGACCTCAACATAAAACCAATTACCCTGAACCTGATAGAAGAGAAAGTAGGGAATGGCCTTGAAGACACTCGCACAGGAGAACACTTTCTGAATTGAACACCTTTAATGCAGGCACTAAGATCCACAATTAATGAGTGGGACCTCATGGAATTGGAAAGTTTTGCAAGGTAAAGGATACCTTCATTTCAACAAAGTGGCAGCCTATAGAATGGGAAAAGATTTTTACCAGCTCCAGATCAGATAGAGGGATAATTTGGAAAATATATTTAAAACTCAAGAAACTTGATTTTATAAACTAAATAACTCAATTTAAAGATGGGATATATATATATATATATATATATATATATATATATATATATATAGAGAGAGAGAGAGAGAGAGAGAGAGAGAGAGAGAGAGAGAATTTTCAATAGAGGAAACTACTTTGAGATTCCATTTTAGACCTGTCAGAATGGCTAATTTCAATATTTCAACTCATCTATTGCTGGTTGGAGTGCAAATTTGCACAATCACTATGGAAATCAATATGATGGTATCTCAAGATCCAGTTATATCACTCTTGGGGCATATACCCAAAGGATACTCCATCCTACCACAGGGGCACTTGTTCAACCATGTTCATTGCTGTTCAATTCATAATAGCCAGAATTGGAAACAACCTAGATGTACCTCGAGAGAATGGATAAAGAAACTGTAGTACATTTACACAATGCGGTACTACTCAGCTGTCAAAAAGCAATATCATGAAATTTTCAGGCAAATGGACAGAATTAAAAAGAATCAACCTGAGTGAGGTAACCCATGCCTAAAAAGATAAATATGATATGCATTCATTTACATCTGGATATTAGCAATTAAATTATGATATTCAAGCTACACTCTGTAGACCCAGAGAGGTTAGGCATAGAAGAGGGGACTGAGGTCAGGAAACATGGCTCTCCCTAGGATGGAGAAATAGAATAGATTTTATGGATGGGCTAGGGGGGGGTGAGAATGGGAGGATCTGGTGGGAAGTAGGGGGAAGAGATGGGATTTAGTGAGGAAATGAAGGAATAGAGAGCTAGAAGTGAAGAGCATGTCAGGGGCAGTGTGGAAACTTAGGTCAGTATAAACTTCCTAAAATACATGATGGTGATCCCAATGAAGTCTCCAAATGAGGGAGACAGAATCACAGATGGCCATCTCTTGTTCCCAAAGGAAGCTTCCAGTCCAGGACCAAGTTTCATCCAATTGAGTTGTTGGCTGAAAGGGCCCGTATGAAATTCCCAAACAACCTAGGCTGTTGCCAAAACTATAGGTTGCTCTCAACAGACTGACAGTGAGGGCCTCGTTGCTGGGGATAACAACCTTACAACTCATTGAACATGGAGAGGTAAGGCTGGTGCCTACATAGATTCCTCACCCCATGTTCTAGTATTTTTGACACAGAATGGTACTCTGCAGGCTACCAAAAGACAAACATTAACACCAACCCAGCCACAAATCTTTCCTGCCTGAAAAATATGCTGGGGGGGGGGGTGACACAAACTTTGTGGGTCAACCAACTGATGTCTGATTTGATTTAATGCCTACTCCATGAGATGGAACCCATACCTAAAACTGCTTAAGCCACCAAGATCCATGATCACCACAATCTAGATAGCTCAGAAACCAAATAATACTTGCCTTGAAAGAAAAAAAAAAAAAGGAAGGAAGAAAGAAACATGGAAACAATAAACAATAAAATGACTCTTACTGATATTCTACAATACTTATTCAGCAGTCATCAGAGAGGCTTCATCCTGCAGACACCCAGAGCCAGACATTATGGAGAGAGAGGGGAGAGAAGGAAAAGGAGAGAGAGACAGAGACACAGAGACAGAGACAGAGACAGAGACACACACACACACACACACACACACACAGAGAGAGAGAGAGAGAGAGAGAGAGAGAGAGAGAGAGAGAGAGAGAAAGAGGAAGAGAAAGAGAGAGAGAAACAGCTCTAAAGGCGGCATCTCCATTAACTTCCTCCCTTCTGAGCTCACTGAACTCAAATCCCACAGAAGAGAAGGCAGAAGGAGTGGGGGAGACAGAAGGGATGGGGGACTCCAGGAACACAAAGACCCTCTAAGTCAACTGAGCAAAACTCATCTGAACCTGGAGACTGAAGCAGCAAGAAGAACAGAGCCCACCCACATGGGTCTGCACCGGGTCCCCTGCTGCGTGTGTGCCATAGCTTTCAGTTTAGTGCTTGTATGGGACTCCGGAGTGTGTGAATGAGAAGATCTCCGATCCATTTGCCTTCTCTGGGGCTCTTTTATTTTTCTGATGACTTGGCTTGTCCAATTTTGATATGAAGGCTTTCATTTCTCGGCAACTGGACTGTGACATCAGCCTCTGCAACTGGTCTCTGTTTTGCCTCTGAAGTTGGACTCAGTTGGACAACAGCCTCTTCCTTGCAGCTTAGCCCGGGGGGGGGGGTTATTATTGTATTCCAGTAGGGTTTCCAGCTCTGTCTCTCTAGGTCTCTTTGAAACTTCTTACCCTTTTAAATCCCTGTGCACACTCCATGGTCTATATATTATACATATAGATAGATGGATTTACCTTGTGATGTTTAATGTGTGATCCAAAAATCAATAAACAAGACTGGCATGAAAGAACCTCAGCGAGGGTTGACAAGGAAAGCAGAATCTGTGAGAATTGGCTGCCACTGAAATTGCTATACCTTGTGAATTTATTGTTACTTAATAAATATATCACAAACCTAACAATTTGCCCAGAGTAACAGGACTCACAAGTGGCTTAGTTATGGTGGACATACTTTCTATTTCCTGGTCTTCTCTGCTGTTCAAGCACTCACATGGCCAGGTTTAAGATGACCCGTGGGAAAGCTGTTGGGAGCACCAGACAAGAGGATACTCTTTCGAAAGAAAGAACCGTGACGTCAGAGATGGGGCAGTGTTCCTGGGAGGTCTTAAGAAGCCTGGTCACTCATACTTAAGAGCCCATTCGAGCCAGCTGTCATACCAGAGTTGCTGGAGGCTGGGCTCTGCAGAGATGTACTTCCATTGGGCTGCAGACTCCCCGCAGCGTCAGTGGCTGGGGGAGAGAGATGGTCTTAAGCTCTTGCAGGCAGCCAGTGGGGAGCGCCACTCTCTGCTATTGTTCAGCAATCACCGGGTGTACTCCTGTGGGGACAACAGTTTGGGTCAGCTGGGCCAGAAGAGAGAGCAGAATACTAAACGGCCAGGTGAGTACTCAGCCCGGGAATGAGGACGAGATGCGGGTTGCTATATTGCTGCACTGGGGGTGCCGGTACCCGGCTTTGAGCTGCAAATCAATGGTTTCATTTCCCCGCGCTCTAGAGTTTGCGTTTGTTTCGGTTTCCAGTTCCTCTTCCTTGAGAAACTGAGAGCTAATCAGAACTGCATTCCTCCACACAGAAGTAAGGTCCCTCCCCCTTGACTTTCCAGACTTTCTGGGGGAAGTCTGTCTTCCAAACTGAGTGAGTTGCGCACCTCTAACTAGCTTAGCAAATCCCCTGGGGCATCTTTCCTCCTAAGTTTAAACAAAAGTATAATAGCACTTTTGGGTTAAGGCTGTTGTAGGAATCTAGAAAAGAAGCCACCTGCAGGGTCTGAAGAGATGGCTCAGTGGTTGAGAGTTCGGTTCCTAGCACCTCTGTGGCAGTTTACAATCACCTTGCAATTCCATTTCCAGGGGATCTGATGTCTCGGTGGGCACCAGCACACACACACACACACACACACACACACACACACACACACACACACACACACACACATGCATGCACACAGGGATGTACATGCACATACAAATAAATAAAAATGATAAAGTATTTTCCCAAAGAAGCTACCTGTAATCACACCAAGAGGCAGCTCTAATAACAGGCATCCTTCATGCTTGTCTTATTTTTCTGTCTGTGTATGTAAATTTGATACTTATAGAATCGCGTCATTATAAAGTATTGTATTTAAAGAAGTTGTGCTTTTACCAAAATATATTAATCTATTAGATTTTAAAAAATATATGATACTGATTGTATTTTTGTAAGTAAGGATCTAACTAAAACTCTAGTTTGTTTTTCTGCTTTTTTTTATTTTTCTTTCATTTTACATTCTAGGTAATCACTCTACCATTGGGCTATTTTACATTCCCAGGCCTTGACCATATCTGATTATGTGTTTAGAATAGTTTGAAGGACTATGTGGAAAATGAAAACTAGTCCTCTGTCTTTGTAGATGCAGTTTCTGAAAACTGAAAATTTAACAGAGAAAAGAAACTAACAGAAAAACAAAAACAAACAAACAAAAAACATGTAATCTTATTTGTCTTTTACCTAGAGAGTAATTGTGTACATGGGAATTTACAGAAAGTAAATGGGACCCAAAGAGGTGCTTAGATTCAGGAACTATGTGCTCTATTTAACAAATGAAAGGTGGTTGGACTTTACTGGATAATCAATTGTGTGGAACCATCAAGAAATCGTGATAGAGCACTTGAAGACATGATTGAGATCCTGGGGTCAAACCCTAGCATTGCAGAAACAAAACAGAACACAGAAGAAGCAGAGTAACCTGAGTACATTAGTAACCTAGAGTGTTCGTTGGGGCATTTTGTCACTCATGAAGAGACCAGCACTAACACTCAGGCTGTACTGAGGGATGTGAGCAGATTCCAGTCAGAAATTTCCACAAACATATACAGAGCTTAAGGGAGAAAGACAAAATAATGCTCTTGGCTAAAGTGGTCAGAGCCTGGTTAAAGTCAGTGGGCAGTTTGTATTCTCAGTAGAGGTTAGCTGGACACGTTTCAGTTTCATTTTCCTGGGCTTGTGATCCTCATTTTCAGCTGGGTTTCAGTTTGCTTACGTAGGAGCTTACGGTGCTCAAGCCTTGCCAGCCAAGGTGTGTCCAGGTAGTCAGCATAATGTAGCTGTTTCCACACACGTAGTATGAACATGATGGATTGTTTCCTCTCGATGTTTAGTAAGGACTTCAGACTTTGGTTTAACAGATATTGAAGGAGTAAAAGATTTTGTGTAAATCCTTTTTGAAGGCAATAGTTGTCTTAAACTCTTAGAAGCGTATAATCTTATGGGGGTTTTCTATTTGTTTTTGTTTACAAAGAACCAATTAAGGCTTTGGATGCTCTGCATGTCGACCTTGTGAGCTGTGGGAAGGAACACTCCATAGCTGTCTGCAACAAAGGAAGGGTCTTTGCTTGGGGAGCAGGTTCTAAAGGGCAGCTGGGGATCGGAGAATTTAAGGAAATAAGTTTAACGCCTATGTAAGTATTTTACTCCACTCCTTTTACCAATATTTTTGAGTGCTAGGTACTTAAATACCAGACACAAAGATGACTACAGCTAAGGTATCCCTAGCCTAAAGGGTTAAAATGTGGGGAGAGAAGTGGTCAGGAAATCATTTGTAGAACCTGCTGATTAATTAGAGCCATGAAGGAGAAAGTAAGAATGACATGCCATGTAATTCTTGAGTCCTGATTTTATTTATTGTAATATACATATGGGGACACACTTGGGCTCCTACAGTAAATCAAAAGCAAAGACAAGCATTTTAAGCACAAACATCAAGATAGGAAGGATTCAGAAAGAAATTTCACTTGATTATCTTGTATCTGACTAAAGCAGAGCCTCTCACATTAACCACACTCTATGTATTCCCAAAAAAGCCTAATGGAACACACCATTCTCTTCCACTGAAGCTCTGAAACACATAGACCTTCACTAAGATAGACACAGGAGTTCAAGGCCATCCTCGGTTACACAGAGTCAGAGACCAGCTAGATCTACATGATAACCCTCTCACACCCTCCTCCTCTGTCTTCAGAGGTGTGGAGTCTGGAGCAGAGGTGTGGAGTCCTTGGAGGTTGGGAGTGAAACCATTCCTCTCAGTAGCTAAAAGTCACAAAAGAAGGAAAGAAAAGGCAGTTTAACACATTGAAAATGGCATTGCAGAGCACAAGAGAATAAAATTGTTTCCTGAGATGTGATGTATTATTTAGAATATCTGGTGACGTGTTGTTTATGATTTATTAAGACCACTGAAAATCAGGGAGATCAGAGCAGTAAAGTGTAGCCAAGCCAGTAGACCTTAACCTCTACCCAGCTGAGCCAGCAATCTTGTCTCCATGAATCCTCAGAGGCAAAAAGGCTCTCAGATCCTGTCTCCTCCTCCTTACATTCCTTTCTCTGCCCAACCGTATCACGCCTATCTCCACTTTCCTAGTGCTGGGATTAAGGGCATGTGATCCCAAGTGCTGAGATCATCTTTGTATGAGCTGTTTCTTTTAGACTGGATCAATTTAGTGTAGTAGTGTGATCTTGAACTGACAGAGATTCATCTCCCTCTTAATCCTGCGTCCTGGGATTAAAGGTGTGTACCACCACCTCGATTCCACAGCTATTGTTGATCTCCAGAGGCTTTAATAAATCATAAACAATATATATCGACAAGAACATAATGTGTGTAGTTTCTTTGATAATTCATCCTAAACAAGGTTTAACAGACTTTTGTGACTTTCTCTTACAGGAAGATAGAAATTCCGGGTGGCGTAAAAATAATCCAAGTTTCCTGTGGTCACAACCACTCCTTGGCATTATCAGGAGGTAAAGAATACTTTGGGGACCTCTGAATGTCACTACGAAATATTTTTAAATATAAATGATAACCATGGATTTTTAATCCACCAATACATTTAGGATTTTTTTTTTTCTGTGTATCCTTGGCTGTCCTGGAACTCACTCTGTAGACCAGGCCTTGAACTCACAGAGATCCACCTGTCTCTGCCTCCTGAGTGCTGGGATCAAAGATGTGCAGCACCACTGCCCGGCTCATTCTCTCTTTTAGTGGTCACATTAAGTATTAAGTCTTGTTACGACTCTTTTTCCCTGCTTCTTTTCCCTTTTCTTCACCCAATGCTCATACCCCATACTCTCCTACCACAGTAGCCTTCCTTCCTCTGTTGTGTCACATGCATCCTATCCCTCTGTCCTCAGGTGATGCCAAGGTGTGCATCATTTCTCACTGCTACCGAACTGTCTTTACACTGGTCTGCAGTATTGAAGCTGTATAAAAGGCATTCTAAACGTTTGCTACAGTGAACTCTGTTTCTACAGACATTTATAAGAACTTCACATTTCATGACATGTCCTCAAAAGTAGTTTTTAGAGAAATAAGTACATTTAGAGGAGTTAAAAATTTCCTATAAATAACAGAAAATGCCAAGGATGCATTGACCTTTGTTATTTACGTATTTAAGCACTGGAAGTGCTTAACTTTAAATATTCTTAAATTGTATTTTTTTTATTGGTTTTTGTTTTGCGTATATGTGTGTGGGCATGTGGGCGTCAGAGAACAAGTTTCAAAAACTGGTTATCTCCTAACATGTGAGTCCCAAGGATTGAATCCAGGTCACCAAGCTGTGTGACCAGTGCCTTCATCTATGGAACATGTGACCAGCACAGAAGAGCTAAGTTCATGTCACATAAATGATTCATCTCTGGTCAAATCTAGCATAGCTGCTGATGTATCTCACCCTAGTCACCCATAAACATGTACTGAATGTCTGAAAGTTTGGGCAAAGAAGATAAAGCAACGGAGGAAGTAGAGAGATAAACCAGGAAGCACATGGATATAGCGCTATATGATAAAACAGGAGGAAGGGAACAAAACAGACCTTTAGGGGACAGAGGCTGAGTACTGGAGTGGAAGGGAAACATCTTTCTACTTCATAAAAGAAGTTCTTAGTTCTAAGGATTGAAGTGTAAGGTATGCTAAGCAAGGGCTCTTCCACTGAGATATCTCCAAGTCCTGGAGACATACGCATATGTGTATTTAACATATAATCTGTAAACTGTGTATTATTATAACTATAATATAATTTCATTTAATTAGAATAGAATCACACCATCCCCACTCCTCCTTCTCCTCCCTCTAACCCCTCACATGTTCCCTTCTCAAACTCATGGTCTCCTAAACTTTAATTCTTATTGTTACAAATGTACATCTGCATAAGTAGAGAAATATATAAATGCTGATTACATTTAGAGTTACTTGTATGTATACGATTTCAGAGCTGAGCACTTGGGATTGGATAAACATTTAGGGGGCTCATCCCTGGTGAAGACTAGTTTTTCTTCTCTTAGCAGTCATTATTGCCTGCAGCTTTTTTCTAGGGGTAAGACCTCTAAGACATTTCTCCCTTCAGTTTGGCATCTTAGCTGGTATCATTGTTCAAGTCTTATTTAACAGTCATATTGTAGCTTCTCTGTCCTATCTAGAAGACACACTCTCTCAGTAGATTTCCTGCCATCCAGCTCTTACGCATTTGTACCTCTCTTCTTCAATGTTCCCTGTACCCTAAGAGTCAGAATTCTGTTGCAGATGTATCAGTTGTGGCTGGGCACAATAGGCAGATGTTCTCTGCTTTATGACAGGCTGTTTATAACATTCCACTTCTTAATTGTTGATTTTAATTCCTGGACCAATGGAGTCCTAGTCAGAAAGTCATTTCCAACCTATGTAGGGTACTGCCTATGTTTTCTCCAAGCAGTTTTAGTGTTTTGGGTTTGAAATTGAAACTTGAATCCATTTGGAGTTAATCTTTGTAGTGGTAGATATGGGCATAATTTAATTCTTTGTGTGACATCCAGTTTTCCCAGCACCATTTATGAAGGTGCTGTCTTTTCTCCAGTGTATATTTTTATCATCTTTGTAAAATATCAGATGGATATAGTTAAGTGTAGTCATAGTTGCTATTCTATTTTGTTCCATTGATCTATGTCTGTTTTTGTGCCAATACCATGCTGTTTTTATTATTGTATCTCTTTAACATAGTTTGCTATCTGGAAAGATAATCACTCCAGTTGTGGTGTTTTTGTTGTTTTGTTTTGTTTTGTATTTTGTTCTTTTTTCCTGTTTATTTGAACAGGATTCTTTTGATTACCTAGGATCTTTCTGTTTCCATGTGAGTTTTTAAAATTATTATTTTTTGTTTTGTTTTGATTTTGACTGTCATGGGGATTTTGCTTAGGATCGCATTGAATCTGTGCATTGCTTTTGGTTGTGTTGTCATTTTCACAATATTATCTCTACCTACTCATGAGCATGTGAAAATTTTTTTTTATTTTGTTTCATTTTCTAATGTCTCCTACCTTTTCATTAGAGATTCAGAGTTTTCACTGTAAGGTCCTTCACATTCTTGGTTAGGTTTATTCCTAGATATTTATCATCTTTGAGGGGATTGTGAAATGGGCATATGTCTATTGCCTCTTCCTTAAACTGGTTATTGTTGGTCTTTAGAAAGGCTACTGATTTTCATGAATTGATTTTTGTTATGTTGCCATTTTGCTAAAATTATTATTTTATTCTTTCTAGAAGTTTTCTGATGTGGTATTTGGAATCTCATGCCTAATACCATGTTATCTGGAAGTAAGGATAATGTTGCTTCCCCCCCCCCTTATTTTTGACTCTTTCATTTCCTTCTATTGCTTTATCACTCCAGATAGTGCTTGGAGCATTATATTGAAAAGGAGTGAGGACTATAGATAGCTCTGCCTCATTCCTGATTTTAATGGGAGTGACTCAAGTTTTTCTCCATTTAGCATGTTTGTCATATGTAGCCTTTATTAATGTGATGTGTGCTTTCTCCAGTCCTACCCTTTCTAGGACTTTTACTGTGAAAGTATGTTGGATCTTGTCAAAGCCTTTTTCTGTATATGTTAAAATGACCATGAGAGTTTTTTCCTTACCTCTCTATATATTACTTATTTACTGACTTACATATGTTGCTCCATCTTTACATCTCTGGAATAAAGCCAACTTTAGTGATCTCGTGAAACAAACGCCACCATAGTTTTAAAGTATTTTATTGAACCATTTTTGTAACTGTGTTCATAAGGGATATTGGCTTGTGGTGTTGGTGTATTTGTCCTGTCCTTACCCAGTTTTGATGTGGAGTGATACTGGGTTCAGAAAGGAGTGTGTAAGTTTTCTTTCTGTCTCTTTCATTTTGAATAGTTTAAGTATCGGCTGTACATCTTCTTTGAAAGTCCAGTAGGATTTTTCTATAAATTCATCTGGGCCTAGGATTGTTTAAGTTGGTAGGATTTTTATTACAATTACTATCTTCGTAGTTCTCAGGGGTCTATTTAGGTTGTTGGTCACTTATTGAATTAACTTTGGTGGTTTGGATGAATTACAAAATTCATCCACTTCTTTTAGATTTTCCAACTTAGTAGAGTACAGGTGTAGCTTGTATGTCTTCCGTCAGGCGCAACGCCAGCCCCCAATAACACGCAGAGATTCTGTATTTGATACAAGCTGTTGGCCACTTATTATCATTGTTTATCAGCTAGCTTTGTCTTAATGATTAACCCATTTGAATCTCAAATCCTGTAGTGTCCTCATCATATCACTCATGCTTGTTTTTCGTGAACATCAAACAGGTGTTTATCCTTTAAGTTCACTACACTGTCTTTCTTTAAACTCCTTGAATTCTTTGATGAAGTTTATGCTGCTCTCTTTAGGTTTTATGTTTCAGTGCCAATATATGTAATTCTCACTGAAGAACATTCCTATAGGACTGGTAGATTTGGTGGTGTATATACTGTCATGATCTTTTATATTGTTTTTTCAAGAAGACAAGGGCCTGAGGACTTCTTTTGTCGCTTGTGTTTCTGGTGTGGACACAGCAGGCTGTGAGGCTGAACTCTAGTACAGGGTGTGTCTACTGGGCTTGGACTGGAGAATGGATCTAATCTATACCAGTCTACATGGGGTGACCAGAGTCAGGAAGGGTCATACCAAAGCATGCAGGAGGCTTACCTGTGCCTCCTCATCACATGGACCTGCTAGAAGGTCCTTGGTGGAAAGGAGCCTGTTATCTGGCAAGAAGAGTGGCTGGGGCAAGGCAGGGTTCCAGGATCCCTGGCAGGCAGCTGCAGGGTGACATGAGTTGGGAACTGGACTTAAACCGTTAAAAGTTCACTTTGACCACTTTGGTGAAAAAGGACTGTTGGGGGCAAGGGGGTGGAATGTGAGATAACAGTTTGAGGCTACTAAAACTTCCCATGGTGACTTGGCTAAAATGGCAGCAATTGAGACATAAGCAAAGGTTATATTCTGCAAAGATTTGGCAGCAGGGGGTGGGGTTTTAAGATTTTCTAGTTTGAATCATATTAAAAACACAAATCAAGGACAACTCCAAGGATTGGGTGTCAGAAAATCTGTAAGAACACAGTTGCCTTTGCAAAGGAAAAGAATGGCCTTCATTTTGAAGGGGCTCCTAGATATGAATTTAACAGACATGCCTTGCCTTTTCATCACAAAATTTTAGTCCCGTTTTCTCCCTTACTCAGGTTTTACTTTTTGAAGGTTTGTAGAATTAAGTACAATACAGAATAGGAGAAAATCATGCATTTGCAACGCATGGGTGAAGTTGTCGGATATTATAGTAGTGACTTGAGATAAACATAAAAAGACAGATACTACCTGACTTACACGTAAATTCAAAAGAAACTGGATTCATAGAAATGGAGTAGAGTTGTGGGTTGTCGGGAATGTACAGGTAAGGGAAATGAGAGGCTCAGAGGTTACAAACTCATGTTGATGAATGAGGTCTGGAAACCTGTTGTCCTATAATGTACCTATCATTAACAATAATGCTTTATATACTTGACATTTACTAAGAATGCAGGGTTTTGTTTTGTTTCACTTTCCTGTTTGCTTATTTACTTGGAACTGACCATTGGACCCAAGACCTTACTTAATCTGAGCACACTCTAGAGCTATATAGCCCAAGCTCTGCTAGCAGAATTTGAAAACAACACCATGAACAAAAATCCTGTGTGAGGCAATTTGATCAGCTAATCCTGGAATTTGTTTTAGAGTGTGTGTATACATTAGAACATTACTTCAACATTTCAAATGTAGATAGGTTTATTTTGTGGAACTGAGTGTGATAGTGTTTACTATTGCGGTAATTCAGTGGGCGTACAATTCTAAATGTTCTTTATTTTTGTAGATGGCCAAGTGTTTTCATGGGGAAATAACAGCGAAGGGCAGCTGGGCCTGGGGAAGACAGTCAGTTGCAAGGCCTGCCCACAGAAGGTGAAATCCCTGGAGGGAATCCCACTGGCTCAGGTGGCTGCAGGTGGCACTCACAGCTTTGCTCTCTCCCTCACGGGGACTTCATATGGCTGGGGGAGCAACAAGTTTGGGCAGCTGGCCCTCAGCGGGAAAAACATCAAAGGTAAGAAAATAGTGTTGTTGTCCCTTTGCGGCTGGAAGACTAGCGAAAGGGCACATCACAGGGTTTCCAAACTGCCAATTGGCGTTGCCAGGAAAGCTGCTTCGGTTTCCTATTCCTTCTGGAATAATACCACAAAACTTTCAGTGACTTAAAACAGTGCGCTTTTTGTCTACAGCCAGGAGTCTGTTACTTGGTCTCAGCCAGCAGAACTGCCTTGCTTCCTGAAAGTTCTTGGTGAGAATCCACTCTTGTCTTTTTTAGCTTCTATAGGACGCTGACATGGACAGGATATTCCCTGTGTCTTCAAAGCCTGCAGTGTAGTGGCAGATTAAGTCTTTCTTAAATCATGTTATTGTGACACTGGCTATTTTGCTGCCAGTTTCCTCAGTTAAAGGAATAACGTTGGTCCACCTGGATCATCCAGGCTAATCTCCCTACTGATGAGCATTTTTAATTCTACTGACTATCTTATTGTCCCTTTGTCCGGCAACTTATCGTATTTACAAAGCTCTGGGCTTGAGTTGTAAACCAGTTGTCTACCTTTAAAGCTCTCTCTGCCCAGGTTGGCCTCCATGCCCAATACATCAGAAAGTCTGTGAGTGACAGTCAGGCTTCAGCCACTGTTAATGGATCTGGGAATCACTGGTCATATTAGAGGAAATGGTTAGCTCTTGTGATAGGAAAAAAAAGTCTCGAAAACTGTCCCTCTAAAATACAATCCCTTAAGAAGTCTTCTCCAAGAACTCCATTCTCCTGTTTATCTCTTTGCATTTGGCTAATAAATATCAGCACCCACTAGGTACTAGAACTTTAGAGAGTGTTTATATCCCATCTCACCCTCTTTATTATTATTATTATTTTCTTATTTTACTTATTGATCCCAGTTCCCTCCCTTCCTTCCTCCCTTCCATGCCCCTGACCCTCCTTCCATTCCATCCACCCTCCCACTGCACAGGGAGCGTGATGCCTTCCAGGAGGGATCATCAAAATCTATCAAGTCATTTGGAGTAGGGTCTAGGCCCTCACTCCTGCCTCTAGGCTAAGGGAGTATCCTTCCATGGGGAATATGCTCCCTAAGTCCTTTTGTATACCAGGGATGCATCCTGGTTCCACTGTCAGAGGTCCCTTAGTCTGCCCAGGCCTTCTGAGACCCATGTTCAGAGAGTCTGAGTTGGTATAATGCTGGTTTCTCAGCTATCAGTTTGGGGATCCATGAGCTCCCCCTTGTTCAGCTCAGCTGTCTCTGTGGGTTTCTGTAGCCTGGTCTTGATTCCATTTTCTTATTACTCCTCCCTCTCTGCAACTGGATTCCAGGAGTTCAGGTCAGTGTTTAGCTGTGGGTGTCTGCTTTTGTTTCCATCAGCTACTAGATGAGGGCTCTATGATGGCATATACGTTAGTTTTCAATCTTATTATCATGGAAGGGCATATAATGTAGCCTTTCCACTGTTGCTCAGATTGTTAGTTGGAGTCATCCTTGTAGGTCTCTGGACATTTCTCTAGAGTCAGATTTCTCTTCAAAACTATAATGGCTCCCTCTATTATGGTATCTTTTTTTGCTCACGTCTATTCGTCCCCTGACTCAATCTTCCTGGTCCCACATGTTCCCCTCTCTTTCCCTCCCCTTTCTCCTAACCCCCACTCTACTCACTGCCACCTCCCCCCCCCCACCACTCCCAATATGCTCAGGAGATCTTTTTCCTTTCCCCTTCTGTGAGGGACCTTGTATGAATCGCTTAGGTTTCTCCTTGTATTCTAGTTCTTCTGTCAGTGTGAATTGTAGGCTGGTGATCCTTTGTTCTATGTCTAAAACCCATATATGAATGATTACATACTATGTTCCTCTTTTTGTGACTGGGTTACCTCACTCAGGATGGTTTCTTCAAGTTACATCCATTTGCCTGCGAGTTTCAAGATTCTATTGGTTTTTTTTTTTTCCTTTGAGTAGTATTCCATTGTGTAAAGGTGCCACATCTTCTTTATCCATTCTTCAGTTGAAGGGCATGTAGGTTGCTTCCATGTTCTTGCTATTACACATAATTCTGCTATGAACATAGTTGAACACATGTCTTTGTTCCATCTCATCCTCTTAAGGTATGTTCTCTTATTCTTTGTGTCACTAACATATGATCAGCCACCTATTATGTGTCAGAAATGAATACAAAATTAGGAAAACCTATTGGGAGCTTGGTATGCTCTAAGTTAATAGTTTTATATGTTCTAGAAGGTTAAGGGTAGAAATATTAGAGTGCAGATTTCCCCCCTCAAATCATAATCTTTTTCTTGTTAATGCTTCTGAATGCTCACTTTTAAAAATATGTTGAGTTGTAAGACAGAAATGTAGAGATTGCAGAAGCTATAAAAATATAAAGAAAATTCTGAGATACACACTCCAGAGTCTCACTTTGTAATGCAAATTGGTCTCAAGCACACAAACCTGCATCTGAGTCTTTTTCTTGTATCCTAGAAACTCTGCTTTTTTTTTTCAGAAGTGCAAATCTACAAGCCTCAAGCAATTGGTGCCCTGAGAAATCTAGGTGTGATTTATATCAGCTGTGGTTATGAGCACACTGCGGTACTTACCCAGGTAACTCAAAAACGTGCTTCTCCTTTTTAGTCATCAGAGAAATAGTACAAAGATATGTGTGTTCCTTATTGTTGAAAACAAGTGATCTTTGTCCAGATTACTGTCACAAATCCCCATCAATTGGAACCTTATAGACATACTTCTGACAGCTTTAGAAGCTGGGGTGTCCAAGATCAAGGTGCCAGCAGGTTTACATATAGTGATGGGTAACACTCTCACTCCTAGGTGACAATTGCTGTGTTCTCATGTTGAAGGTGTCCGAGTGTCCTCTCTCGAGTCAAGAGAATCATTTTATTAATGAAGGATTTACCCTTATGATCGAACCATCTATCATACCTCCTAACAGCACTATATTAGAAATTAGGTTTTGTTTTAAAGATTTATTTTGTGGATATGAATGTTTTGTCTGCATGGATGTCTGAGTGCCACACACAATGTTCATGAAGACCAAAAGAGGGGCCAGATCCCCTGGAACTGACATTACAGACAGTTGTTAGGTTCCTTGTGGGTCCTAGGAACAGACCTAGAAAGAGTTTTTCTGCAGGGACAACAGGTGTTCTAACTGTTGAGTCACCTCTCTATCGCCTCGATATTAGGATTTTAAACTTCTAAGTTTTAAAACACAAGTGTTCAAATATGACATAAGATGATTTTCAGTATCAAAACCTATTTAATGTACAAATGTCTAAAGTAGAAAACTGAACTAAATATAAATCAAGAGATATTTCAAGATACTGTAATCGAAGCTAATATAGGAGCTAATCTTTTAGGTCATTATTCACTCACTGTGAGTGCAGGTCTACAGAAAAAATTGTTTTATCATTTTCAATAACCCACCCCACAGACAAGAACACACTTTGTTGCATTCCTTGCTTGATTCAACAACAAGCCAGTTTTGTTAGTGTTTTCCTCTACCTCTTGTCCTGGCTGTCCAGTGTATTTCAGCAGGTTTGATTCCTCTCATCATCATAAGAAACAGACTTGAAAATGATGTCTGTAATTTAAATGTATGCTTTAAAATTGCATTCTGTAGGACCAAATAGAGTATTAATGACAGAATGCTAGCCTTATTGGATTTGATTTTTGGTGCCTGAAAAAGAGTTTATAAACCAAAATATTTTTAAATTTTATTATTATTATTATTATTATTATTATTGACTCCTAGTATTTTCAACAGATAAAATTAAGGACCTTAGGAATGCTAGATAAGCGCTTTATCACTTAGCTACATTCCTAGTTCACCAAATTATTTTATTATTTTTAGTATTTGTTTTAAAACCATGACTTAAATTAGGAAAACTCAATTGTTTGAATTATATTAATCTTAGTCAACAAGAGAAAGCGCTCTCTCTCTCTCTCTCTCTCTCTCTCTCTCTCTCTCTCTCTCTCTCTCTCTCTGTGTGTGTGTGTGTGTGTGTGTGTGTGTGTGTGTGTGTGTGTGTGTGTATGTATGTATGTAAAGTGCAAACACAATAGGATTCAGATTTCCTGGAGCTAGAGTTACAGGTGGTGATGAGCTGTCTGACAGGGCTGGTAGGAATCAAACTCTGGTCCTCTGTAAGAGCAGTGTATCCTTCTGAGTGCTCAGCCATCTTTCCAGCCCCTCTCTTAGCAATCTTCAGTGTGTAATATGTCTTTAACATCTTTAAAGTGCATGATTTTAAAGAAAATTTCATAAATAAACTAATAATAATCTTTGAAATAAATAAAAATAAGTAAATAATTTTGGAATAATTTCTCAGAAATTTGTAAGTAAATAAATGTAAATAATTTTGCAATACATTATGGAAATTTATAAGTCAATTTATAAAATATACAAACCAATTTCACCTATTGATTTCATCTTGTGATAGTTATATTATGAAAGTTAAAATATGAAATTAATCTGATTCCTTATTTTTAAACAGGATGGGCAAGTGTTTACATTTGGAAACAATAGCTCTGGGCAGGCACAAGAAAGCCCCAGTAACAGAAGAGGCCCACAACTCGTGGAAGGAATTGGTGGCCAAGTTTCAAAGATAGAGTGTGGAAGGTATTGAGTCTTTTTTAAAAGTTTGAATAGAAAGTATTATTCTTATTACTTAAAAACCAAAAGACATATGGCTATACTTTTAATAAAGCATTTTTCTTGAAAATTTACTTATTTCAAATATATTTTAATTCAAAATTTTTATTTCTATTATTAATTATGCAACAGATAGTTAATAGAAGTTTAGTTAGAGCACCTCACTATGGGTAGAGGGTAAGAAAGAGGTAAATAATAAATGTTTGTCATCTTCAGTCAATTAGACAAATTAATCTCAGGCATGCAGAACGTGCTGACTATTTGCATATACTCAGGGTTTTGGTTAACCTAGTTATGAGGGCATTTTGAGCATTTCTGTATCTAAACTAGCACATCAAAAAATTAAATGCTTGAAAAAAATAAAATAAAATGCTTGAATTCAGAACACATGGACTAGAATATGGGACTCAGAAATAATTTTACACTGATACAGCTACCTAGCACTTGAACAAATGGTGTTAGGAAACCTGGATATCCACCTTAATAAAAATAAAACTGAAGTTATATCTCTCACCCTGCACAGAAAAAATTAGTTCAAAGTTAGTCTGGAAGGTAGCCCAGTGACTAAAGTACTCAAACACAAGCATGAAGACCAGAAATCATATCCCCAGAACACATGTAAATGGGAGGTGGTAATGGCAGTCCACTTGTAATTCCAGCCTTGGAAGGCAAAAACAAGGCATCCCCAAGAGACTAATCATCGGCTGGGTTTATTAATAGATGCCCACCTTAATGAACAAGGAATAAAAGTGATGGAGGAAGATTCCCAACTTCAGCTTTTGGCCCCCATAAGCAAGCACACACACATACATTTTGCCCACACTCATATGGGCACATGAATACCATACATACACAGACACAGGAAAAAGAAAAGCAGCAAAGTCAACTCAAGTGGATTCTAGACCTTAATTTGAAACCTGAAACCCTGAAATGCTAGAGGGAGGCAAGAGTAAAATCCTTCAAGATGCAGGCATGGTCAAACTTTCTGATGGGTCTCTAATAGAACAGAAGTAGCTCCAAGAATTAACAGATTGAATTGGATGGCTTCTGAAATCTTGTGCAAAGCAAGGGGATCTACTGGCAGAGTGAACAGACAGCCTACAGAATGGAGGAAAATCCTTGCCAGCTACTTCAGACAGAGGGCTAAGTTCTAGAACATAGAAATAAACCCAAACTGCTAATAGATGGGCCATGAATTGAGCACATAATTATCAGAATAAGCAACACAAATGACCCGTAAGCATTTTTAGACATGTTTAACTTCTGTAACCTTTGAGATCCCAACATCCCTGTCAGACTGGCTGTTACCAAAGAAAAAGGCACAAGGAATTTGGTGAGGGGGGGGGGGGAATCCAGTGCTGGTGGGAGTGTAACTGATGCTGTCACCATGGAAACCGGCACAGAGCTTTCTCAAACAGTTAAAAGAACTAGCATTTGACGCAGCTGTAGCACTCTTGGGCACACACATACAAAGAACTCCATATCTTACCACAAATACTTGCACACTATTCATAAAAGCAGGGAAATAGTATCAGCCCAGATGTCTCTTGATAGACAGTAGGGAATGAAAATGAGATGCACATATACAATGGATCTTTTCTGCAGCTATCCAGAGAAATGGAATATGAAATTTTCAGGAAAATGAATAGATCTGGAAATTACTATATTAAGAGAGGTGACCCAGTCACAGACGAGTGCACGTTCTTTCTCATGCAGATTTTAGCATTTACTGTTTGTTTGTCTGTGTATATATACATGTGGGTGAAAAGTCATGAAACTCTAAAGGGACCAGAAAAGGGAGAAAAGACGTGTTGAGAAAGGAGGGCAACGGAGCACAAGTGACATGACAGCAGAAAAGACGATGCAGGTGTGGGGGTGTAAGGGAGGAGGGACACAGAGGATTGAGAACAAGCATGGCAAAGAGGAGCCACAACGGCAACAACAAAAACGTTTGAGGGCATCACGATGCAGCCACATATTTTGTATGTTTAAAAATTAAGAATAAATACATAAAATACACAATCTGTAGCTAAACTGGCAGAGTGCTTGCCAGGGGTCTGAGAAAATGCTGAAGGAAGATCCCAAATTCAAACAGTATGCAAAAGCAAAGAGCATTTGTCTGCAGAAACAGCCAGCATATGCGGGGTCAGCCACGTGTACAAAATGTCGACCATGAACAAAGGCACTCAGGTCCTTTTGAGCAGTTAGGGGAGGTTGAGGAGCAGTTGGTCATCTCAAACATAACTGGTTAAGCAAGCAGCAGTCACATTAGTGTCCTTTTCATTGGCGGAGGTTTAGTCTTATCTTTGTCTTGCTCAAGCTTCTGGACAAGTCCGGAGATGTCTTAGAAGGGACTGCAGGAATTGTCCTTGAGACACTGTGGGGCTGACTATGGCCTGTATGTCTCTCTTCCCCTCATCTCTGAATACCAGGATGTTGTGGATAAAGGGCTCTTTGTTATGAGAGATACCTGTTTTTCACCTCTCAGAGATCTGAAAAGTAAATTCAGCTTTGAGAGTGGGTGAGTTTAACCCCTTCATTAGCACAATAAATCCTGGATTAGATCCTGAGAATCTTAGTCTAAACATGGTGATAGTGGTTCCAGGCATGGTTTTGGTGACTAGAGAGGTTAAGGCAAAAGGATCAGAAAGTGAAGATTAGCCTGTGCTACAAGGAGAGATAGTTTCAAGCCTTGGTTTCAAAACAGAAAACAAAAATTCCACACTATAGAAAGCATAGTAAATCCCCAGTGCTGATGCCATTCTTAATATTACCAGTAAGTTAATGACGCTGTTTAGTGACATCACCTCGTTTGCTGCAACACTAACACTGTAATGAGACATCTGGCTGAGTGGTCGTGAAGGTAAACCTGTCATTTTGTTTTTCCTAGAAGTCATGAGAGTCTGGTTCTTGGGAATATCATATTATCATTGTGTTGTATTTTGTGTTGTAGTTATCACACCATTGCATATGTCTGCACCACTGGTCAGGTGGTATCTTTAGGCCATGGACCAACTAACCAAACTCATCAGAAGGCCCCAGCAGAGAGCTCTGAGGTCACCTGCCTGCTCTCTACAAAAGGTATGAGTGTTCCCACTAGCTAGTGGCTGACTGACTGCAGGTGACATCGTTCAGCCTTCTTCCATAAGATCCCACTGAGCTATGCTTGTGGTTCCTAGTTCTTTTATTTTAAATTGCTGCATTTTTTCCTGGAGTTGATATTTAAGCAAACATCTAAGCATGTCAACCCTGATTCATTGCGAAAGTGCCTAGACATTAAAACATTTTTTTGAATGAATAACATTTGATGTGGTCAAAACTAAATTTTTGTGCTATTTATAATAAAAAATTAGGAGAGTATAAATTTTCAACAAATTAATAAATTTGACTTCACTGTAAATAGATTAATTTCCCCCAGATAAAACTCTAAACAGGTATGTTTTACCTTTTTTTAGACCTCGTGGGTATTCAAGTCAAAGACATTTTTGCTGGAGCATATGCCAACTTTGTGACAACTCGTCCGGTATCGGTATGTGTTATTTCTTTTTAAAGTATTTTTTACTCTAGATTTCAGGAATGATTTCTTTTTATGCTGCTGGGGAAGCAAACCCAGAGCCTTGTACTTACTAGGCAAGAATTTCCCCCTGAACTATATCCACCTTTTCCTAAATTTCAGGCTAGTGTTTGACATGTTGTATTTTTCATGTTTTCAGATTTCTTACTAAATTAATGTGTTCCTCTGTTAGAATGGTTTTGAACACTGGAATGGTGGGCAATTTAATAAGACCTGATCCCATAAAAATGAATAGAGGGCTGGGATATGGTTCCGTGGAAGAATACTTACCCAACACAAAAGCCCTAGATTTGATCCCCAAGTGGAGATGCCAGGAGATGGAGGGGGGCTGTGGGAGGGGGAGGCTTAGGACAAAAGAAAAGAGGGCTGATGGGACAGGGGAGATGCCTGAAAGAGAGGGGGGCAGAGAAGAGCAAAGTCAGGCTGTGGGGTAATGTTGGAATGCAGAGGAACAAAGAAGACAAGAAAGAGTAATTTCCGACACACAATTCTGGAGGTGGCTTATCCACAGAAGCAACAGCACACAAAAGTCAAGTCAGAAGCACACCCAGTTTAATTTTCCTTTGGGAAGGGGAGATTGTGTTGTTTTAACAGAGAGCAAGAAACCTGCCTGGAGTGGGGTCAGAACGAGAGAAGGAGAGAAAGCTTTGTGACAGTTGAGCCGTTCTGAGGGAAAAGTAAATTAGAAGATCACGGGAGGGTTTCTCATGACTTATTGGAAGAGTGGCAGAAGAATGTCCCAGAGCAGGAGAGAGAAAATGGAGCGTTTGTTCCTCTGTCGCTGTGATCAGACACAGTGATGGAAAGCAAACAGGAAATGAGAGGGTTGAATCCCCTTGCAGCTTACAGTCCATGGAGAAGGGAAGTCAGGTAGGCACTCAAGGCAGGACCTCAGAGACAGGAACTGAAGTAGAGACCATGGAAGCACAGTGCTTACCGGTGTGTTCGGTACCTTTCTCATAAATCCCAGGCTCACATGCTTGGGGATGGTACCACCCACATCAATTATTAACCGAGAAAATGCTCTAGAGACACAAAGTACAGGCCAATCTGATAGAGTCGACTCAAATTGCTTTATATCAAGTTGACAAAACTATGGCAAGTGCGGAACTGAGATGTCTGAGCAGAGATATAGACCATTGTGACTGCAGGTTGGGGGTTAGCTGGTGATTAGTTATTGCTGATGACTAAGGCTAATGTGAGCGGGAGAGAAGCAGGGGTAAATGAGTAAAGGCAAAAGAAGATGTGCATTGTCATCTCAGAGAGAGAGAGAGAGAGAGAGAGAGAGAGAGAGAGAGAGAGAGAGAGAGAAGGGGAGGGAGGAAGGAAGGGAGAGAGAGAGAGAGAGGGAGAGAGAGAGAGAGAGAGAGGAAGGGGAGGGAGGGAGGAAGGGAGAGAGGAGGGAGGAAGGAAGGGAGGGAGAGAGAGAGGGAAATGAGGGAAGGAGAGGAGGAGGAAGGGAAGGAGGGAGGGAGGGGGAGAGACTGTCTTTAGAAATGTCCATTTGAAATTTGTGGTCATAGACTGCGTTTCCTTGGACAGCACCCTGTGAAGTTGTCGTCAGTGGAGATAGACATTTGGAATTGACTTTGGAGTAATCTGGACTGGAGCATAGTGACAGCTGGAGTTTTGCAGTGCCGTAAGGAAAGCATAAAGGAGTTGTGGGAGTGATTAGAGCAGTGAAGCATAGGAGCGAAGCTTGTTGACCGAGAGTAAGATAATCACGAACTCTGAGGCCTGAGTACACGAGAGAAGGCTGCATTGGGGGCTTCACTCTAAAAAGGAATCGAGAAAATGGTGTGTGAGGTCAGAAGGACTGTTCCAAACTGACCCTTAAAATGGAACAATCATTAATGATCATCAAGTCTAGCTTATAGCCTAGAAATCAAGTCATGTGTTCCAAGTGTGATTTTGCATCCTAGCAATCATTTGGAGGTGTCTGCAGACCTTTCAGATTGGCACATTGACAGTGACTATTGCTACTGGTATCTAGTGGGTAGGGTCTAGGAACGGTAACAATTAAATATCTTATTATGTGTAGGACCCTTTACAACAAAGAGTTATCTTATGCCAGGTGTCAATCATTTCAGTTTAGAAACCTTATCCGGGTCAGGAATAGCTAAGACAAGAAGAGACAGGAGTGGAGATAAGGTTGGGAACTGAGACACTGGAATAAAAGGTAGATTGCTTTCCTCGACTTTGAAGTTGCCAAGAATGAAGACAAGAAGCATGATGACAGGGGCAGTGGGGAACAGACAAGTGGCAGGTGCTTGCTAAGTTTTCAAGGAAGGACAGAGGGCAGGGTCTGATGTCCTGCACTTAGAGAAGCTCGGGACTTTGAGTAAATGACATGTAAGTGGCAGTAGGTGGCAGCACTTTGTGCTGAGATCCTTGGATGTAAGAGAAAATAAATCTTGCTGTTGATAAACTACAAAGACACCAGGATTCAGATGAAGGAGCTCAGGTAGGGCGTAGAGCTGTGCATCAGTGGCACCTTTGCTTGTGTGAACAAGGCCCCGGCACAGACACCGTCACTAGGAATGGAGGGGTTGGGGGAGGACTTTGCAGCATAGTGGTACAAATATTTTTCAAGAGGATTTTATTTGATTTCTGAAAAAAAAAAGTGATATAGAGTTTTGCCAGTCATGTCAAGTTCAAGTTCAGTAGAGACGGCGGTATACAAGTTCTCACTGTGTATCTAGTCTGATCTAGAATGAGGATCTTCTTACAACAGCCTCCTGCGTGCAGAGATGACAGGCATATGCCACTATGTCCAGCCACGTCAATATATTATACAGATATCACATCACCAAGTACCCAGTGTTCAGGAGACTGAGGCAGGAGGATCTCAAGTTCCAGGCTATTCTGGACTGTATAGTGAGGCCCTATCTCAAATTACATATAAGATGCATATATGTGGTGCATTCTACCATTTAAAATGTGTTGTCCACAGTATTCTGTGGCATTAATTGCATTCATAACACCACCAACTATTGTCACTACCTCTCAAACCTTGTAATCACCCCAAACAGACACCTGATGTCTATTAAACAATAATTCCTCACTCCCCACCTCCTCAGTCCTAGGTAGTGTCTGCTTTCTGTAAGCTGGTATATTTTATACAAGTGGAATCTCATAATGCCTTCTGTTTTTATTTTATTTATTTCTTCTTAGCATGTTTTAGTATACACCCACCTTATATTAGTTTACCAATTTATTCAATGCTAAATAATGTTTCATTGTATATTATATGTATCATATTGAAAATGCATTCACCTGTTGCTTGATATGTAACTATGTGAATAATGGTAAGATTAATTTTGATTTATGAACACCCACTTTAGTCTCTATTTTCAATTTTTCTTGTGTTATTACAATTTCTAAAATGCAGACCAAGGGAAATGGCCCAAGTCAGAAAGCCAAATATTCAATCTAGGCCAATCTGATGTCAAAGCCCAACCCATCAAACACACGCCCAAGACCGCAGAACTTACGTGTGCAAGGTGCTTTATTGACTGTTACTCAACATGTGTGTGCATTTCCTGGTCACTTTTGCCTTTATTTTCTTCCTTGAAGCATACCAGGTCCACAAGCGTTTCCATGAAAATCCTGCCAAAAATTAGCCACATCAACCAGTCGCTAGCAGAGAAATGGGTAGCAGCAAAAAGAAAAAAACAGCAAGAAGAAGCCAAAAGGTGACCCAGCTTGATGACTTACAGCCACTTCCATCTTTTAAATGCTGATCACATTGTCCTAGCTGTAAGAAAGAAAGTTTGGCTTTGCTGTGACAGAACGATTCTCTTTTACTCCTCTTGGATGGATCCGTTATTGATGTGCATAGCAATTAATCTTTTATTTACTATAAATAGGGACTACAAGGAGAATGTATACCCCTCTCTCACACACCTCTCTAAGCAAGGCAGATGTAAGACTGAATTAATGTAGGTTGTATTGCTCTCAGGTCTTCATAGTTGACTCACTAGCATTTCAGAATGTAGGTCTTCAGAGTGATGAATTTTATTCAAATGCCTGAAAAATCAACTATGAAGAGCTTTGGTGAGATTCACTAGTAATAACCACAAGTAGGACACTCATAATCTGGGTATTCATAATGAATCTAGAGCTTCATATTTTACTCAGGCATAAGATAAAGGAGGCTTTAGGTATATCTAGCCTGCAGCTTACAGGCCATGTGAATCCTAGTCTAGCTATAAGTACTACCCAATACATGTATATATGACAGTGGCTCTCTACCTTCCTAATGCTGCAACCCTTTAATACAGTCCCTCATAGTGGGGTGACCCCCAACCATAAAATTATTTTCTTTGCCACATCATAACTGTAATTTTGCTACTATTATGATTTATAATGTAAATATCTGATATTTCTAATGGTCTTAGGTGACCCCTATGAGAGAGTCATTCAACCCAAGAGGGGTCATGGTCCGCAGGATGAAGACTAAGAATATGACAATATTAGCTCACAATGTCAGAAGATTGGCCACTCTTGTCTGGTTTTAAATTTGCCTTCATTATTATATTTGCAGGAAAATCCGCATAATATTTTCATCTCCTGCTTGTTTGACTGCAAGCTTTTTGAAGAAAAGGTAAAACTACAGTGGGAATTACCATAATTTAAAATGCTGGGTGGTTATTTAAAATGAAAATTATAGAAGCAAGTTGAGTATGAATTTTGTCAGTACATAGAGTCCAACACAGAGACTTCTCTGTCTGGAAAGGAATTCTTTCATTTTATAAACTAACTCCTTCATATTCTTTCCTCTGTTGTCTTGTTGGAGGAAATGATGTTTTATTTGGGCTATTTATATTTAATCTGGTCAAATATGCCTGATATTGCTTCATTACTTAAAAAACAGGAGTTAATTTTATAGTTCCTGCTGAGTAGGCTCAATAAAGAAATGAGATCTTGTTCATTTTATTTTTTTTACATATTACTACAGGGAAAATCCAATATCTTTCTCACTTGGTTTTAACAGTAAATCTGACTCTGAGAGGTGGTTAGTTAATTTGTTTGATTTTGTTTGTTTGTTTGTTTGTTTTTTGAGACAGGGTTTCTCTGTATTGCTCTTGTATTGACCTGGAACTCACTCTGTAGACCAGGCTGGCCTTGAACTCACAGAGATCATCCTGCCTCTGCCTCCTGAGTGCTGAGATTAAAGGCGTGTACCACCAATGCTGGGCAATTTGTTTCAATCTTTAAGACAGACTTAGTAGTGCATGTAGACCTCATTTGTCCAGCTGACCTTGATCTTGCGGTGTAGAAGAGGAGGACCCTGACCCCCCTACCCCCCACCTCCTAAGTGCTGATATTACCTAATAATTTAAATAATTCTTTTACTGCTCAGTATTTGGGCCTTCTATCTCTCATTCCTGTGGATCCCACAAGATGAAATCTCGGAGTATAAAGGAGTTGAATACCAATCAATGTCATGGGTCCTAGACTCCTATCTGTCTCCTCTGGAGACTAAACACTGATGTTCTGTCTGTTGCTGTTGTATAAGTTTTTCTGCTACTTCTTCGTGTAGATAGGTCTTGTGCTTCTCATGTGAACTTGCTTCAAGTTGACTCATGGGTTCAAAAGATGGTCAAGTACACATTGTATCAAATCCCCCTGGTGACACTGCCTTGACCCTTGCTCATTGATCCTACACACACAGCAATTCCTTTGATTCTTTTTAATTCCTTTGAGTGTGTCTTAATTTACTATTGCTGCAATGAAACATGACCAAAAGCAACTTAGGGAGGGAAGGGTTTGTTTGGCTTATGCTTCCAAATCATTGTCACTGAAGGAAGTCAGGATAAGACCTCTCACAGGCCAGGAACCTGGAGGCAGAATCTGATGCAGAGGCCATGGAGGAGTTCTGTCTACTGGCTTTCTCCCCATGGCTTGCTCAACTTGCTTTCTTAAAGAACCCAGGACCATCAGCACAGAATTGGCACCATCCACAATGGCCTGGGCCCTCTCCCATCAATCATTAATTAAGAAAATGCTCTACAGGCTTTCCTGGAGCCTGATCTTATAGAAACATTTTGTTAGTCAAAGCTCTCTCATTTCTGATTAACCTAGCTTGTGCCAAGTTGACATAAAACTAGCCTGTGCAGTCCACAGGTCCAGGAGCAAGGCAAAAGTGACCTCTTCCCTTCTACAATACTGCCTTTTTAAAGAAGAATCATGCCCATGACCACTTTCTGAGAGTTTTAAACTTCCAGGCAAATGTTGCAAAGGAGAAAGAATTTTGGAAGAAACATTGCAGTTAGAACTTGTCTATGTATTCTAATTCTGATATCACTATTGACACTTCATTCAGCAAGCATGAAATTTTTATTATTATTATTATTATTATTATTATTATTATTATTATTATTATTATTGTATTAGACTTGCTGGATGCTGGTCACAAAATATGACCAAATCAAGCTGCTAAGTAGATAGTATCTGGGCAGTTTTCATTGCAGAAAGGTGCAGGACTGAGAAGAATGAAAGGATCCAGGGCTGCTGGAAACAGCAAGGGGCAGGGCTTTGAGGTGAGATTCAGACACTCCCACTGCACAAACTGTGTGTTAATGTTTCCATTAATGAGTTAGTGGGTCTTTCAAAAAGTTTCTAAAATGAACCATCAAATCTCTGTGCTGACAAGGTCTGTGCAAATAATAAAACCACTACTATTCTTCATTCCACCTCTAATGTAACCATGAAAATAAAAGGCTTCAGTGGAAATGGTAACTGGACATAATGTGCATACCTGAAATCCTAGCACTTGGAAGCTGAGACGGGAAGCTCAAGATCAGCCTGGTCATAATGATCGAAAAGTAAGGCAATAAATGCACACAAGTGGCCTCATGTGGAGAGGAGGTAATTCCGTCATTGGAATAGCGTGACTATCAGGTTGACGGCTTCTTAGATTTAGCATATAAAATCTTACTGGGGTTCAAGCTGTAACTTTGTGGCAGAATATGGTTTACCATGTATAAGGCCCTAAGTCATAAGCCCTTGGCTCAATCTTAGTACCATAAAGTAAAATGAAATAAAATAAAATCCTGTTAGAATTTCAGCCCATACTTGATGTTACTGTTATAGAAATAACAAGAGTTGTCTATGTCTCTTTAACAAGAACACATCTATACATTTCTTGTCACGCTAGTCTTATTTGGAAAAGAGGCAACCTTTAAACAAAGTTGTTATTCTGTGCATGGTAAGATAAAAAAACAACAAGTAATATCATCTGGTTTTAAAATATTCTTTTTTTATTTGTTTATGTGTTTTTAACATTTATTGTGTTTACAGAGATAGCGGAGAGAATTTTATTGATGTGGACTTAAAACTGGCAAGGAATGTCTTCAAGAAGTTAACAGCAGTGAAATGGATTTCTTCCTCGGTAACAGCCACTATTTATTTGAGATACAGCTTACTTGAGATACAGCATAATCACACTTCTTTATAGAAATAATATAATAGTAACTCAGTCTTGGTGGGAAATGGGTGGCAAGGACCTGTGAATAGGGTTGAATAAGGGCTAGTCTCCATTATGAAGGTACTATATAGTTCAGACATTGTGAAAGCTTGTGTCATTTAATTCTTTTTAAACCATTAAATGTACACTGGCTGTAGTCTTTTTTTTTTTTTTTGCTTTCAAAATGAGGAAAGTAATACTGAGACATAAATCTAGTAATACATGTGAAAAGCATGGCGGTTTAAGATGCAGTATACCCTCTGGTGAGTGGTTTAAAAAAAAACCAATGTGTGTTTTGAGATGAATCTTGGGTGTGTTTCTAATGAATCTCTGCTACTGATTCATCCCTTCTCTTCTTTAGGTAACATTTTCTTTAGCTATGATTTTAGTGTGATTTTAAAGTCTGTGGTTCTGGGCTGTGTAGAAAGGAAACTACAACTTTAGGCTGTGAGTACAGGAAGCTGCAAATTAACAATAGACAGCTGTCAGGGTGTCTTGGTACATTGGGGCACCACAATATCATGTAGTATGGATGTCTTATAAACAAAGGAAATTGACTTTTTATAGCTTTGGAGCTGGAATATTTGGAAGCTCTGAGATTAAGTTGCCAGCACAACCAGGATCTGATAAGGAGGAAATTGATAGAAGACTGTGTCTTCATTGTGTTTTCATGTAGTAGAAGGAAAGGACTAGGGATTTTACTTATAGGACCACTAATCCCATTGATGAGCACTCTATTTTCATGACCTCATCATCAACAAAATTCTTTGCTGCGTTGAAAGGTGGGATTTCAACATAAGAATTTTGGGGAGACCCAGACAATCTGTTGCACAAGAAAAAGGGAGACAGGCTGTATTCACTTGCTCTGAAATCTAGGGACAGCATTTGTGTACTAACTTATTAGGGAAAGAAAGGGGGGGACGACGTCTATGGGCAGAACAAATGGGTTTCTACAGAGACAGATGGAAAACAAGTCTTCCTGTGACATTCCTTACACAATTCCTCATTCATGTGTATGTGTTCTTGAGTGCTCAGTTTCCCGCTCAGTAGTGAAGCTACCTAACAGGGGTTTATGACAGCTTTGTTCCCAGGAGTCTCCACATGAATCAGACGTTAAGAGGAACTTCAAATCAACTGGTTCTGCCTTAGCTATATCTCAGTTGACCTTGGTTTAAAGTAATCTTCAGGGCTGGTGTAGCTCAGTACCAGTGTACTTGCCTAGCATACATAAGCCATAATTCATTCCCCCTTACCGTATACACAAGTATACGTGTGGCTAATCTCCATACCATTTAAAAGGATCCAAGCACATTCTACATTTGGAAAAGAATAGAGGAATTTTGCTTACTGTGTAGTAAATACTGAATTTTCATTTTCAAGATAAAGAATAGTAGATGATGTTCAGTACATTCAGTCCAAGAATTTATTTAGATGATAGGGAGATAGTGTCAAGTGCTCTTCTCCATGCAATTTCTGTGTCTGTGTCTGTGAATTTCTGACCAGTTTCTCTATCTCTGAGTGTTGCATAACCATATCTTGTTTAGATAGTGCTATGGGTCAAAGCCAGGGCATTAAGCACACTAGGCAAGCCATATCCTCACCCAAATTGAGTTGGAATTTGTGAACTCAAGTGATCCCCCATCTCAGCCTTCTGAGTAATGGACTCCACACATACACCATACAACCACCTTACAGAATTGTTTCTGGGGAGCTTTGCCTTAGTTTCAAGGTATTTACTGTGTATATCCATTACATGTGATTTCACTTTATTTCCTTAATGCATCCTACAATATAATGGACAGATGGCTCAAAAGAGTCCTGCCTCAAAGGTACATAGAATGTTTGAAGGTTGGTGATGGTCTATCAATAAGCTTCAGGACTTAAAAGGACTTCCTAATTAGAATGAAACCCACAGACATAATTTGTACTCAGTCACAATACTGTGTCTTCTATAACCCTAGCCTTGTTGTTTGTCCCCTTTTGACCACAGATAACCACATGTCTTAAGGATAATTTGCTCGGACATCTTCCATACCATTCTGTACATCAAGATGCTCTATTGATTTTTCTTTTGCTCCCAGAATGTCTACTGATGCAGAATGCTGAAAACTGGGAGACCCTGGTATTTGAATTTGCAAAGGCTATTTGTAAAATGAATAAGAAATCATTAGCAACCTTGAGTAAGTTTTATATCATTTTATAAATATATTCAGTAAAATCACTTTTTCAGTAGAAATTAGAGCAGGCATTGGATGGATTTCATACCTATTTGAGTATATGGTACATGAAGTTTTGCAAAGATTTTGAAAAAAGCCACAACTCTCACCACAAAGAGGAAGTATTTTTCTTAGGCTTGAATGGGACTTTAGTATTAAACTTTGTTAGTTAACCATACAGTGTCCAGTCAAGGGAAATCATACTTTACAATGTTCAATCACTTTTTGAAAATTTCAAACATTTGATAGTGATTTTAAAAAAGTAAGGTTAAATTTATCACTCTTATTATATTCAAAATTAAGGTATGTTCATAATTTTAAGTGAATGTTGAAGGTCTGATGCTTTAAAAATACAAAGGTATATATGAGTGAACTATAAATGATCCCTGTAGTACTTTAGAAGGAGATGAAAGACTATTTTTATGTGTAAACATCAAAACCCCCTTTTACAGTAGTTTGGAAGATGGGTAAGTGCACATTCTCCAGTCCTCAGCACCCACATGAGAAGGTGGTGTAGCTGTGTTCACCTCTAACGCCAGAGTTTGGAGAAGCAGAGAAAGGAGAAGAGCTGAGGCTTGCTGGCTACTAAACTAGCTCCAGATTCAGTGACAGACCCTCTCTCAAAGGAATAAGGCATAGAATGACAAATCAAGACAATGGACATCCTTCTCTGACCTCTGTGCATGTGCACACAAATGTACACACACACACACACACAAACAACTTTTATAACAACCCTCTCTCAAGAAATACCAAGTGTTGCTTAAGGGTTATATTAAACTAACTCTTTTTTTTCCTTTTTTATTTTAATTAATAATATAATTTAAAATTTTTATATGTCAATCCCAGTTTCCTCTCCCTCCCTCCCTCTTACCCTCTTTCTCCTGTGACAGGCACCCTGGCCACCCTCCCCTCTCATCCCTCCACCCCCATTCCACTTGTAGGGCTATGCTATCCAGGTTGGGTCATATAAATCTGTCAAGTCATTTGAAGTAGGGACTAGGTCTTCTCTCATGTCTCTAGGTTAAGGGGGTATCCCTCCATGGGGATGTGTCCTCAAGGTCCTTTTGTGCACCAGGAATAGACCCTGTTTCTACTGTCTGAGGCCCCCAGACTGCTCAGTCCTTCTAGCTGAGACCCATATTCAGAGGGTCTGAGTAAGTCCCATGCTGGATTTCCAGCTATCCGTCTGCAGGGGCCCATGTGGTGGCACACACCGGTAGGATTTGCTGAAGGAGGCAGAAGCAGGAGGATCACGAATTCGAGGCCAGCCTGGGCTACACACTAAATTAACTCTTAAAGTTCCCATCACTTTCACATCGCTAATGCACAGTGCACAGACCTGGGGGAACAAACTCCAGTCCAGAAGATGGAATGTGCTCTGGACAGTTGCTTTCATTCTTCTGCTGCTATAATAGCAATGGCATGTATTTCTTCAGTGTATATAAACTTACACATTCAAGAAAAGTGCAAAGCACAATTACAGGATTAGGTTATTAAAGTGTATGTGCATTTTTATTGGTTGAATGAGCATTGTATTTTTAAAAATCAAACATAAAAATTATGTTTTAAGTGAATTTATGTGCATCAAGGGTGTACCAGAGCTGATGGAGACATGGAGACAATATCAGATGCCCTGGAACTGGAGTTATAGACCGTTGTGGGCCATCATGTGGGTGCTAGGAACTGAACCATGGAGCCATCTTTTTAGCTCTAGCACTTGCATTTTTTTTCCAAGAGAATTTCTGGGTGTGGGAGTGAACATCTATAATTCTAGCACTTGGAAGGTAGAGGAAAAGGACCAGGAGTTCACTATTGGCTAAATAGTGAAGCCTGGGTTATATAAGACATTTTCTCAAAAAGTGCTTTTCTTTTCTAGATCTAGGTATCATATTTCAAAAGGCTCTTCAATTAAAAAAATATTCCCATGTTCCTAACATAATTTGTACATGTTTGTATGTACATATGGTGCTGGGGACTGAGCCTGGCACTTTGCACATGTTAGGCAGACAGTCTACTACTAAGCTATATCTCCAACCCTTCATAATATCATTTTTATTTATTTTTAAAGATATTTTGGTTGATGAATGGTAATTACACATATTTGAGAAATGCAGTATGACTTTTTTATCTTCATTTATTTTTATGTACATGGGTGTTTTGCCTGTATGTGTGTCTGTGCACCACACTCATGCCTATGGCCAAAGAAACCAGAAGACGATGTTGGAACTGGAGTTACAGATGGTTGTGAGATGCCATGTGGGTGCTGCGGATCAAACCCAGTCATCCATAAGAGCAGCTAGTGCTCTTAACTGCCGAGGCATCTCTTCAGTCCCAATATGACATTTTTATAGTGCATACAAATCAGATCAAAGTAACTGGCATATTTATCTTCTCGAACACTTCTTGCTTCTTTATGTTTTGGACATTTGAAATTCTTCCTACTAGCTGTTCTTAAACAATTGTTTGTTATTAGCAGCTCTACAATGTTGGGATGTTGGAAGTCTTTCCAACTGCACAGTTGTGACAGTTAATTATCCTCCTCCCTCCCACCTTTATGGGATCAACACTCTTATCTTACACTCAAGAAAGCATCCCGCATTCCTAGCTTATTGAGCAAGTTCTAGAGTTCACCCATGCTTCCATAAATGTCAGAATTTCTTTCCTCTTAGAATTTTCATTTTTATATCTTTGACCCATACGATTCATGAATATTAATTTTACTTTTTCTGAGAAGTTTTCAATTGTCCCTTCACCTTTGTTAAGTGCTAAGTTTTATTTTCAGAATATACAGCGTACTAAATTTCTTGTATACTTGAGTCCATGATCATCATGTTTTGCATCTAGGTATTATCACTTAATTGCATTAGCTTGAGAATTTATTTTATCTTCTTTGGTTGTTGTTTCTTGAGATGGAGTCTCTTATAACCCAGGATGGCCATCTTCCTGTCAATGCCTCCTGAGAACCAGGATTTTAATATTTACTAAAGTTATTGTATGAGAACGCCTATTTATTTATTTATTTATTTATTTATTTATTTATTTATTTATTTTAATATAGTTTTCTTATTTGACATATCAATCCCAGTTCCCTCTCCCTCCAATCCTCCCACTCCCCCCACAATCCCCCCATCCCATCCCTCATCTACTCCCCTGGGAGGGTGAGGCCTTCCAGGAGGGATCATCAAAATCTGCCAAGTCATTTGTGGTAGGGCATAGGCCCTCCCCTTGTCTCTAGGCTAAGGAAGTATCCCTCCATGGGGATGGGCTCCCAAAGTCCCTTTATGCACAAGGGATACATCCTGGTTCCACTGTCAGAGTTCCCATAGACTGCGCCCAGATATCCTCAGACCCACGTTCAGGGGTTCTGGGTTGGTCCTATGCAGGTTTCCCATCTATCAATCTGGGGTTCATGACTCCTCCTTGTTCAGGTCAGCTGATTCTGTGGGTTTCTCCATCCTGTTCTTGACCCATTTGCTCATCATTTCTTCCTCTCTGCAACTGGATTACAGGAGTTTGGCTTAGTGTTTAGCTGTGGGTGTCTGTTTCTGCTTCCATCAGCTACTGGATGAAGGATCTAGGATGGCATATAAGGTAGTCATCATTCTCATTATCAGGGAAGGATGTTTAAGGTAGCATTTTTTACTGTTGCTTAGATTGTTAGTTGGGGTCATCCTTGTAGATCTTTGTACATTTCCCTAGTGCCAGATTTCTCTTTAAACCTATAGTGGCTCCCTCTATTAAAGTATTTCTTTCCTTGCTCTTCTCTATTCTTCCCCCAACTCAATTGTCGTGCTCCCTCATGTTCTCCTCTCCCCTCCTTTTCTCTCCTTCTCTTTCTCTTAACTCCCTCTCCTCTCACCCCCCACCCCCAGCTTGAAATTTGATCAGGACATCTTGTCCCTTTCCCCTTCTGTGAGGGACCATGTATATATCTCTCTTAGGATCCCCCTTGTTTCCTAGCTTCTATGGTGGTGTGAATTATAGAATGGTGATCCTTCTCTCCTACATAAAAAATCCTTATATTAGTGAGTACGTACCATGTTTGTCTATTTGTGACTGGGTTACCTCACTCAGGATAGTATCTTCAAGTTCCATCCATTGCCTGAGAATTTCAAGATTCCATTGTGTTTTGCCACTGAGTAGTACTCCATTGTGTAAATATACCACATTTTCTTTATCCATTCTTCAGGTGAGGGGCATCTAGGTTGCTTCCAGGTTCTGGATATTACAAATAATGCTGCTATGAACATGGTTGAACAGATGTCTTTGTTGCATGGATGTGCATCTTTTGGGTATATGCATAAAAGTGGAATTACTGGATCTTGAGGTAGACTGATTTCCATTTTTCTGAGGAACCGCCATACTGATATTCAAAGTGGCTGTACAAGTTTACACTCCCACCAGCAGTGGAGGAGTGTTCACCTTTCTCCACAACCTCTCCAGCATAAACTGTCATTGGTATTTTTAATTTTAGCCATTCTGACAGGAGTAAGATGATATCTCAGAGTTGTTTTGATTTGCATTTCCCTGATGGCTAAGGATGTTGAACTCTTCTTTCTTTCTTTTTTTCAGAATTCAACCTTTCCTTTATTACCTCAATATTATTGCGTCCTAAATTTAAAAATTCTTTTTTTATTTTTTTAAAGTTTTTTTTCTTACTTTTTCTTATTTTATTTTACATATAGATCCCAGTTCTCTCTCCCTCCCGTCCTCCTACTCCCCCTGACTCCCCCTCCCATCCCATTCCCCACCCACTTCACAGGGATGGTGAGGCCTTCCAGGAGGAATCATCAAAATCTGTCAAGTGATTTGGGGTAAGGCCTAGGCCTTCCCTCCTGTTTCTAGGTTAAGGGACTATCCTTCAATGAGGAATGGTTGAACACTTTCTTAAGTGTTTTTCCAACATTTTAGATTCCTCTATTGAGAATTCTCTATTTAGTTCTGTACCCCAGTTTTTAAATTGTATTATTTGGTGTTTTGGTGGCTAGCTTATTAATTTCTTTGTATATTTTAGAGATCAGCTCTCTGTCAGATATGGGGTTGGTGAAAATCTTTTCCCATTCTGTGGGCTGCCCTTTTGTCTTGTTGACTGTGTCCTTTGTCTTACAGAAGCTTCTCAGTTTCAGGAGGTCCCATCTATTAATTGTCCATCTTAGTGTCTGTGCTACTAGTGTTATGTTAGGAAGCAGTCTCCTGTACCAATTCATTCAAGGGTATCTCCAACTTTCCTCCTAAGAGGTTCAGTGTGGCTGGATTTATGTTGAGGTCTTTGATCCATTTGGACTTAACTTTTGTGCATGGCGATAGAGATGGATCTATCTGCAGTCTTCTACACACCAGCATCCAGTTATGCCAGCACTATTTGCTGAAGATGCTTTCTTTTTTTCCATTGTACAATTTTAGCTTCTTTGTCAAAAATCAGGTGTTCATAGGTGTGTGGATTAACATCAGGGTACTCAATTTGATTCCATTGGTCTACCTGCCTACTTTTGTGCCAATACCAAGCTGTTTTCAGAACTATAGCTCTATAGTAGAGCTTGGAGTCAGGAATGCCTCTGCAAGTTTCTTTATTGTACAGGGTTGTTTTGGCTATTCTGGGTCTTTTGTGTTTCCATATAAAGTTGAGTATTGTCCTTTCAAGGTCTGTGAAGAATTGTGCTGGGATTTTGATGGGGATTGCATTGAATCTGTAGATTGCTTTTGTCAAGATTGCCATTTTTACTGTTTTTCCTACCTATCTGAGAGCATGGGAGATCTTTCTATTTTCTGGTATCTTCTTTAATTTCTTTCTTGAAAGACTCAAAGTTCTTGTTATACAGGTCTTTCACTTGTTTGGTTAGCATTACCCCAAGATATTTTATGTTGTTTATGGATTTTATAAAAGGTGATGTTTCTCTGATTTCTTTCTCAGCCCCTTTGTCTTCTGTATATATTAGGGGTACTGTTTTGTTTTGTTTTTTTTTTTATAGTTAATCTTGTATCCTGCCACTTTGCTGAAGGTGTTTGTCAGCTATAGGAGTTCCCTGGTAGAGTTTTTGGGTCACTTATGTAAGCTATCATATCACCTGCAAATAGTGACAATTTGACTTCTTCCTTTCCAATTTGTAACCCTTGGACTCCCTTTGTTGCCTTATTGCTTTAGCTAGAACTTCAAGTACAATATTGAAGAGATGTGGAGAGAGTGGGCAGCCTTGTCTTGTTCCTGACTTTAGAGGAATCCATTTAGTTTGATGTTGGCTGTTGGTTTGCTTTTATTATGTTTAGGTATGTTCCTGTTATCCCTGATTTCACCAAGACCTTTATCATAAAGGAGTATTGGATTTTTTCAAAGGCTTTTTCAACATCTAGTGAGATGATCATGTTTTTTCTTTTTCAGTTTATTTATATGGTGGATTACAATGATACATGTTTTATGTTGAACCATCCCTGCATCCCTGGGATGAAGCCTACTTGGTCATGGTGGATGATTTCTCTGCTGTGTTCTTGGATTCAATTTGTGTTTTATTGAGAATTTTTGCATCAATGTTCATGAGGGATATTGGTCTGTAGTTCTCTTTCTTAGTTGTATTTTTGTGTTTCTTGGGTACCAAGGTAATTGTAGCCTTTTAAAAAGAGTTTTGAAATGACCCTTCTGCTTCTATTGTGTGGAACAATTTGAGGAGTATTGGTATTATCTCTTCTTTGAATTTCTGATAGAATCCTTCTGGCCCTGGGCCTTTTTTTGGTTGGGAGACTTTCGAAGACTGCTTCTATTTCATTAGAGGTTATAGGTCTATTTAAGTTGCTTATCTGTTCTTGATTTAATTTTGGTGAGAGGTATCTACCCAGAAAATTGTCCTTTTCCTTTAAATTTTCTGATTTGCTGAGTACAGGTTTTCAAAGGCTGATCTGAAGATTCTCTGGATTTCCTCAGTATCTGGTGTTATGTCCCCCTTTTCATTTCTGATTTTGTTAATTTGCATGTTCTGTCTCTGCCTTTTGGCTAGTTTGGATAAAGGTTTGTCTGTCCCTTGTTACATTGATTCTTTGTATTGTTTTCTTTGTTTCTACTTTATTGATTTCAGCTCTCAATTTGATTATTTCCTGGAGTCTACTCCTCTGGGGTGAGTTTGCTTCCTTTTGTTCAAGAGCTTTCAGTTGTGCTGTTAATTCTCCAATTTGACTATCCTCCATTTTCTTCATGTGGGCACTTAGTGCTATGAACTTTCCTCTTAGTACTGCTTTCAAAGTGTCTCGTAAGTTTAGGTATGTTGTGTCTTCATTCTCATTGTATTCTAGGAAGTCTTTGATTTTTTTTTTTTACTTCTCCCTTGACCCAGGAATGGTGCAATTGTGCATTGTTCAGTTTCCATGAGTTTGTAGGGCTTCTGCAGTTGTTGAATTCTAACTTTAAATCATGGTGGTCTGCTTTATAGGGATATTCCAGTTTTTTGTACCTACTGAGGTTTGCTATGTTGCCGAGTATGTGGTTGATTTTAGAGAAAGTTCCATGTGGCACTGAGAAGAAGGTATATTCTTTTGTGTTTGGATGGAATGTTCTATAGATGTCTGTTAAACTCAATTGGGCCATAACTTCTGTTAGTTTCTTTGTTTCTTTGTTAAGTTTCTGTCTGGTGGTCCTGTCTAGTGGTAAGAGTGGGGTGTTGAAGTCTCCCACTATAAGTGTGTGAGGTTTTATGTGAGATTTGAGTTTTAGTAATGTTTCTTTTATGAACGTGGGGTGCCTTTGTATTTGGGACATAGATGAGAGCTTCTATTTAAAAGTACAAAAGTCCAGTGTAATCTCAATAATGTTAAAAGTGAGGTATCTGTTATTTACAATAAGCATATATGCATATTGAAGTTGTTTATGAAATCTGAAAATGCATTATTTGTTTTTATATAAAACTCAATAATAATGATTGTATATTCATCTGTATAGTTTTAGATTTTAGCGTCTGTTTGACAAAACTGCTAGTTTGAAGTCAGCATGTGATCTTAACGAGAGCACCTAAATGATGAGTTGGGAAGCCTGACAGAAGTTCAGGGCCAGCCTGTACTACATAACCCTAACTCAGAAGCATCAAATCAAATAAAAACAACAAATGTGAAGGAAACTAATCATAAGTATGCTTCATTAGCAAATTTCTTCAACTTCTGAGTTTGAGTTCTTTAATTTTAATGATTCTTTTTTTTCCAGAATAAAGCTTTCCCATACATCTGTTAAGTAGTGTGTTATCTGTGATAATATTCATAGAAGAGTTTTTATGATTATGATGGTAGATATGTCTTAAATAATCCAGCAGAAACTTCAGCCTGTAAGGCTGAGAGGAGGAACAGGTTTACCATATTTGATTTTTACACCCTCAGAAAAGTGTTGGCAATCTTTGGAAGATTCTTTTCTGGATACACTGGTCCAAATGCTAAAGAAAGCTATCATCATCATCTCTCAACTGCATGATTCAATTATGCAGCATGAATGTAATCTTAAAGATCTTTTAGAAGTGATGAAAGAAGTGCGTAAGGTAAGGTTTCCTCTAAAAGAATGTATATACCAACTTATTAAATAATAATTCTTTAATTATTAGTCTGAGCTTTTGCATTGCACAGTGCTGCATGCCAGCTTTAAACATTGTCTATATCACTGTGCTTCTTGCTTTCTTATTTCCTGATACATAGAGGGGGTGATACAAGACACTGCTTCTCTTTTTTGTTTGTTTGTTTCTGTTTGTTTGAAACAGGATTTCTCTGTGTAGCTCTGACTATCTTGGAACTCACTCAGTAGACCAGGCTGGCCTTCAACTCAGAGGTCACCTGCCTCTGCCTCCCAAGTGCTGGGATTAAAAGTGTGAGCTATCACTTCCCTGTGAAAGATACTTATTTTTAAATCTAACCTTTTCCTTATAGCTTAATTTTATTTCTTAATAAATTACATTTCTCCTTGGTGATTTTTAGCCTTCCATTTGTAGAAACTCAGATGTTCACCTGATCACACCCACACATTTTTCTGTCCTCTGCCAATCTACTATCTGGGCATAGTGGTATGTCCTATAACTCCAGCATTTGATAGAAGAGGAGGGAGACCCAAAAGTTTAAGCTCTTCCTCAGCTATCTATATATAGGAAGAGATGTGTTGTGTGTGTATGTGTATGCACTTCTATGTGTGTGAGTCTGTGTTTGTGTCTATTTCTGCGTGTCTGTATGTGTACACACCCACACACAAACAACCTGCTGTCAGTTTCAAGGTCAGTCTAAGCTACATGCATTCTTACATCTATTTGCTCTTGGAGTCTTCTGAGATTCTTCAGAGATTCTTCTGTCACCATAGGCTTCTTTTAAAGCACTTGTGCTGCCTTTCTTGAGGCCCATCCCTAAAGTTTCTTATTGGAAAGGGCTCCTCACCACTGTGTTCCTACCATGACCTACACTACCTCCATCATTACTCTGACATGGAATAAAGTCCCCCTCAAGATTATTTTTTAATTTTAATTTCATTTATTGAGATCTTTGTAAAACGCCCACAAATACCTTATATTGATTATATTTGGGATACATACAATATTTTCTTGAGTATTATAAATATATACATATGAAATTAGAATAGCAAGAAAGACACACAAATAAAAATTGACACACAACTAGCATTTATAGATATAAGTAAAGGAAAAAATCAACTCTCCTTCAAATGTATAGAGGGATTCGCACTAGAAAGACACCATGGGTGCCAGGCCTGCATGGCCTGGGACCGATACTGGCAGAGGGTGTCGGGATTGAAACACTTAACAGACCACCATCAGAAGTTAAGAAGAAGCTGCTGCCACCGCCATTGTTTATTACAGAGAGTAATGGGCTTATATATCCAAGCCAGGGGATGGGCTAAGCATAGGAGGAAGTCAGGAACCACCCACACCTGGGATCAAGGCACAGGCATTGCACACCGGAAAGTTATGAGAACAACCTTGTTTGATCAACCTTGAGAACACGGGAGTTCTACAGCTGTGTGGGGAGGAAGACAGCTGTAAGGGACAAGTACTTAAATTTCCCAACACATGGGTAAGCCAGAATTTTCTTTTTTAATGACTGATAGATACCATGTGGAAAATTCTTGATTCTTTTCAGTGAAACGTGCTGAGTGAAGTTTATCTCCTCCAACTCAACTTGGCTAAAATACCCTTACTCTATCACTGATTAGTGTATATTCAAATATACATATAAATGTAGGTATCACACATTACATCATTTATTAATAGAAAGTAAAATTTCAGGTCATGTTCTCTTTAAGGTTAACCGTCAACTTCCAGAAAGTACTTTCATCATACCTGAGCTTTCTGTCTTATTAAACCCTTCAGTAGAGGAAATCAAACTGTTGTGCCGGCATAACAATCAGGTAAGTGTGACATATTCCCTTGTGAGAATGTTTATGACATAAAACAGTATGTGTATAGCTGTGCTATCCCTAGATTAAAATGTGTCCTTATGACAACACTAAATTGGCTAAATTGCATGGCCATTGGAAAGTTACGCATTTTGCTCACAAAACAAATGTATTTTCTTATAAACGTGCCTCTAAGGGCTAGGTCTGCAGCTCAGTTGGGTGAGCATGTATAGAGGCCTGCTCTTGATCCCTAGTACTGCATAAGCAGGCATGGTAGTGTGTGCCTGTAATCTCTACAGTTCAGTGGAGAAATGAGGCAGAAGTGCAAGGTCGGGGCTGAAGGGATGGCTCACTGGTCAACCCAGAGGACCCAGGTTCGGTTCCTAGCACCCACTGAGTGGCTCACAATTGTCTGCAACTCCAGTTCAAGGTGACAGATGCCCTCTACTGGCACCTTTGGACACTGCAGAAACTGCACATATCTGGGGTACAGACACACATGCAACAAGAAAACACCCATACACTTAAAATAATAAAATAAATGGAATTTAAAGCAGTTTTAAAAAAAGAAGCTCAAGGTCATCCTCTGGTACATCGTGAGTTTGAGGTCAAACGGGGATATATGACATTTTATCTCAAAATCAAAGAAGGAAAGATAGACACTGAGGGACAAAAGAAAGAGGGGTGCCTATTGATGATTAGATTCTTAAAAAGAGATTTATAAGATCCTGGCAGTAAGCTTGGCAGTGGTGATACACGCCTTTAATCCCAGCACTCAGGAGGCAGAGGCACGCGGAGCTCTGTGAGTTCAAGACCAGCCTGGTCTACAAGAGCTAATTGTAGGGCAGGCTCCAAAGCCACAGAGAAACCCTGTCTCTAAAAGCAAAACAAAACAAAAGGTCCTAGCAGTAAATAAAGTGAAGGAATTAAGGAAAGGAATGAATGTTCGTTGTCAAAATTGTTGTTCGATTATTTCTCTTTCCTTTTTTCCTTAGTTATCAGAATCTCAACATCTCATTTTCAGTGACTTTCTATTCAACTTTGAATTGTCATCCAAACTTATATTAATGAGATGTGCCTCAAATGCAAAACTGAGGGTATGTATGTTTTTGTCACCATGATGAAACAACTGAGACTCTATACTGTATAAAGTGTTTTATACCTTTAAGGGGTCTTAGACAGGTTTAATAACTTAACTGTTCATGCTTAGTCACTAATGTTTGCACATGAACACTAGTTGTCACAGTCTGTTTGGTCCTATAGTTGCATTATCTTACATTGTAACAATTCAATAACACCTTTCTTAAGTTATAAATGTATAGAGTGTTGACAGCAAGGCAAGGTACAAAAGATATTTTACTAAGAACATTATAAGTACGTCAAATCTGGCACTTTGTGTCTATAATCTCAGCATTCAGAAGGTTGACAGGGGGGGGCTGGGGGGAGGTGGGGGGTGGGGGGGTATTATGAGTTCAAGGAAGTTTGGCTGCATGATGAGACCTTTTGCAAGAGCAAAATCAAAAGAGCAAACAAACTCTAGGGTTCTGTTTTATAAAAAGGTGGGAAATCAGATAGCCCGGGCTTGAGCTGGAATTGATCTTGACCCTTGAATTTCTTTCTGGAACATGTTTACATGTATGTGCTGTATGTGTGTGCTGACATGTACACATGGAGTTGAGAGATGCCTTGCCTGAGCCGGTTCCCCCCTCCCAGCGTATGTGCTCCAGACGGAACTGCAGCTAGGGCCTGGCAGCAACCTCTTTGCCTTCTAACCCATCCCGCCAGCCCCAGACCTTGAGTTTTTGATTACCCAGCTTCTATCCTCAGGGACTGCAGGCCGCTGCATCATTCACACTTTCATTCTCCATAGTCTTAAAGGTCCAAAGGAGAGCCAACTGAACATTTTCTTTTTCTAAAAGTATAAAGCCATGGCATCTCCAGGAAGCTTCAGACCATGTTTAATACTGAACATCAGACGAAGTCACCTGGTTGAAGACACCGTGTGGCAATTAAGACAAGCTGAATGTGATGACCTTATAAAACCACTAGCGGTAAAGAAAAATGTCTTGCTGGACTCTTATTTATTTATTTTTTTTAATTGTGGGAGGGGACATTCATAATTAAGAAGCTGCTTTTACAATCATGGTTACTAAGGTCTTAAGGTTTTCAGAAGTCCGCCTTTCCCTTAAGGGAATGGAATGTTTAATTATGTATTGAGTTGAGGGTTAACTCATTTATTGATGATAATAGTAAAACATCCTAGTGCTTAATGTCATAAATTTACTTTCCAAATTTTCTAGTCCAGCTGAACTTCTGGTTATCTTATTTTACAAATATGTGTTTATAAGTAAAATGCTAGGAATAAAACCACAGTTTCCACACATGCTAAATAAGTACTTAACCACTAAGCTACATTTTCAGCCATTTGGATTTTTGTTTGAGTTTGTTTACATATCTGAAAGTTAGTTAGATAGGGATTGGCTGCAGTATGCTAATACTAGCTGAGGACATTAAGCTACATTTTGTATGTCCTTCCTCTTCATGAGACCATCAAGCATGTTCTTCTCATAGTACTACTGGAGGTGCAAGCTAGCAATCATTAAATATTGTTTAAGTCAAAGAAGAGTCATAAATGCACCCAAGCCAAAGTCTGGGAAAATATATTAACCTCTTAATGGGAGAAACTGCGAAATCACATGCAAAAAAAAATTCAACCAAAAAATAGTAAAGAACTGGGACTGTTCATGCACTCAGTAGATAGCAAGTGCAATTTCTTCCATATCGTGTGTTTAGAATTTCTACAGAGTAGGTTTCAATTACAGCCATTCTTTATTGGAACCTTTATGGATGCCTGTTGAGTATTTATGGTGTGGCATCACAGGTCATTTGCCATATTGCATGCTTAATAGGACATTGACTGGTGCTGTGGGTAAGAACTAGAATCTGGAACCCCAAAGGGTAAGTGGTGCTCTCCCAAAGAAAACACATCCGCGAGGATAGCGCTCAGACCAGAGAGGGTGACTTCTCAGCATGTGATTCAAAATCTTTGTATTTAGTCTTCTCGTACTTTGTGAGGGATACCTATAGAACATTCTTCCCTCTAAATGGCTATCCTTAAAAAGAAAGAAGTTAACTTCAAGACAGTGATAACTTCAGCATAGACCAAGCGTGATAAGACTGTCTTTACTCATCCTTGCCCTGACTGTGAGTCCTGAGCAGGACAAAGAGTTTGATGGAAGATCAGCAGGAATGCTCTCAGACAGAGTAGAGGAATAAAGCTTATGGATGCTCACATTCATAATACAAGGCCTGGGAGTGGTAGAGTGCTCGCCTTGCATGCGTAAGGGCCCAGTTCAATCCCCAGCACCAGAAATCAGATAGATTTATCTGGTAGATTTGTCAGATAGATAAATAAATGAAAGAAACAAAATTAGCGAGAAAAGGAAATAGAAAAGGAATTGTCAGAGCACCAAGGGTAAAATGAAGTCAGTACCAGGCCATGAAATCCAGAGGCAGGAAAAACTGTTAAAAAGAGGAACTGGTTAATGTATGTGTTTCCCCAGTGCTATGGCAACAAGCTTGCTGCAATGGTACTTAGCCCACACTCATTGGAGGGCTGCTTGCTGGAAGTAGAAGCTGGAGAAACCAAAAAGCTATTCATTAGAGACAAGGTTGCAGTCTGAAAGATAATATGAAGATAGGCAGTAAGGTTCAATAACTGAAACATGTCTGGCTCAGGGGGTTGAAATATTTCAAAATATATATTAAGATATTGCTCCTTCTTCTGGAGCCCAGTGTGTCAATCTGTGCATTCGCTATCTTAACAACCTGAGGATCAGTGGGCTCCTGGCCTGTACTGCCTGGCAGCAAACTGAGGGAAGATAGACTGTGAGGCTATAAAGCAGTGCATGGGTCTGGCAGTTCTAAAGAATTCTACGATGGTCAGGACAGGCCCAAGACTTTTCCATAGAGGACAAAGAGCTGTATTTTAAATAAGTTTTCTTTCTGTAGGTTCAATTTATTAAAGAAATCCGTGCTGAGGGTGGAGGGGTGACTTCAGAGTTTTTCCAGTGTATATTTGAAGAGATGACAGACCCCAAATATGAAATGTTCATGTATCCTGAAAAGAGTTCCAGTATGTGGTTTCCAGTCAATGTAAGTTATGTCTTTCTCATAAAACGTATTACATGCTGAATTTTGCAAACCATAGATGATAGAGTAAAATTGGGACTCTATAACCTAGCTTCTCTATTTTAAGTAGTACCATATCACTCATGGATCAGGAGCTGTGCTATGGCAGCATGATCTGGCAGCATGTAGAAAACCAGACTTACCTAGGTGTAGTATCACATACATAACCCCAGTGTTCAAGGCACATGAGGAAAGGACAAAGCTTGAGGACAGCTTGAGCTGTTACTGCTGAGCTCAGGAACAAACAAACACTCTGGTCCTACTCAAGATCTACAGAATAGGAACTCATACAGAATCCCCTCAGTGATTCCTATACACATTAAACTTTAGCATTAATGAGGTGTCATCAAAATACAAAAATGCCCAGTTTGATGATGTACATATATACCAGTGACATGATCACCTCAGTCAAACTAATAAACATATACATCATCACCAAAGGCTTCTCTCTCACTCCTTTCTTCCTTCCTTCCTAAGCAACTACTGATCTGCTTCTTGTCACTGTAGAGTGAACCATAGCCTGCTCCTATCACTTTATATAAATGAAATTAAATATGATCAAATTTAATATCTGCCTTTTATTGAATTACTCTAAGATGCATTCATGTCATGGCATATGTCCATAGTTCATTGCTTTTTTTTCCTAACTGTGGAGTGATATTCTATTGTGTGGATATCCTAAGGATATGTCCTTAATTTTAAAAATTATAGTACAGAATGTTCCAAATTAGTAGGAACTGTTGATAAAATACTATAGGTAACTTAATTCTAAAGAGTTGGTTGACATGGCTGAAATGTTTTTCATTTTTATCTTTTTATACATTGTATTATACAGTGTCTTACTGTATATGCCAAGCTAGCCTTGCCCTCACAATCCTCCTGCCTCCAAGTGCTTGGATTATAGGAGTGCACCATACTCAGCAAAGCCCTCACTTCTAAACATATTCATATAGTTATGATTAGTAGAAAACAGATACACACATACCCCTAATTTAAAAATGTATATGGCTTGATAAATAACGAAGCTGAACCAGAGTAAATATTACAAATTTGGGGATAGAAAACTGACTATGTTAGGAGAGGTCTTTGCAGACCGTACTCTGCTTTTAAATCATTTCAAATTCCATCTGAGGAGTACATAAAGCATGGTGAGTGAGTAGAATGAATATTTTGGAAGTTATTAACGCTCACCGACCTGCTAACAGCAAGAATGTCACTGGAGAAGAAATCTTAGAATTTCACACTTGCAACACTTCCTCCCCTGGGCTATAGTTTGGGCCTGGAAAGTTTTGTTTTTGTTTTTCTAACCAGAACTACAAGATGCAGAGAAGAAAAGTAAAGGCAGCTACCATTAGTCTGTTCTTGTTATTGTCACTTTAATGAGCTACCTGAGTACTTTGTAAAGGAGAGTAAGTCTATTCAACTCAGAGTTCTATAAGTCCAAGGGCAGGAGTTGACATTCATTACTTCTCACAAGGATTACTGGCACAAGGCATTATGAGAGGATCTTCTATAGGCTAGGAGACGACATAGTAAGACAGGATACAAGAGTGAGAAAGGGTCCCATGAGAGCTAATCCAATGGTAGGCCTCATCTGGCCTTTGTTCTGCTAAGCGGAAGCATCAATACACAACCACCTTCCTTCCCCAGGGTTGCTCTTTTCCTTCAACTGGAAGGCAAGGACCTTAAAATTCCACACGGAAACTTTGTGATTGCACCTGAACATTTGTTTCTACATTTCAGCTAATCTATCAGTAACAAAAAATTCATTCACTTAATGTTCTGTATTGTTAATTTATATTAAAAATTGTGCAAGAAGCTGGGCATGGTGGCACATGGCTGTAATTCCACACTTGGTAGATTCAGGCAAGAGGAGTTCAATGTCACCCTTAGCTATACAGTGAGGTTTGAGATCATTCTGTATGTCTCAAACAAACAAACAAACAAATGACAGGAAGACCATTATGGAAGAAATTTAAATTTTATTATAACTTTAAAAAGACTGACATGTTTACTCTTTTGAAATCTAGTTTGTGTCTAACTTGTTATGTTAATTAGAAAAGGGAGCTAAAATTTGTTCTTTACTAGTCTAATTGTGCTTTTGTATAACTGATTAATTATAATAAATTGGGAATTTTTTTCATTTTGTTTTCCAGTCTAAATTTGAGAAAAAGGACTACTTCCTCTTTGGGGTCTTATGTGGACTTTCCCTATCCAATTTAAAGGCTGTCAACCTTCCTTTCCCATTGGCTTTATATAAAAAACTTCTGAATCAAAAGCTATCTCTGGAAGATTTAAAGGAACTCAGTTCCTCCTTGGGGAAGTAAGTATGTGTTTGCACATTAAGAACAGTATTAGGATCAGCTGTTTAGGCATAAATAATATCCTACACTAAAGAGACACAGGCAAAGTCTTCAGTTTTAATGTCATGTGCCCTTTAGATGACCTTCTGTTAGCATACCGTGTAATAGAGTAAGCCTTCAAAAATGAAGAAAAGCCAGATGCTCTTCTGATCATCAACTAACTAACACATCAAGCTCCTTATCAATGTGGAAAGTACTTAGGGAGTTGTCAGGATGAGCATCGGTTATCCTTTTTAGCCTATAAATACAGATAGTGCTGAAAGTGCACATGCATATATAGATATGCTTTATAAATAAATTGGTGTACAAATGCAAATGTATATGGTTTATAAACAGATACAGTGTTGTAAGTTCTATACATACATACATGTAGTTTATAAATATAGTGCTATAAGTGTACATACGTATAGATAGGTGCAGTGCTATAAGTCAATATTCATTGAAGTCATTTATAAATATATTCAGTGCTATAAGTTATGTGTGTATATATATATATATATATATATATATATATCGAGATATGATTTATAGATGTAGTGCAATAAGTACATTATATAAATAGATGTGGCTTATAAATAAATACAATGCTATTAGTTTCTGTACATACAGAGATATGATTTATAGACAGATATAATGCTATAAGTTTATAGAGATAAATGTGTTCTATAAATATAGTGTTTTATGTGGAATATATTGTTTATTAATTGATTTAGTACCATAAGTGTGTATACAGGTGGCTTATAGATATGCCATAAGTATACACACACACACACACACACAACACAACACACACACACATATGTATATGTATATGTATGGGCTTTGTCTGCCAACAAGTTTTTTTAAAGTGTTGACAAAAAAATTGAGGAAAATTATTCTTTTTCATGGACTATTAGTGGCAAATTTTTATTAAAGCAGAGTTTCTCAACATTGGGAATTTTGACATTTTGAGCTTTTCTGCTTTGAATGTATTTGGTGGGGATTCAAGCCTAGGCCTCCTACCTCTTAGACAAGAGCATCTAACCGCAGACACCTGGTTACTTGAATTCTCTTTGCGGGAGGTGGTTTGGGCATTGTGATGTGTTTAATAGAGTCTGGAGCTACCACTCACTAGATGACAAACCTTAACTGATAACTAAAGACATCTCCAGACTTTGTAAAAATGAATCCTCCCCACATAAGAGGTAAGGGTTCCTCTGTAATCATTTTCACAATATGCAGCAATATTAACAAGGTAGAGTATACTAACAAATCAAATTTTAAATTGGAATAATTCTAGGAAGATGAGTGGAAAAGAGTAGGAGTGGCAATTTACATTGAATTTTGTGCATTACTTAATTTTTTCCCGTTGAATGATCATTGCTTTGAAATTTTATAATATCAAATGTGTAATTTTAAATTAAATTTTTCAATAGGAGTTTACAAGAAATTCTAAATTGTAAAGCTGGTGAAATTGAAGAACTTGATATATATTTTTCTGTGAGTAATAGGCTTTAATATCTTTAATCTGTTTTCTTGGTGGGGAGTTGCTGGAGATTGAACCCATACCAAGAAAGTATTATACCACCAAAATATACCCTCAGCCATTGTCTTTTATTCTAAAAACAATTTTATTCCAGAACCTTTAATATGTAATATCTACATTTTTAAAGATAATTTATTCCTGTGAAATTTTTCTCCAACCTGATCTTCATTTGTATATCTTATATCTACAGACAGATACCTAAATATGGACATAGCAAACATTCATTTAATGCAAACAATGTCCTCAACTAAACAGGGTAATTTGTGCTTGAAGTATATACATCAACATATATTAAGCAGGGTTTAAATTTTTTTTTATATGGCAGGGCATGGTAACTCCTGCTTTTAATTCCAGCAGTTGACAGGCAGAGGCAAGGGATCTCTGTGTGTTCAAGGCTGCCCTGGTCTATATAGCAAGCTCCAGATCAGTGTGTGTGTGTGTGTGTGTGTGTGTGTGTGTGTGTGTGTGTGTGTTGAGTGTAGTGGTGTATCAGAGAAGGAGGTATGGGCAAGACAACAGCAGGTATGAGTCCAGCTTGGGCTACATAAATAGACTGTCACAATAATCAAAAGACTGAACTGAAAGATTATTTTCTATCTCGGGTAATTTTAAATGTTATAGGGAAAACGTACTGACAATAATTACAGACTTATGTTCATATTTATCAGCTGATTGCATTTTGGTTACAGATATACTGGGATAAAGAAGATGCTGACTTAATTCCCAATGGGATCTCTGTACCTGTGAACGAAACCAACAAGTAAGATTTGAGATCTAAAATATCTATTTTGAGTAGACATAAAATGTTTGTAACAATACAATTTAAAATATATTTGAGCTTCTCAGATACTGTAGTCACTAATAAGGTATGTCACTGTTTTTTCTTTTTTCTTTTTTATTCCCTCAAGGAAAGACTATGTTTCTAAGTGTGTTGATTACATTTTTAACACCTCTATAGAGACAATTTATAAGGAATTTCATAGGGGATTTTACAAGGTGTGTAACATGGATATAATTAGGAAGTTCCAGCCCGAAGAATTAATGACAGCAATAATTGGAAATAATGATTGTGACTGGAAACAGTTTGAAAATGTAAGTGACAACCTAAAAGTACCCTTTAACTTTTCCAAATCACTGATACATATCCCTCCTAAAACTTTCTCTATCTATCTCTCTCTTTTTTTTTCTCTTGTTCTCAAGGATTCACTATACGAAGGAGAATATCACAAATCACATCCAACTATTCTACTCTTTTGGAAGGCTTTCCATAAATTAACTTTGGATGAAAAGAAAAAATTCCTCTGTAAGTATTGTAACATTTTTTTAATTTAAAATTTTTAAAATTCACTTTACAAACCCTCCCCTCGTCCCACTCCCCCATTACCCCTGCCTCCATCCACTCCTCCAAAAGGGTAAGGTCTCCCATGGGGAGTCAACAAAGCCTGGCACCTTAAGTTGAAGCAGGACCAAACCCGTTCCCCCTGCATCAAGGCTGAGCAAAGCATCTCACCATAGGAAGCGGGCTCCGAAAAGCCAGTTCATCCACCAGGGATCAATCCTGGTCCCACTGTCATGCCCCTCAAACAGACCAAGCTACACAGCTGTCACCTATATGCAGAGGGCTTAGTTTGGTCCTGTGCAGGCTCCCTAGCTGTCGGTCTAGAGTCCAGGAGTTCAGGTCAGCTGTTTCTGTGGGTTTCCTGTCATTCTCTTGCTCATATAATCCCTCTTCCCTCTCTTTAGCTAGACTCCTAGAATTCAGCTTGGTGCTTGACTGTGAATCTTTGCATCTGTTTCCATCAGTTACTGGGTGTAGATGATGACAACTAGGGCAGTCACCAATCTGATTACAGGAGATGTCCGGTTCGGACATCATCTCCACTATTGTCATGAGACTCAGCTGGGGTCATCCTTGTGGATTCCTGAGAATGCCCCTGGCACCAGATTTCTCCCTAACTGCATAATGGCTCCTTCTACCAAGATATCTCTTTCATTGCTCTCTCACTCCAACCCTCCCCCAACTCCACCATCCTGTTCCCTCATGCTCTCATCCCCCCTACCCCCCAAGCACAGATATTAATGGCATGAATTTGTAGAGGACAAACTCAAATGTAATGACTTTTTCTAGGCTTTACCTGCCCCTGTGTAGTTTTCTCTGAACAACAACAACAACAATGAAAAGTGTACCCATTCATTCTTATTAATCTTGAGGTTGTTTTTTTTTTTTTTTTTTTTTTTGGATGAAATATCTTAACAAAACTGTATTCCTTTCTAGTATTTCTTACAGGATCTGACAGGTTTCCTGTAAAAGGCCTGTGCTATGAAGGAATAAAATTTCGTTGTCCTCAAACTTTCACTGAAAAGGATAACCCAAGATCATTGACATGTCACAATATTCTAGACCTGCCTAAATATTCTACAATGCAAAGGATGAAGGAAGCACTTCAAGTGGTAATGAACAGTAACAAGGGGTTTGTCTCCTAAGGATGATGACAGTCACCTCCTAACATCATAATTACTGGCCTCAAAAATTAGGATTTTGCCTTTTGGGTTCTTCTGCCTTTCCTTAATCTAATTAGTACAAGAGGTTAAAGAATTTTACTTAGAATTAGCTGGATAGTTTTTTTAGATAAAGAAGTTATAAATTAATATTTGTTAGTGAAACAAAATTCTGTAAAACATTTGTTATATCCCTAACTTTGATATTAGAATGTTTGTTTTGGCTGAAATATTTTCTGAAGAACAATTATCATTTAGTAATATATCAAATATTTAAAATATTCAGTACTGGGGCTAGAAAAAGAGCTCAGTGGTTAAGAGCACTGGCTGCTTTTCCAGAGTACCAGGGTTTAATTCCCACATGGCAGCTCACATCCCACCTGTAAGTGCAGTCCTAGTGAATCAAACATCCTCTTCTGGCCTCCACGGCACTGGCTGGGTATGGTACACAGACATACATGCAGACAAAACACGCACGCATGTAAATTAAAAATAAATAATGTAGCATTTATTTAAAATGTTATTGTACCAATAATAAACTACTGATCTGAAAGAATGCATAACTGAAAAAGCTAGCAAAATATACACTGCTTTCAACATGTTTTTGAGGCATATAGATGTATGTTTTTGATCTTAGTAAATGCTAAATAATTTTTTAAAATCTAAATGTTGAAATGTATGATTCTTTGAAAGTGTTTTTACATATGCTTATTACAGGGTTCATGGAGTCATTTTAAATGTAGAAACTGCTATTTTTTGTAAAATACTGAGCCAAATCAGGAACCCATGCCTACTTGTCATTAGAAAAATGTGAAGAAGTTAAAATATGTCTTTGTATGATGTCACAGAGTAAATTAAGCAATGTAACTACTATGGGAAATGGTGAATACATCTTGTATACTGGTTTTACTTAATGTTAAAGCATAAACTGCGTTATGCAGGTTTGAAATGATTTCATAAGCTCATACAGTTTGTCGTAAGAATGGCCTAGATGCTGCTGTGACAGGCCCTCCTCATAAAAATCCCTTTCTTTTATGGATATTGTATAATGCTTTGTGAGACTTGGCATGTGAGTTGTTTACTGAACTCTAAAATAACCAAATAAAACTATTGAATGTAGAAGATCATGAAATGGTTGTCATCAACAGCAACAACAAAAACAAACAAATCACTAGACGAGTGAACACTACAGTTAATTCCACGGCCCCAGCATTGCTCCTGTATCAAACACAGAGGCTACAGAGAAAGACAACCATGGGAATCTTAATTAATCAGACACCAACATCCTTTGTTACATTTTAATGTACTCAACACATCCAATAAAATGTAGATGGAAAATGCCTCAGAACCAAACAGAAATTAACCCAGAAATGCATTTAAAAATCAACTACAATTCATCACATTAACAGGAAAGGATGTCCATATACTACCTCAGAGTAGGCAGACAAGAAACTGAGCCAATTTTTTTTTCAGTTGAACCAGTGGTTTTCTTCCTTTCTCTCTCTCTCTCTCTCTCTCTCTCTCTCTCTCTCTCTCTCTCTCTTTCTTTTTATTATATATATTTTTATTTAAATTAGAAGTAATCTTATTTTACATATCCCAGTTTCCTCTCCCTCCCATCCTCTTATGCCCCCCAGCAACCCCCTCATCCCACCCCATCTACTACCCAGGGAGGGTGAGACTTTCCATGGGGGATCATCAAAGTCTGACACATCATTTGGAGCAGGACCTAGGCCCTTCTCTATTTATTTAGGCTGAGAGTGTATCCCTCCATGAGGGAATGGGCTCCCAAAGTCCATTTGCCCACTAGGTAAATACTGGTCTACTGCAAGAGGCCCCATAGATTGCCCAGGCCACCTGTCACCTACCTTCAGGGGGCCTGGTTCTGTCCCATGCTGGTTCCCCAGCTGTCTGGCTGGGGTCCATGAGCTTGCTCAGGTCAGCTGTTTCTCTGGGTTTCCCCAGCATAGTCTTTGTTCATCACCCCTTTATTCATCACTCCTCCCTCTCTACAACTAGATTCCAGGAGTTGGGCTCAGTGCTTAGCTGTGGGTCTCTGCTTCTGTTTCCATCAGCTACTGGACAAAGACTCTAGGATGGCAGTTAAGGTAATCATCAATCTCATTTTGGGGGAAGGGCATTTAAGGTAGCCTTTCCACTATTGCTTAGATTCGTAGTTGAGATCATCCTTGTGGATCTCTGGACATATCCCTAGTGCCAGATTTCTCTTTAAACCTATAATGGCTCCCTCTATTAAGGTGTCTTTTTTCTTGCTCTGCTCTATTCATCCCCCAACTCAATATTCCTGATCCCTCACATTTTCCTCCCTCTCCTCTTCTCCCTGCCTCTTTCTCCTCCTTCTCTTCCCCAGCCCCACACCCATCTTCCTATTTGTTCAGGAGATTTTGTCCCTTTCCCCTTCTCCAGATGACCATGCATGTCTCTCTTAGGGTCCTCCTTGAGAAACTGAGCCAAATTTAATACCTAGTCATGCATGGGAAAACATAGAAGGGATAAAGGAAATTGACAACTTGATAAACCCTACATTCAGTTAACTTCTTCATGTCAAAAGACTGAATGCTTCCCACTGCCAAGGAAATGATGGCATTATCATGTTCATATAACACTGTATTCAGGGTATGTATCCATATTATAAAGTGAAGAAAATAGAAGACACCATTTCAAAAACAAAGAACAAAATTATATTATCTTATATTTAGACTATATTAACTATGTAGAAGAGTCTATGAGAGAACAGATTAAGTAAATACAGAAAGAGCTCAGGACTCTAGATTTAGTACAATAATGTACAAAATTGAAAAAAGTATCATTTACAATATAAAAAATACCAGAGAGCAATTTTAATAATGATTTTAATATTTACAATGAGAACTATATTGTTGAAAGAAACTAAAGAAGTCCTAAATTAATATACACAGAGATTATGTTTACTGATAGCAACATGCCATTTTTCCAATTTTTTGTGTTTGTGTGTGTGTGTATCTTTGTGTGTGTATGTATGTATTATGTATTATGTATGTACATATGGTGCCTTTGTGTGTGTGTCTGTCTATGTCTGTGTACTTATGCTGTATGTGTTTGTCTCTCTGTGTGTGAGACAGACAGAGAGACAGAGAGAGACTTGCTATGTTGTTTACTGTTTTGAGAGACTGTTTAATCTCAGACCTACAAAAGCTGGGACTACTGGCCAGCACATGTGATCAAATGAGCACCTAATTTAACCCCAGCAATTTATCCTGCAGAAATGATAAACTGATCCTAAAACGTATTATGTCGAGGGCTCAGAATAGCCAAGACGTAACTGACAAAGAGCAATGTTGAAGGGTATGGTTGTTTGAATGAGAATGACCCAATAGGCTCAGATATTTGAATACGTGGTTCACAGTTAGTAGCCCTGCTTGGGTAGGTTCAGAAGGTGTGGCCGTGCTGGAGGAGGTATGTCACTGGGGGTGAACTTTGAGGTTTGCATGCTGGGCTTACTGTTTATAAGATGTAAGCTTCCAGCTCCAGCGACCGTGCTTGCCTGCTTCTCTTCTGCCACATCTCCCCCTGTGATTGAACTCGATTTGCATCCCTCTGGAACTATAGCTCCAAATAAACCCTTCCTTCTCTCAGTTGCTTCGTTTGTGATGTTTTATCGTAGCAGCAGAAAAGTACTAATACAGGCGCTTTGTATGCACTGATTTTGTGACACACTTTGAGTACACAGTGAAAAACAGAGTGTCAAGTAGAAAACAAGATGTACATGTCAATAGTTCACATGCAACAGAACTGAAAAGTCAGGAATAAGTCCAACCACACATGGCTAACCTAGAGCCCCTCCCTTCCACCTGGGAGTACAACCTAGAACTCCACATGCTGGGAGAGTATTTTGCCACTGAATTGCCCTTGGTAAGAGCACATGCCTGCATCTTTCAGCCAGATCCTACAGCCAGAATCAGACTATGCCTCCCTGCAGCACTCTCTGGGACAGAGTTAGCATACAATCTGTACTATAGCCTGACAGCAACTCCTGAGTTATGGTTCTAACCAGCCAGTCCCTGGCTTCTCCATGCTTTCTATCATATACACTATGTTAAACCAAATCACTTGGTGGGAAACTTCAGCTACCTCTAAAAGGTTATAAAAAGTCAGATGTTTCCTTTCTTCTGGAGATTGAGCTGAGATGCCTCAGGAAGACTTTGCGGGAACGGTGTCCCTCCAAAGACACTCTCTGAAGAGGTTCTTTGGCCTCTGCCATTAGCCTTTTTATACCCCCACACACACCAGCCCATTTTGCTACTGAAGTTCCTCTCCAGGCTTTCTCATCCTTTGACTTTCACTACTTCTTATTTTGCCTCTGTGTGTGTGTGTGTGTGTGTGTGTGTGTGTGTGTGTGTGTGTGTGTGTATGCATGTATGTACGCGGGCATGTGAGTGTAATTGAATGTTTATGTCTTGTGTAGGCCAGAGGTTGAATTTTAGTGTCTCCCTCTACCATTCTTTACTAACTTTTTGAGAGTCTTTTATTGAACCTGAACTTCTCTGTTTTATCTAGACTGGCTGGCCATCGAGCCTCCGGAATCTGCCTCTGCTTCCCCAGTAGGCTTACAAGCACAAACCTCTGTGTCTGGCTTTTGGGTGGGAGCTGGGGATCCAACCCAGATCTTCATACTTACATAGCAAACACTTGACACATGAAGCCACATCCCCAACCCTGAATTAAAGTATTTCTGTATATTTATATTTAATAACTGTCTATATTTTAAACGGCACATAGTAGAGAAGTCATTTGTTTTGTTTCAGATTATAACAAACTTTGTGTTTCTGTTGTTTTTTTACTTTGAGATGGCCTCCCCCATAGCTGGCTCCTTTGAAACAACACGTCTTTATTCTGAGATTCTTTGGAAGGTTTTCCCTTTGTTTTTGATCTTCAGGTAGTTTTGCTGTAGTGGTTTTATTTCTATTTAAACACTGCTTGATATGTTCAGTTTTGAGAAATACGTGGCTTCTAGTTTTCAAGGCTAGGTGAGTGCTGCCTTTATAGCAGGCTCTGCGTCTGCACTCTGGACTCTAGTTACATGTGCCCTCTGCGGCCTGGAGTTGTGTGTGCTCTTGCCATGTCCCATCCTTGCTTCATGGAGTTTTCTGACACCTCACGATCCTCTTACCTCTTCAAGTACCTTATTTTTAAGGTATAAGATTTTAGTTTCCTCATGAATTTTTTTGTGTTGTCATTTTATCTGAACTATTAATCATACCTATTTTTTATTTTTCAATTGGTATGCATTACTTGTACAAAGTAATGGGTTCCATGATGACATTTTCATAAATAGAAAATAGATTCTGTTCATATCCAATCCCTCTGTTACCTTTTATTTTATTGGCTGAAGCATGGGCGGAGCAGTTAAGAGCTCCTATTAATCTTTCAGAGGACCTAGATTTGATGCCCTGTTCTCACATGGTAGCTGACAACCCGCTGTAACTCCAGTCCCAGAGGACTTTAAGCACTTTTCTAATGCCCTGGGCACCAACCACACATTTGGTGCACATACATACATGCAGACAAAACACTCACACGTGAAATAATAAATCTTTAAAACAATTAAATTTTTCCACCCCCCCACCCCCACTTTATCCTTGGTTGCCTCTTTTCTTTCCATGTCCTTCTTTTCACTCCCCTAAATCCCATCTGTTAGAGGAAATATGGTACGGGCCTTTGTGAGGCTGGCTCATCTCACTTAGCATCATCACATGATTTGGTCATCTTTTGGCATGTCTCTGCTGCTTTCTGTATCCCTTTTCACAGTACACTGACCCATGAAAACAAATCTATTGAGGTCCAGAATGATGATTTCCCTGAGGAAGACACCAGGTCACAGGAGTAAAGAGGGTTGGCACCACCCACTGGGGACTGTTGCAGACTTTAAGGCCCAGTTCATTCCAGCGTGCCTCCACACCTCACCTGGGCTTTCCAGGGACTGACTCAGTGACTTTCTCAGCCTCTTACTCCGAGTCCTCACCTTTGAGAAGCAGTTGACTTCATTTTCCTGTTTTTATGAGTCACATGTATGTTGGAAAACACTCAGGCTTATATGGAACCCTCCATGAGGGTCCAGCCAATTTCTGAACTCTTAGACATCTGGACAATCTTCTTGGGGTGTTGCATTCTCCCTGTTCTGTGACATGTTTATGCTCCAGGGAATTTATTTCTTCCTTGGCTCTCTTATACCTTACATGTTTTTTCTTTCTGATTTTCTTTTTCTATACAAGAATTAAACACAGCTGTGTGCTTTCACTTTCCACAGTTTCACTGAATGTAACCCTACCCATAATCCAAAAATATTAAACAGGAACAAACATTCCATATAATTTAACATTCTAAGTAGTATGGTGAAATCACATGCCATCTTACTCTGTTTCACCAAAATATAAGCCATCTTTTAGCTTTTCACATTGACTGGGAGATATCACAGTGCTTACATTCAAGTGACATCCACAATATGAGTATTGATATACTTAATCACTTTTAATTTTATTATACGTAAGTCATAAAGCAGTTCTTTGAAGTAAAAGTTTAAATGTTAGTCATGTACCATGTTTGTATTGTGGTCATACTGCCAGGGGCCCCCTAATAGTCCAAGCTGTACGACAGTCTCCCACATATGGGGGGCCTAGTTCAATCCTCTGGAATCCCCACATTTGTAGGTCTAGAGTTCATGAGTTTCCATGAGCTTGGGTCAGCTGTCTCTAAATGTCTCCATCATAATCTTGACCTCCCTTGTTCATTGGTTCCCTCCTCCCTCTCTTCACCTGGATTCCTGGAGCTTGGCCAGGTTCTTGATTGTAGATCTCTGTGTCTAGTTCTAACCATTACTGGATGAGGGTTCTATGATGATAGGGTAGGATGCCAGCCAGGTTCACAGTACTATCTTGGTACATGAGCTGTCTTGTTGGAGCCCATTCCCTATGGTGGGGTGCCATGCTCAGTCTTAATGCATGGGAGAGGGGCTGGGCCCTGCCCCAATCTATTGTGCCAGGCTATGTTGACTTCTCATGGGGACCATTAACGGTGAGGAGGAGTGGACTGGGGGTGGTCTGGGGGGAGGTAAGGGGGTGGGAGGAAGCAAGGGGGTGGGAGGGAAACTGGTTAGAATGTAAAATGAAATTAAAAATGGATTTTTAAAAAAATGTTTATAGAGGTGTGCATGTTTAAGAAAACACAACCTACATACAGTTTCAGACGACTGACATTCTGAGGCCTCCACCAAGAACATGTTGCCATCGTAAACATTTATGCACCCATTATTAAAAGAAATACAACCACAGCTAAAATCACATATTGATCCTCACATGGTGATAGTAGGTAACTTAATCATCCCACAGTCACCAATAGACAAGCCCTACAGACAAAAATTAAATGGAGAAATGCTGGAGTTAAATAACGTCATAGAACAAATGGACCCATCAGATAGCTACAGAACATTCCAGCTAAACACAAAAGAATAAACTCTCATCACAGCAGTTCAGGAACTTTCCCTAAAATTGGCCACATGCTTGTACGTGAAATGAGACTCAACAGGCATAAGAAAACCGAGATAACAATCCACATGTTGTCTGACCATAATGGACCAACCACCAACTATCAACAGCAGCACTGTTGGTGATAGTGGGACCTTGTATGGTCACTATGAAAGTCAGTGTGCTAGTTCCTCAGGAGGCTGGAAATAGATCAAATAAAGATCCAGCTATACCACTCTTAGGCATATTCACAAAGGACTCTATATCCTAACTGCAGGGACTTGCTAAATCCTGTTCATGGTTGCTCTAGTCATAAGATACAGAAATTGGAAACAGCCCAGATAGTTCCAACTGTTGAATAGGTAATGGAAATGTGGCATATTTACACGATGGCATTTTTAAAAGTAAAATCATATTTTAAAGAAAGAAACAACAAAAACATGAAATGTTTATGAATGTATGGAGCTAGAAAAAAAAATCATTCAGATCCAAAAGGACAAATATTGTGTGTTTTCTCTTATACATGGATGTTAGATTTTAAGCTTTTGCTATGTGTGCTACAATCTCAATAGCCACTGAAGTTAGGTACCTAGAAAGGGATTATGGGGAAGGAGAACCTCTCCCAAGGGAAGGGTAAGCAGAATATACTGTTATGGAGAGACAAAGGGGAAACTGCAATAGAAAATTAAATTGGCAGGGGGATGTAAAAGAGGGTCAAGTAACACTAAAGACCATTTGAAAAACTGTGGAAGCCTGTTACTAGATAAGCACTGAATACAAATATATATGTATGTATATACATAAGTATATATATATATATATATGTGGGAGACAATGTCACAACTAGACATCTTATGGCACCAAGTAAAACTTCCCATGCCAGGCATGGGTTATATCTTGTTGTCATTGCCTAAGTGACACTTTAGGAAGCCCTTGTGGTGGTTTGAATGAGAATAGCCCCCATAGACACATATTTGAATGCTTAGGTCCCATTTTTGGGAAGGAATAGGAAGTGTGGCCTTGTTAGAGAAGGTATGGCCTTACTGGAGGAGGTGTGTCATTGTAGGTAGTCTTTGGGATTTCAAAAGTCATGCCAGGCCCAGTCTCACTCTCACTCTGTCACCAACTTATAGATCAGATGTGAGCTCTTAGCTACTGCCCAGTGTCATGCCTGCCTGCCTGCTGCTACACTCCCCACCATGATGATCATGGGCTAGCCCTCTGAAACTATAAGCAAACTCCAATTAAGTGCTTCTTCCTTTTAGAGGATGCTTTGGTCTTTCCTCACAGTGATAGAACAGTAACTAAGGCACTCCCAAACATCACAGGGTATTGGTTGCTCTCTATAATTTGATGGTAAGGTTCTAGTTATGAAAACATCACTGAACACAGAGAAGTTGATCTGGTGCCTAACTAGAAGCTTCACCCTGGTGACTAATGTTCATGGTTCTGGAAGGTACTCTGCATACCTGGAATAATCGTGAACAATTCTTTACTACGAACCCTGCAACCTGCAACAACCATCTGCCTGTAAGACATTCTGGCACGATAGTGGTACAAATGCCATGGGAGAAAACAACTGCTGATTAGATTTAAGTCCCACTCCATGAGTTGGAATCCATACTTGACACTACTAAAGTGGTCAAGAACCCGACACTAGACAGATCATGGGTATAATGAGAAAACTTAATACTATAGTACTGTTAAAGAAACATAGCTATAAAAGAACTCCTAATGACATACTGCCATACCCATATATCAGTGCCTCATTCAGGACACATCTTCCTTCATAAGACAGGAAATGATACAGAAACTCAAGTCTGGACAGCATGCATAGAAAGAGTCAGATCCTTTGGAGCACTCGATCCTGAATTGGATACCTTCATCAAAATCCTCCTTCAAGGCTCAGGGATCTGTGCAGAAGATGAGTGGGTTGATTTATACAAACCAGAAGTGATTAATGACTCCCAGGAAACAGTATCTTCCAGACAAGACAGGCCTAATGTACACACAAACCCATAGAGACAGTGGCAGCAAACACAAAACCTGCACAAATTCCAGCTAGAAAGAGTCCCAGCCCTGGCAGGGGGAAGTAGGCACAGGCTACTTGCACAACCAAGAAGCTATCTGAAGTAGCAAAGGGAAAACAAAACACAGGATCTTTCCAAGGGAGTTTCACTGGGTATATTAGCCAAACTTTAGGGGAATCCCCATACCCAACAGTAGACAGCCAACACAAACACAAAATTAATTCAATGAATGGTAATGGTATTTTTGTAGAGTTTTTGCTTTGTTTGAGCCCCCACTCTTTTTTTGTAGGTTTTTTAATTCAAGTATATTTGTAGAATTGAATACATTAACTTTATGATTTCTGATTCTCTTCGCTGCCACTGAGAATTCAAGTTACCAACTGTTATCATTTGCTTGCTCTGATTACAGCTTTGTTCACATCTGCTTCCCACGCAATTAACAGGAGTGTTATGCTATAGCCTCCCCCAAAGAGCTATATATGGTTGGGTATTTTTATATAAATTTAGTTATTTTATATCCTGGCTACAGTTTTCCCTCCCTCCTCTCCTCCCAGATCCCCCTCTACCCCACTCTGCTCCCTACACAGTTTTCTACATTTGCTCCACACATCAGTTACAGAAATTCATGTGTGTGCTCTCTTTAATAATTACATGATTTTCCTGATCTTCCCAGGAGCTACTTTAACCTTTACCTGAGAACTCATAGGGATGGAGCCCTAGGTTCTTGGCCACACCCTTCTGTAGTGGTCCTCACTCTAAACAAAGATGGAGAAAGAAAACTGTTGGTGTTCCCGACACTAACAGCTCTCTGTTCTGGCTGAGGTTTTCTTAAATGTTTCAAGTGCAAAATGCCTATGGGACAATTTCTGTTTTATAACTTTAACTATGTAGGCTTGTTTCCCTGGAGAAATGGTGTGTGGTGTTCCACACAGTATCATTACACAAGTCAGTATCTTTATTTATTTATTTTTGAGACAAAGTACCTCTATATAGGACTGGCTATCTGGGAACTCACTATGTAGACCAGGCTAGCCTCAAACTTATTAGCCTCTGCCTCCTGCACGTGAGGATTGAAGGCATATGTCACCATGCTTAGCTCATTTCTTTTTCTTTTTTAATTTTATTTAAAAAGTTGGGTATTTTATTTTACATCTCAACTGCAGTTTCCTCTCCCTTCTGCCCTCCAAGTACCCCCCCCCTCCAATTCCCACCTCCCAATCCACTCCTCCTCCATTTCTGTTTAGGGATGGGCAGTGGATACTAACAAAATGTGGTATATCAAGTAGCAGCAAGACAAAGCACCTTGCCATATATTAAGGCTGGGCAAGGTGACCCAGTATGGGAACTAGGGCTCCAAAAACCAATAAAGGAGTAAGAGACAGCCCCTGCTCCCACTGTTAGGGGTCCCACAAGAGGACCAAGCTACACAACTGTAACATATATGCTGTGACCTAGATCAGTCCCATGGAGGCTCCATGGTTGTTGGCTCAGTTTCTGTGAGCCCGTATGAGCCAGGATAGTTGATTCTGTGGATTGTCTTGTGGTGTCCTTGATTCCTCTGGCTCCTAAAACTTCCACTCTTCTTCAGGATTCCCTGAACTCCGTCTCATGTTTGGCTGTGCATCTGTTTCTATCAGTTGCTCGATGAAGCCTCTCTGATAATTGGGCTGAGCATCTATCATTAGGCATCATTCATTGTATTGATATTTCCCCCTCCTGTCATGTTTGGTTATTTCCTAGGTCTCTGTGTAGTATCAGGGAAGGAGGTTGCTTTCCTGGCACAAGTTTTAGGCTAGGCCAATCATCGGTTGGCCACTCCCTCAATCTCTAGGCCATCCTTACCCCAGGACAGACTGTGGCTGGGGTTGTTTCCCACTCCCCCCATTTGAAGTCTTGCCTGATGACAGGGGATGGCCAGTTCAGGCTATGTAGCCACTATTTCTAGAAGTCTTAGTTGGAGTCATTGTTTAGATTCCTGGAAAATTCCCTTACATCAGGGTTTTACCTGACTCTGAAATACCCCCTTTCCAGTAATCGTTTTCATTATTCTCCCCCTCCATCTATTCCTTTAATCTGATCGCTCATGTTCCCATCACCACCTGCCCTCAGTCCACTAAAGAAATCTCTTTAATTTCCTTTCCTCAGAGAGATCCAGGCACCCCCTTTGGGCCCTCCTTGTTTCCAGATCTCCCTGGGTCTGTGGATTATAGCATAGTTATGCTTTATTTTACAGCAAATATCCACTGAGTACATGCCATGTTTGTCTTTCTGGGTCTGGGATGATTTTTTTTCCTACTTCTATTTATTTGCCTTCATTTTTTTTATGTCATTGTTTTAACAGCTGAGTTATGTGTAAATGTACCACATTTTCTTTATCCATTCCTTGGTTTGAGGAACTTTCTCATGTGAATTTCAATTTGATTCTTAGAACTTTAAAGAAGGTTTTGTGTATGTCGTGTATATATATGTATGGACACATGGGTGTGCCTGGGTGCATTTGCAAGGAGGCTGAGGCCACTGGATGGCTCATTCTATCACTGTCTTATTACACCCAGGCAGTCTCCACTGAATCTGGAGCCAGGCTACCAGGCAGTCAGACTCAGCTCACCTCCTGCCTCTGCACTGTGAAGTGCTGGGGCGACAGAGGGTTAGGTAACTATACCCATGTTTTAAATGTGGGCTTTAAGCAATTAGAATGTGGTCCTCATGCTTGAGAAAGTACCTTACCTGCTGAGCCAACACCGGAAACTCACAACTTTATATAAGCAGAAGGTTTTCTACCTCTCAAGATGCTATCTGAGCTGAAATTATAAGACTTGCTGGTAAGTTCCCCATGCTTATTCAGGCAGCACTAATTTAATTCAGTGGGAAAAAAAAGAAGTTATGAAGGTGTGAGAGCCATGTGTCTGGGGGAAATTGGGGGTAAATATGATCAATGTAAATAAGTAGTATATTCTATGTACTACATATATATAGAATATATATACTATGTATATATAAAATTGCCTAAGAATAAACAAAAACACTAAAAATTAGTAAGGCTTGTCTGAGTCATGTGTTTGCTCAGGAAATAACTGCCTGCTTTGCACTAAGCATTATTTTAGAAATGTCGTGACAGCCAGGCGTGATGGTTCATGTCTGCAATCCTAGCACCCAGGAGGCAGGAGGAGTTGGAGGAACTTCAGCCTTAGACAAACAGAGGGCAGGAGAGACACCTCAGGAGTTAAGATCACTTACTGCTGTCATAGGATCAGAGATCCCAATACCCACACACCGCGTGGTTCACTTACCTGAAACTCCAGGTCCAAGGGGCCCAGAGTGCCTTTTGAGCTTTCACCTGCACACATAAGTGAGCATATTCACACACACACACACACACACACACACACACACACACACACACACACACAAATAAAGTGTTGTAATGGTAATCTACCATACACAAGGCACTGGGGTTCAATTTAACACTTCCCAAAAAGCTAAATTTTGGAACGGGAGTTTACTTTCTAGACCAGTGGTTCTCAATCTATGGGCCATGACCCCTCTGGGGGATAGAACAACCCATTCACAGGGGTTGCCTACGACCATAGGAAGACACAGATATTTACATTACAATTCATAATAGTCTTAAAATTACAGTTACGGAGTAGCAACAAAAATAATTTCATGGTTGGGGATCACAACATGGGAAACTGTATTAAAGGGTCACAGCATTAGGAAAGTTGAGAACCATTGGTCTAGACTGAAAGCAAAAAACAGATCATCATAATACAATATACAATATAAAATACAAGGTGTCTTTTAAATTGACACAAAATTACACCTACTTAAGAGGCATGATATATGCATATATTATACTATGATCAAATAAGGAAACTAATTTCCCTCTGCAAGAACATTTTGTGGTTAGAAATATTCCTTATAATTTATAAAATGCCATCCATTCAACCACTCTATTGTGGTACAGAACAATAATATTTATAGTTCAAAACTGAAGCATATGGTACTTCAGACAGTTAAAAACTCTCAGCCTAAGGAATTAGAATTTATGAATTCTGGATCCTGTTTTGTTGTTGAATTTTTTATTTATTTATTTTTTTTGTGAAGAGGTGTTTGCTCAAAATTAAGAGGCACGTTAGACATTACTGAAGAAAACCAAGACCAACTTTCTGAATGGTTACATTTCAGTCTAATGAGTAGATGATGCTATTTTGACTAAATTAGCTTTTTTCCCAATAAATAAAATTTTAGTAGTACGAAAAAGAAAACCCTGTTACAAAGAAAGAAGGTAAGAAACATTTTGGACCTCCAGTTTTAGTCATGCATCCATGATACTTGAAATTAATTACATTTGTATATATAATACCCAGAAACCTGAATTAAGCATCATTTATGTTTTCCTTGTCAAACTTTGTTTGAACCAGATCTGAAGGTTGAAAAAACAGGAAAATTAGAGTTCCATATTAATGCTGATAACAAACACTTGGACAGTGTCTACAGATAAAAGCCTGTAGGACATTTTCCTAATTAGTGAAGAGGGCCCAGAACATGGTGGTCCTAGGTTCTATTAAGAAAACAGGCTGAGTACTATGAGAAGCCAGTGGTCAGCACCCCTCCATAGCCTCTGCATCAGTTCCTGCCTCCAGTTTCCTGCTGTTTGAGTTCCTGTCCTGACTCTTCTAATGATGAACAGTCATATGAAAGTATAAGCCAAATAAACACTTTCCTCCCCCAAATCGCTTTTGTTCATGGTGTTTATGGCAGCATGTTAATTATGCAAAATGGTCTTCATATTTTCATCCATATATATATATTTTGATCATGTTTATTCCAGTACTCTCTTAACCCCCATCCACTGACCCACTGCCTCTCCCCCATTCTTCTTCAGTGACCCCACAAGCTTAACTAGGGTTTTGATAAAGGGTTTCCTGCCTGCACCTCTTAAGTGCTAAGTTTCAGATGAACACCCTGGCTAAGGTCAGTACTGATATGCTTGTTTGCCCATTTGTAAAATGGTGCTATGAGCTCCTCTCTAGGTTCTGAGATTAACGACTGTGTACTACGTCAAAAACCACACCCAGGGTAGTTTGTACAGAGATTCTATAGTGAGACAACATAAACACTGAGCTCCCTCAGAGACAACTTGTCAGCTTCCTAAAATGATTAAGTTCAAAAAGCCGCAACTGACTTATCAGAGTAACACTAGCTTTATTAGCAAAGCTGTTCCTCTACATTGTTCAGTTTCCAGCGGTTAAATGTGAAACTCAGGGTGAAAAACTCCACTTCAGGAACTGAGATGCTATATGGCCCTCTAGTTCAGCTCTGTGTTGCCAATGGATAATTTAAGAATGTGACTTACACTTATATTGACAATACAATAGGAAACACGTGACAGGTTGTAATTTTCTCTTGGCAGGAAGAATCATTGTCAATCTTTTATGGAACTACTTTATGATGCTGGCTCATTAAGAATTGGGGACAATCAGACAACAAAGGTCTCACCTCCAAGTCTGACCACCTGAGTTGAAGCCCCAGCATTCACACTGTGCAAGGAGAGACTCAACTCCACAAAGCTGTCCTGTGACTCCCCAGGCTATGCTACCCCACATAAATAGAAAGTAGGTTAGTAAACTAGGGGTAGACGATTTCTGTGGCTGCACACTTGCCTAGCATGCACAAAGTTCTGGGCTGAGGTGTGTGTAACCAATTAACTTAACCAACCTTAAGTTTCTTTAAGAAAAGCATGAGACATTCATGCTATGTTCTAAAGTAGACACTGCATCATCCAGTTCTTTATGACTTATCAAATTTCCCAGGGCAGAAATAACTGAGTGTACCTTGACACATGATTCTAAACTTAAGTGGACATAATCAGCTTCCCATTCCTGGCCTTATCCACCGAAGGTACCTTGTTTTTCTGAAAAAGTTTCATGTTGAATATTAAGTGCCTCCGAAAATAAAATGTAGTTACATAAATTATTTCCTCATTTTCTCTTACTATCAGACTCTTGAGACAAAAACATTCAAACAGCCACCCTCCCACCCCAGCAAACTGGGTTTTGTAGTAAACTGTCAACATCTTATTTTATTATTGATGAAAGCATGTGATGCCAAAGTAATGGAGGTAATTTTACACACTCAGAATTCTCTAAGTACTGAAGCTTATGACTGATCTTGAAACCAAAAGGACATTTCAAATAACTAACTTTTAAATGAATGGGTTGAAAAACAGGCCTCAGCTGATGACTGAAGCTGTTCATCTGCACTGAGATATTCCTCTAAAGGCTTCTGAGTGCAAATCTTCAAAACATGAGGGCAGAACATGGATGAAAAGTTCCCACAGCCTGCCCAAGAACAAGATAAGAAAGTGTTTTTGTTAACCAAACGGGATTGTTTGCAGTTTTCACAGGTGTTGCCTCAGACCTCTTATCCCGCCTCTGGTTGCACTAACAGACCCATACAGGTCGGACGCTGGAAGAACACACACACACACACACACACACACACACACACACACACACACACACACCGGTGTAGCAGTAAGAGCAGACTGTAAAAGCAAAGCCTGGCTGTGCTGGTGCAGCCCTGAGGGAAATTCTCCTCCTGAAAGCAGGTCAGACAGTCCTGCTAACGAGAGCAGTGGGAGAACAGTCAAGCAGCCAGAAGTGAATCACTGTTCTTCCCCGACTGCCCTTCCCTGTTTTAAAGGTATCACAAGAAGTCAACAGTTATGCTTTTAACAATCATGGTCTAATGCTGCTCAACTTCTTCTTGCTTCTTATTTTGATGGATTGTTCTTGCTGCCTGTGGTATCATATTGGGGATCCCATCGATGATTGGGTATGCTATTCCCAACTCTTCATTAATCAATTCATTTGTCGATGCTTCATATCTGAGGAAGAAAAAGAACACAATGAACTATGGGAAATCAAAGGTCAGAAGAGCTTGGTACTAAAGACCACCTATCCAATTCTTGATAAATTTATTCCTCCAGAAGGTTTATTTAGTCTTAAATGCACTAAGCCAACCCAATCATTTCTTTTAGGAAATCATCTTACAACCTGTAGTCATTTCCATTGGAATCAGTCTACCTCATATCATCTTTTATAAAGTTCATTCCCAAGTTATGCTTTAATCTTTTCACACTAGCTAGAAAAAAATGTCTACATTTCAATGCAGTATTCCTTCCTCACTATTGTCAACTCCAAATCACTCCTAAAGGAAAAAAAGAAAGAAAGAACAACAACAACAAAAAAAGAACTTCCTCTGTTGATGTAAATGCTAGAGTGACTTATATGACACAACAGACAGAAATAACTGATCATCAAAACATGCAAAATAAAGCCTGGAAGATGCCTTTACTCCCAGTACTCAGGAGGCAGAGGCAGGTGAATCTCTTGAGTTTGAGGCCAAGTCTGGTCTACAAAGCGAGTTTCAGAAAGGTTGGACTCCAAAGCTACACAGGGAAATGAGAGAGAGGGAGGGAGGGAGGGAGGGAGGGAGGGAGGGAGGGAGGGAGGGAGGGAGGGAGAGAGGGGAAGAGGAGGAGGAGGAGGAGGAGGAGGAGGAGGAGGAGGAGGAGGAGGAGGAGGAGGAGGAGGAAAGAAAAGGAAAGGAAAGGAAAGGAAAAAGGAAAGGAAAGGAAAGGAAAGGAAAGGAAAGGAAAGGAAAGGAAAGGAAAGGAAAGGAAAGGAAAGGAAAGGAAAGGAAAGGAAAGGAAAGGAAAGGAAAGAAGGAAAAAAGCCCAAACGCTGGTCCTGATACTGAGGTTCAAAAGTCAAAAGGCCCTGGAGACGCCAGTCTGAGAAACCCCGCCTTTGCTTCGGTCATGGGCGGGACTGACCCCAGCAAGGGTGGCCGCCTGGGGACCCGCCGGCTGTGGCCACCGGGCCGCCACCCTTCTCCCGGCGAGGCCACAGGTGAGTCTCACCTAAGCGGCTTCTTGGAGAGCGGGCACACCAGGACTCGCAGCAGCGCCGGGTGGAAGGTGCGGGGCTCCTCCGCCCTGTCGCCCTGGTCAGCGAGGGACCTGGCCCCAGGCGCCAGCAGACACCTCCCGGCGACCGCAGACGGTGCGCGTGGACCCCGCAGCGCCGAGGCGAGCCCGCGGCACGTGGCGCTCAGCACGGCCGCTCCGGCAGCCAGCGAGGCCGCCATCCCGCCTCCTCCACGGCTTCCCCCACACGGCGTCGCCGGGTCACCCTGGCCAGGCCCGGCCCCGCCCCCTCTGTGTTCTGGAGAATGCAGCCCCCACGGCACGGCCAGCGCAGGCGTTGTGGTTCCGGGAGCGGCACTGACGTTCCGGGTTCAGTGGCTGTGCCATCTCTTTTACGAAACTGGGAACTAAACCAGTGCTCATTCGGTGTCCAACTTTTCTGCAAGGCTAATGACAGAAGCCAAGGGCCGGACTCCTGTCACACAGCGCTAGGCTTCGACTTGGGCGGTTGTCTTCAGAGTCTTCAAACACAAGCATATCGGGTGTGTTAGAAGCAACAGCTTGCTTAGTGTTAATCGTACAGTATCAGTTTCTGTGACCGTCTTTGGATTCCATCCCCATTCAAATATTTGAAAACCTGGAAAGGATGACTTTGTTCGCTTACTCTGTTAACTGTGAAGGCTTTTATGACCTAGGCTTGTTCATTGTAAATACCATGATAAAGCACAAACTAATTCATTCCTGCAAGCCAGCAGTTCTCAACCTGCGATTCAAGACCCCCGTGGGCCGAGTGACACTTTTGCAGGGGTGGCCTAAGACTATCGGAAAACATATATTCACATTAAAATTCATAGCAAAATTACAGTTATGAAGTAGAAATGAAAATTATGTTGTTACATCTTTAGTTGGGGGTCACCACAACATAAAGAACGGTATTAAAAGGAAAGTTGAGAACCACTGCTGTAAGTGACCCTGAAGGCTGTCTGGGAAAGCAATCAGACATTTGTTCATTAGTCAAATGGTCCACTAGGATTATTCCGTGGGTTTTTATCCCAACTTTGCATGGAATTGATACCTGTTTGATTTTCCTTATGCAGTAGTGAGGTGGACGAGAACTTTGCACCCAGACAGTTTGTTGCACACCTGTAAGCCAGACAACTCAATCTCCTTGTTATACTAAAATAATTCAGTTTCCTTACTGGCATAGTAAGATTAATATTCGTCCCAACTATGAAACTGAAGTTGGGGTGGGCATAGAGAGAGCCTTATCTATTTTAAGATTGTACAAGACTAGCCAGGCTTGGTGGTGCACACCTTTAATCCCAGAACTCAGGAAGCAGAAGCTGTCAGGTCTCTGAATTTGAGAGTTTGAGGTCAGCCTGCACAATACAGAGAAACCCTATCTCAAAAGGAAAGGGGAAAAAAAAAAAAAAAAAAAAAAGGTTCTACAAAGCTGTGGAGAATTGGAATGTTACAGATCCAGAGCCAGATTATCTTCTGCTGTCTTTAGATGCCATAACAGCCATTCATTGCCTACTTCTGTGTCTGACTTAACATCTTGGCAACTACTGGTAATTCCTTTGTGAATGTACTAACAACCCACTGTCAGCTAATATGAAAGACAATTCCTGGAAGAAGACGGGTTGACTGGTTAGAGCTTCAGTGATGCGGACATGTATTGGGGCATCTCTACCCCCTCCCCCATGTATTACCCTCCTCTGTACATGACCAGACACCTTTGTGGCCAAAAGTTAAATCCTTTGGAATATATGAACAGACGCCCTAGTTTCCCCTGATCAGAAGGATGCTATCAGATATCAGCTGGGCCCTATAACAGCTTTCCTTGCTTTGCTGCAGCCCACCTACCTGAAGTACCCACTAATATATTTCATATTATGGCCTTTTAAAAAACATTTTTAAAAGGTCACAAATTTGCTCCTGAATGAGAATTAGAAGGACAGGAAAAGTGAAAATTGCTCCCTAAGATGGTGGCTTCTTGTTTCCAGACAAGAATAGGCTGCATAGGGTGTGTATCCACACAGGACCAGTAGAGAAAAGAAAAGAAGCCGGGGGCCTTATAAAACACCCAGCTGAATGTCTGTTTACCACATTCCCAGCTTTGTGGCTTCTCAATCCCAAAGAGAGCTGTTTGCAATAAAGCCGCTACTTTGGCTTTCTCCACAGGCAAGTCTTGTCTTTCCCTGACATTACATTCTTTTTTGTCCCATTGAATGAAGTCAGAGATCCCCTAAATGACTACCAGAACCCCATTACATCTTTTGCAGGGGGTTCATCCATGATTTGAGAAGGACTCAGAAGTGGTCATGACCTTCAGGTACTCCAAGGGCTTCGGAGTGAGGGAACCCTGTGACCATAACTGACATGGTAAGACTGCCCTCACCTCTACTAGGAGTAAGGAGGGTAGGGAGATACGGCTCTGATATAACAGCACGCTTTGATCTCACATGGCTAGATGGAGATTTGTCCTTCAAAAACTAGGGCAAGGCTTATATACTTCTGTCACCATTTAAGTGACATTGCAAACTGGACCCCAAGAAAGCAAACATCTTTCCAGGAAGAGAAGAGGGCAGATTTCTCACTTGATACACTGCAAAGGCCCATGGGGAAAGTCACTCTGGTTGATTCATGCCTGGCGTTTGAGCCCCGAGAATTAATAGGAAGTGTAGGCACCTGGGGCTAGGCTGTCTGGGGAAAGAATGAGTCACTCAATTTTCTCCATTTTTTGAGCCACCCTAGCACATAAGTGAGTCTTGAAAATTTTTGATATACTGAAAAGAAAGTGATACCAAGCTTGCTTTGGAGGTGGGATGTGCCTGGAACATAAATGGAGGTGGCTAAGAGTGAGCTGGAGTGTAGGGAAGCTCTCCTGGGTACTGGCACTCCTGAGGGGCCTTAGCTGTCTGTGGGGAACCCACGTAGCTACTGAAAACTTGTCCTTGTGCTTTCTTAGAGCTCTCAAGAAGAACAAACATTTCCCCTCAAAGCTTTGTCACTATACATGACATGTGAGGGAAGGGACACGGGTGTCAGAAACAGGGTTCGGAAAATGACAACACTGCCCTTACAAATACTCCCTTCTGCACACACCCTTTCTCCAGCCCAGGCTCAACCATGTCCCCGAGTGTGTGCAAAGCTCCCTGCTGTCTTTGTGAAAGACACTGGGCTCTTTCGGTCCCCCATATGGTGTGGAAGTGTGGAAGAAAATGGAGAGGAATGCAAATGTAAGGCTGTGGGTGGGACTCAGCAGAAGACTTGCCTAACACGCACTAAGCCCTGAGTTCCAGCCCCACGACTGAAATAAAACAAATTGCAGCCAAAATATCCCCAGCCATGAGCAGGTTTAAGTGTAGGTTGAGAACTAACTGCACTGATGTCTTGTTTTGGGAACCTTACATGGATGCTGCGGGTTCCTGTGTTTCCTAACTGTTGTCAATAAGGGAAGCAATTTCAGAGCATCCTCCAGGAGCAACGGGGGAGGGTACATCAGTTATAGCAGAAACCACTCACTCCCTGGAGTTAGGCTGGGTGTGGTGACACACGCCTTTAATCTCAGCACTGGGGAGGCAGAGACAGGTAGATCTCTGTAAGTTTGAGGCCAGTCTAGACTATAGAGCAAGTTCTAGGACAGCCAGGCCTACACAGAGAAACCGTGTTTCAAAAAGCCAATGCCCTCAAAATCCAAAACACCACCAAAACAAAAACAAAACAAACAAACAAACAGAACCCTCCCAAAAACAAAAAACAAACAAAAACCCAAACTACAACAACAATTAATTACTCTGAAAGTCAGACTGCTGTCTTCAGAGCATCTGGGATGATTCTCCTCCCATGTGCTCACTTGCCATGGCTAAGGGGGCAGTGGTGGTATCTACTTTCTCTACCTAAATTGTTTCCACTCCGCTCCTGATGCTACCTTCCCATCTCAAACCCCACTCCTTAGCCTTCCCAGGCTGGTTGCTATGGCCTGGGCAAGTTGGAGGGTACCGTCATCCTAGTGGCCAAAGTGCCCTTGCAGCTATCCACTGGCTGTTCCAGGAGCCTTCCTATCCTGATGATCCTTGGGACTCTGGCCAGTTCCCTCTCAACTAGATCTCCCTACTTTAACAGGGATGGCATTAGGTCCTTTCCCTGTTGAGGATCCACCCTCTCTGTGGCTGATTTGCATCTTATAAGAAATTAAATGCCACATCAGGAATTTTAAGGGATGGTGGTATCAAAATTATCTTGGTTATACAAGTATAGGTGTTAGTATTTAGGCATCTGTACTGGCCTGTCCTTGGGGCTCTGACAGCATATGCCCTCAGCTGCAGCCTCACTATGTTCCCGTTTAAAAGGGACCTGCCCAGCTCCCATCCTCCTCCTCCTCTCTCTCTTTCTCCCCCACTCATCTCTTTCCTCTCTCCTGCTCCTGACCCTTGTGTTCAACTTTTCTTTTATCTTCAAGAACACCCAAAATTGGGCCACAATTACCAGCTAGATCCCACTATTTTAATGGTCTATGGTTCTGCTTCTCTACCTCTGAAATAAAGTGATCACATAGTTAATCAAATAACCTTGCCATCTGAGTCCTCGATCCCTGGTTCCTACAAAAGCCATATATTACAATGTGACCACCCCGACTCTCCTGGATTCTTCTCCACCATACACCAAAAGGTTTTGGAGAATTCAACCCAAACCACCCAACCGAAGTTTTCCTTGGGAGACGATGGGGAAATTCAGATGCTCCTATGGTAACAGTGCCTTCTCATTAGCAGACTTAAATGACACACAAGGAACACACTTATTGAGCCCTGCTCTGGTATTGCCCATCCAGTCCCTCTAACATGGCACCCCATGACTGACTACTTCCAACAACCCAAGGATGCACTTACTGATTCTTGCTCTGGTATTGCCTGCCCAGCCCTGATTTTCCCTGTCTGTCATCAAGAGAAAGGAACTTCCCTGAGAATTCTGATCGAGCTGATAGGATGGACCCAAGCCACAGTGAGATGCCTTAACAAGGAATTGAACTAGGAGCTAGGGATGACCAGGATGCCTAAGGGCAATCAAAGGCACAGTATTCCTGGTCCCTGGATGACATAAATTAACACTGGGAAATCACCACACTGCACTCATGGCATTTGGGCAACAGAATACTGAAATATTAAGCTCATCTAACAGAAGGCCCAGAGATGACATTTACAGCCTGCCTCTCCTTCAACCCTGCTTCTTACCTTCCTGATGGGGCCAGTCTTGAGCATATATACCAGGAGGTCTTGCTAGAAATCTGTGCTTCTAGTCCTTACCTTAAAGACTAATCTATAGAAAACGCCCACTGTTGATGGGAGTACATGCACATAGGACAGAATTAATAAGGCAGGAAATGAATGCTGTAACAGAATACGAGACTCTTGAGCCCAGCACCCTCCATGTCAATACTGCTTTTCTAGTTCAGAGTTCTAAAGTCTATATTCCTCAAAGGGGGAAAAAAAAAAAAGCCCGGTTGTTCACAGTAACAGAAACTTCTACATTAGTTACTTTTATATTGTAGTGATAATTCAAAGGAAATAATTCATATGAGCAAAGTTTTTTGTTTTTTTGTTTTTGTTTTTTTTTTTTTTTTTTTGTTTTGGTGGGGCTTGCAGTTCCCGGGAATAAGAGTTTGTTATGACAGGGAAGCAAGCTAATAAAAAGCTTTCCTGTACAGTTCCTGTTTCTGCTGCAGCTTGAGTTCCTGCCCTGATCTCCCTGTTTGATGGATGGTGATCAGGACAGGTAACCACACGAACCCTTTCCTTTCCAAGTTGATTTTGGTCAAGGTGTTTATCTCAGAAATGGGACGCAAACTGATATTTATGTATTTCTGGTACTGGACACTCACACCACTATCTGGAAAGAAACTGGTATTATTAACAATCTTTGTGAACGTCATAAAACATTCCAAGAAAATTCTAAATCTAATTCTGCTGCTGGCTTTCTAGCCAAAGATGTGGGACCCAGTTTATTATGTTTTAGCAAATCATTATCCAAATGCCAGAGCTCTGGAAGTTACAGACATGAGGCTTTTACACTTTTTAAATTTATTTTATTATTTTGCTTCTATGTCTTCTGAACATGGCTACATATTGATTGGACATTTTACAGTAATGGCTAGTGATGGGGGGAAAGGAAGAGGACTTCAGGAGGGATGTGTGGTCAGTCCACTTAGGGAAACTGACAAGTCTCAACCCACACATGGACATTGATCAGCTTACATGGCTGTTTCCTGTTTCTTTATACTTAGTCCTCAAATGGCCTCTCTTCCCCCTACCACATTGCCTCCTTTGATGCTCAAACCTATCTTAGTATCAAATAGCATCATTTTGGTTTGAAATCTTATAACTTCACCATGGGTGGCCACCCCTGCCCCCAACTTCTGTAAGGCTGGAGAGAAACCTTGTGCCTAGGGAAACTATGTAAGGTAAAATCAAGCATCCTTCCAGAATTGAGAGAATGACACAAAAACTTCAATCTTCTGAAAGTTGAAAACCATTTTCTAAATACACTGTCTGGGTTTTAGCCATTTTAGATTTGGACTGGTATGTGGGTCGTTTTTGCTTAGCTTGTGATCTCTTAATGATCTTTTAATCATTTATTTGGAACAAGTAGTTGTTTAGATGTTATTTATGGCTCCACATCATCAAAAGGTAACATCAGTTGTCCTGATTAATGATTTGTGTTGAGGGTATGATCACCTTTCTTCTTATGGGTCTTCTAGACTGATTGATATTTATTTGCGAGGGTATTGCAGGTCAGAACATATGTATTGTTATCCTTTGTTGTTGATACAGAATACATGATTTTATTATGCCTACCAGTTAAAGAAAAATGAGTATGGTTATCATATCCTGTCCTAACAGAATAATAGGACTCTGAAATTACAGAAGGAAAACACTCTTTGTTCACAAGCCAGCCAGAGGAAGAACTATCTCCCAATGATTTCACAGTTGTGAGGACTTGCCAGACCACCTTGCTGAAGACGGAGAAATGGACACTAAGATGGGCCAGTGACAGGTCAGGTCACACCTGGACCTGAGCGCCTTAACAAGGCATATAAATTTCAAGTCCACCACTTGATCCTTGGGTCAGGACCTGAACAGTTGGGCAGGTAGGTGTGTGTGCCTGTTTGTGTTTGTCATGGCCTCTCTTTGTCCGTCTTTCCATGTACGCACATTGAATCCCTTTTCCACTTTTCACCGCAGTCTCTTAATTGGATATTAAGGCTAGTGGCAGAGCGTAGCTATTTAGGGCTGCTGGGGCATAGGGTCTGACTCTTAAAACTCTGATCTAAACTTTCATGATAATGATGGGGGGCAGTGTTTTGCATATATGATAAAGGATGGGCATGGAGACCTTCTCCACTTCACTTCCTTATGAGGCCAAAGGCGGGAGTGACTGAGATCTTCGATGTTTGGTAGTGTTCCATCACGCCACCTTGGACTCAGGAAATTACACAATTGAGCTGCTCTATGATTCTTGGCTTTCTTGCCTAACTTGATTTCTCCAGGAGCAGAAACATTTTGTCACCAAGCACTAATGTTTATTAGTGGAATAATATTGGAATAATATTATTTCCTTTTAAGAGAAATCATTAGTCAGATTTGTTTCTATGTAAACAGTTTGAAAACCACAGAGCCACTAAAGGCTGTAGTTGTACATATTGTGACTATAGAAATGCAAAGATCTACTTGCTTGTGTCCTCTTTGCCATCCATGTTATTCTGCTGGCCGATTATGTTAATCTCGTGATCATAGGACTCTCTGGTCTATAAAATATTTAGATGATTAATAAGCATTCTTCCATATGAATTCTGGTTACCAAAGATGTGCATGTAGTCAAAACAAAGAGAATGGAAATAAAACATAACAAAACAAAGGCCTGTGGCTCCTCCTCCAAGCAACCCCCCTCCCAGTGGTGATGAATGGGAGGGACTGTATGCCCCCTCCCTCGGGAGGCTAGCCTTTCACTGTTTTAGGCCGTTTTGCAATTCTTTTCTTTAGAAGAGATTCTTTTCTTTTCTTTTCTTTTTAAATCAAACAAGCTGCTTTTCCTGTGATTGGCGCAAGACCAGGGGCCGAGGACACGGACGGGCGGCAAGGCTGGGCTGGTGAAAATGCAGTCAGTTTGATGATGGAGCGGCTGAAGATGCGCTCTTCCCTGGTCTGCTCACAGCTCACACTTTGAATGAACCCATCTTTACAGGCTTTCCCTACCGCAAACGGGAGCTTCGCGGCCGGGCGGTTTTTCTCTAGAACTCTCGGGAGGACGCAGCCACCGGAGGCGAGGCGGCGGTGACTGGGGGTCTTGGCGGGTCTGCGGGCCGGTGGCGAGCCGCCGCCGGGAGGGCGTGACTGGGCCAGGCTGGAGGTTCGGCTTCTTCGCGCCGGCGGCATCCAGATGTGCAAGCCGCCGGCCGCCGGGGAGGCTTCGCCGCGCAGCCCCGGCCCGAACGCCCTGCAGGAGGTTTGTCCCCGCCTGCGCGCCGTGCCCTGAGCTCTCCGGCAGCGAAAGCGCGCGGACATGGGCGAGACCATGTCAAAGAGACTCAAGTTGCACCTCGGAGAGGCGGAGATGGAGGAGCGGGCGTTCCCCAACCCCTTCCCGGACTATGAGGCCGCCGCCTCCGGCGCGGGGCTCGTCGCTGGAGCCGCGGAGGAAACGGGCCGTGCTTGCCCTCTGCCCACCACCGAGGACCCGGGCCTCCCCTTCCACCCCAGCGGGAAGGTGAGTTGGCTGCCGGGGCTGCCAGGGCCCCGAGCAGCGGTTGGGAGGGTGAGGCCACCTCCGCCAATGGTAGCGTCCGGCGGCGGTCACGCCCTGGGGTGCGATGACGTCATCGGCGCGCGTCCCCGTCCGGTGCCGGTCCGGGGACAGGGCGGCGGGGCGGCGATGGGTTTGATCCCGCAGACACGGCTTGCATCTGTTTCTCGCTGAAACACCCCCGCGGGGCACTTTAATGTCTCTTGGGACTAAAAAGTGAATTAGTTGTTGCTGTTAGGTAGATTTTTTTTTTAAATGACATCTGCTTACTTGGGCCAGAAAGACTAAAGTCATACCTTCTAACATCTTTTTCTTTTCAGTTAATTTTGTTCTTTATCAATTTCATACATGCATTTTATTTAATGCATTCTGGTTGCTCCCACCCCACTGTCTCTCGTCTCTTTAACGCCTCTATACTGCGCCCCCCCTCGAAGCCCCCACCTCCCGCCCAATCGCTGTCTCCCTATTTATGTCTTTGTGAGTTTGTTTGCGTCCCCCTGGGCTTGACAGGACCGTCTGTGTGAATTATTCATTGGAACCCGGCTACTCCTTCCCAGAGTGAGTCTGTAGCTAATAGTTCAGCATTAATAATTAGGGATCCATGAACCCCTCCCCATCCATGACTGCCTGTTGGGAGGGCCCTTCTTGTGCACATGCAAATAATTATAGCAATTCTGAGCTCATGGTTACATTGGCTGTGTTGTATCTTCTGGCTCTTGGATTTGTTCCCCCCCTCACCCCCCCCGACCATTCCTCAACGTTCCCAAATTTTAGAGGGTGTAGTCCAAATGGCTTGTTTAGGGCCAAGCTCTCATCTGTTACATGTAGTAATATGGGACCTTTGGATATATTTTGAAACAGAGTCTGTCAGTGTAGCCTGGTTGGCCTGGAACTCACAGATATCCACTTGCCTCTGCCTCCTGAGTGCTGGGTTTAAAAATGTGCTCCACCATGCTCAGCATGGTATTTTCCATCTCTAACTTTTGCGAACCCTCTAGATTGATTTCCAGCAGTGTAAAAGGGTACCATTTTCTTGACAACCATGTGCTGGCATTTGTTATTTGTATTGATGACGGGTGTTCTTCACTGGGGTGACATGGAATTTTAAGGTAATTTTAATCTGCATATCACTTATTGCTGAGGGTGTTGAACCCCTTTAAAAACATATACTGTTTGCAGTCTTTGTAGTACTCGTTTTGAGAACTTTTTTTTTTTCAGTTGCATAGGCCCCTGCACCTTTAGAAAATCATTTTGTGGAAGTGTTTTTCCTGCCTGTGCACCATGTGCATGCCTAACACTCAGGAGGTCAGAAGAGGGTGCTGGATCTTCTGCAGATGTAGTGTGGACAGCTGTGAGCAACTGTGTGGATGCTAGGAACCGAACCTGGACCTCTGCAAGAGCAGCAAACACTCTTAATTGCTGAACTGTGACTCCAATTTCATGTACCCATTTTAAAAAATTCATAGTCTTTTTTCTTGATGCTTAGTTTGATTTTGTTTTATTTTGTTTTGTTTTTTAGGTCTTTGTATATTCCAGATACTAGACACTAGTCTTCTGTTGAATGGGTAGAAAAGATTCTCTCCTGTTGACTGTAGTCCTAATGCCTATGATACTGGAGTCTTAATTGAAAAGTCCTCATCTATGTTTATATGCTGACGTATACTCCCTCCTTTTCCTTTTCCAATATAAGTATGAAGTCTTATATTGAGGTCGTTTTATGCAGGGTGACAGCTGGTGATTAGTTTCTTTCTTTTGAAAGATACCAATATTCCCAGCACTGCCATAACCCGGGATGACCTGATGGGGCAATGGGGGAGTGAAGAAACAACAGACATGTTACAGAAGAGTCAATATCTGGTGTGCTGTTCTCAGCAGCTCAAGCTCGGGGCATTAATTAAACAGCTGAGTGAGGAGTGGATGTTCAGTCTCAAGCCCAGGGCAAAAGGCTGAGGTTCCTATTTAACACATCAAAGCGGACGTTGACCACCAGGCTCTCCCTGTAACCCTCAGTCATTCCTTTCACAGTGCCATCCAGGCTGGCATGCTCTACCCGCTACCCTAAACGTCTCCAGCCCTGGGTGCTTGGCTGCCTTTCCTCCAGCTGCCCTCCCCTATATAATAATCTAACCATTTTGGTTTCCTGGCCTTTTTCATCTACTCTCTTTGCACCCCCTGGCTGCTACACCTGGTTTTTCTCCCTCCCCTCTCCCTTCCCTCCCCCTCGTCCCCATATGGTCCATCTCAGGCTCATGTCCGCTCTGAATGATCCCAGATGACCCTGCCTCTGACTATGCTCTCCCATGTATCTATAATAAACTTTTTCTTCCATCACACCTAAGGGAAGTCAAGTTCTTTCCATTTATTTATTTATTTATTATTTATTTTTTCTTTCTGTGGGGTTATTAATGTGGAGTTGAATGAGGAGGTGGGTTGGCTGATCTCTGTAGAGATTCTCTGCAAGAGAGCAGTCTCAGGTTACAGTCATTCAGGGAAGGGTGTGCAATTTGTATGGTCTGAGTCCCTGGACCCTTGAAATTTGCCGTGTTCATGTCAATAATACACACTCACTCTGGAATTTATGTGCTGCCCCACATGGTGCCATCTGTTTAAGAAGCCCTCCTTTTTCCAGTGAGGTTTTTTGTTTGTTTGCTTTTTCATTTTTGTTGAAAAAAAAAAACCAAACAACAAAAAGCCATATAGATGTAGTAGCATGATTTATACCTGAGTTCTCTATTACATCGATGTACATGTCTGTTTTGCTCCATAACTATGCTGTTTGTACTAACATGGGTCTGTAGTCAAATTGAAATCAGATGTGTTGTGCCAAGCAGTCCTCTTTTTGTTCAGGATTTGTTTGGCTGTTCTGTCTTGTTTGTGTTTCCATATAAATTTTAGCAGTATATTTTCTGTTACTGTAAAGGATTGCTTGAAATTTTGATGAGGATTGCATTGAATCTGTAGGAAATATTTATTTTCCCAATTCATATGCATGGGGGTATTCCCATCTTCTAGTATCTTCTCCGGTTTATTTCTTTGGGGCCTTAATGTTTTCACTGTAGAAGTCTTTAGTGTACTGTCTCGTTTATTCATGGGTATTTTGTGCATGCATGCCAGTGTGTGTATGCATTTGTGTGTGTGTGTTGTGAATGAGTTTAATTACGTGGCTCCATTTTCATTATGTTTGTCATTGGTGTATGGAGGAACTACTGATTTTTGTGTGTTAGTTTTGTATGACATTGGCAGACATGCTTATCAGCTCTCAAGAGATTTTGATGGCATCTCTAAGGTCTCTTTGTGTATAGGATCTCATCATCTGCTAATAGAGATACTTTTGGCTTTTTTTTTTATTGGTTACCGTTTATTTCCTTCTTTGACATATCTGCAATTGCTGTGTCCATCCAGTTCAGAGCTATCAAGTCTAGCACCAGGAGCTGGGTTATGGTAAGTAATCTAATAGTTGGGGAGCTTAGATAGTTTTCTAACTAGCAGCATCAGTTTTATGTAGTGTCTTGGGAGGGTCCAGTCCGAGGAGGAAAACTGCACCAAATTGATTGTTATTAACTCTAATGAGATTTCTGTAATGAAAAATGTCTCACAGGGAGTAAAGAGAACTTAGAGACTATAGGAATGGCAGATATGAGGAACAGTCTGGACTGCTCGGACCAAGAGAGCACTTAAGGACAAGGCTATGGGTAGATGCTGGATAATAAATTAACCTGAATTTAGCAACTTTCAAAAACACTTATCTCACACAGTGTCTCAGACTAAGGAGTCCAGAGCCTCATAATTCTTCAGTTAGCTGTGTGGTTCTGACTCAGAGTTTATCATGAATGCAGTCATTCCAGAAGCTCAGTAAGGTAAAGATAGTCTTCTCACCTCCTTCATGTAGTTGTTGGCAGGCCTGACTGGCTAATTTTTTTCCCTTTTATATTTGTGCATGCATAAGTTTGTGTGTGTGTGTGTGTGTGTGTGTGTGTGTGTGTGTGTGTGTGTGTGTAAATGCACGCACAGACACCATGGTTCTCTCCCATCATGTGGTTTCTGGGAATTAAATTCAGGTTGCTGGCTTGGCAGCAAGTGCCTTTACCAGCTTACCCCTCTCACTATCTCCAAGGGTTCAGTTTCTCACCATGTGGGTCTTGCCATAGAGCTGACCTTATGACACAGTGAGTGGTCAAGGGGACACAAAATGTTAAAGCATGTTCTCACAGAATTTGAGGCTGAAAAGTAAATAGGGACAGTTTAGAAAGACTTGATTAATATGAAGAAAACACAAAATTAGAGAAACTTTTACTTTATATTTGTAATTTGACCTTCTTGAACAATGGTTTATTTTATGGTTACTTAATTTCCCATAGCTTAAAAAAATGGTGGATTCTCTCTCATTTCAAAATATATTTGATATCTTAACATATAAAAATAGAAGGAAATCAGTACTTCTCAATTGCCAAGAGAATGGCATTTCATTCAGAATGGACAGTTGGATACCTGAACCTCTAGCTACCTAAGTGGCTGAAGCAGGAAGACAACTTGAGCTCAGGAGTTGGAATCCAGTGTGAGAAACTTAGATGAGATTCCGTATCTCAAAAACAGATAAATTGAAGCACAGATAAAGTGAACAAGAGTAGTGTGTGGCCATGGGGTTATGGATGGAGGGGTGTCACCTACAATCCTTGTCAGAGTGATGTTTGTGGTCAGGGGCATCAGTACTTCCGGGATACCTGTTAGAAATGCAGATCCCACCTCAAACCCGATAAACTACAATCTCTTTAAATATTGTTGTGAGGAACATAGGAAAAAAATAATATCTTGACTCTTTTTCAAGAGCATAACTGGGGTAATTTGTATGCTTATGTGCCACCCAAGTCTGTATGTCCAGCCCACCTCTATCCCTTTTGATGCTATCATGGTGTTGTTAATTAGGGTTACAGGAATGGATTTGTTTTCTTCATCTATTTAAAGAGTAACAACACTCAGTCACACACACACACACACACACACACACACACACACTGATCATGTCTTCAATTTATATTGTGGTGGGAGACTAGGGAGACTGAAGCCTCAAGATTGACATATGATTGAAGTTTGCAGAGGAAGACTGGATGTCCTTTGCCTGGGCTTCCTCTAGACTAGACTACGCCAGAGAAAAACCTCCAATATACAAACTTGAGGGAGGCCCATGTTATTCAAATGTCCCAGAAAGGGCCTTGGCCACATGGCCCAGTACATTTGGAACTCTTTTCTAGGTCCTGACTCCATGTCCGTTCTTGGGAGTACTTTACCTTCCTTAGTCATCTGTCTCATTTCTAACCACATGCCCCTGGCGCAATCCTTTGCCCTGAGATACAGGAGTCTTGAATCAGTGCCCTCTGCATGCACATCCACGGCTTTGCACTTGACACCATGTGTGAACTGAAGTTCCCAGAAGGAGAAAAAAGAAAACTGTGTATGTGGCAGGGGGAGGGGAGCACACTAACTGCACCAATGTTAGTGCAGGGAATGTTAGAGAGGGAAGCTTCACCAGTGTTAGAGTCTACAAAGCCAAATGAAGTGACTGAACGTCAAGGTTATCAAGAGTTAAGATGTTGCAGACAGGAGACGAATTATCTTGGGCTGTTTTTAGTTTCATTGAAAGCTACGTATACTTCACATCTGTGTCTGACCTAGTAATAGCCTGTAACTTTGAAAATCTTATATTAGCTTTCACTGGTTCAGAAGCTGAGAATGTCAACAGATAGCATCTGAACCTGATAAGAGTTTTTCCTATTTTTCTATAACCTGCCCACCTGTGGCTCCCATTAATGGATTTGTAACTGCTTTGATTTGTAACTTTCTTTATTACACAGGCAATAAAAATCCCATGTTGTAACTACTTTCATAGTGGAACATGACTTTGGAGAGACCGGAATCCATGTTCCTGGACCCTGGTCATTCATATTTGGCAGCAGCACAAATGCTGTCTTATTCCCTTTGAGGTGAGAACTTTGGTTTTGAATCAGTAGTTATCACTGGTGGAGTTACTGGGCTTGGTGGCAGAGACCAATAGGAGGCCCCTTATTCCTAAGTATCGGGCGTACCTCCTCAGTAGGTGCCGTGAGCTCTGCATGGGCGCAGTACCTCCTCAGTGGGTGCCGTGAGCTCTGCATGGGCTCATTGCCTCCTCAGTGGGCACCGTGAGCTCTGCATGGGCTCAGTACCTCCTCAGTAGGTGCCGTGAGCTCTGCATGGGCTCAGTACCTTCTCAGTGGGTGTCGTGAGCTCTGCGTGGGCTCAGTATCTCCTCAGTGGGCACCGTGAGCTCTGCGTGGGCTCAGTATCTCCTCAGTGGGTGCCATGAGCTCTGCATGGGCTCAGTGCCTCCTCAGTGGGCACCGTGAGCTCTGCGTGGGCTCAGTACCTCCTCAGTGGGTGCCATGAGCTCTGCATGGGTGCAGTACCTCCTCAGTGGGTGCCATGAGCTCTGCATGGGCTCAGTGCCTCCTCAGTGGGCACCGTGAGCTCTGCGTGGGCTCAGTACCTCCTCAGTGGGTGCCATGAGCTCTGCATGGGTGCAGTACCTCCTCAGTGGGTGCCATGAGCTCTGCATGGGCTCAGTGCCTCCTCAGTGGGTGCCGTGAGCTCTGCGTGGGTTCAGTACTTCCTCAGTGGGCGCCGTGAGCTCTGCGTGGGCTCAGCGCTCCACTCCCATGTGTGGCTGGCCGTCCATGGGTTTATTGTGAAATGGTGCAGGATCTTGTTGGATACCATTTTGGTTTTTTTCAAAATGTTCCATTGAAGGAATTCAATTTGTTTGCTTGCTTTGGAAACCTTTTAGTGTCTGACTGTTCATTTTGTTTTCAGACCTCTGAAATAATTGTTTGATAATTTGGCGGCAATCTACTTTTTCTTTTCTGGACACTCCTCCCTGTACCTGATCTGAAGGAAGGGGAGACATGTCTAGAAAAACATTGTTATACTATCTGGATTTGTGTTTGGCAATTTACAAAAATTAATAGGACTTATGCAAGTACATCTAAAAGATGCTAAATACAAAAGTAATTAAAGTGTTTAGAGCTTATGTCAGAATTAAAGAAAAACTCTAGAATTCCATTATCAAACTCCTGTTCTCTTTTACCCTTTTCTGACCTTGTCTCTTCCTTGTTTATCTCTTAACAGAAGAAAACTCTGTGTCAAAGAAAAGGGTAGTTCTGGCTTGTTCTAGGATAAAACCTAGAAGCAATTCTATTTTACATTAAAAACTCCCATTTGTAACAACTCTGGTGATTAACCCCAGAACAGGGATGATAATTTAATTTAAATGACAGGTGTTCTGGGTTCCTATCTGTCATGATAAAGTACTCTGATCAAAAGCTGTTTGGTTCTTTTAACCTACATTTGCCTGTCACAGTCCTTCACTGAAGGAAGTCAAGGCAGGAACTTTCACAGCAGGAGCTTGAAGCAGTAACTGTGATGGAACAGCTGTTTGCTAGCTTGTTCCCAAGTTCATGCTTGGCCAGCTTTAATACCTGCCCAGGGAATGATGCTGCCCACAAAACAGTAGGCTAGACAGTCCTTCCTCAGTTACTGTCAAGATAACCCCCTGCAGACAAGACCACAAGCCAGTCTGATCTGGGTACTCCTTCAGGGGAGAGACTCGTCTGGTGATGCTAGGCTGGGTCAACTTATCAGTTAAAGCTAATGATGACAAGATTTCTTATGTCTTAGAAATAAAATGATGTGAAATTTCTCCTTTGTTTTACTTCATTCTTGAGAGAAGTTCTCCTTCTGTAGTCTCGTCTGACCTGGAACTCACAGAACTCCACCTGCCTCCCAAATGTTGTTAGTGCTGTGATTAAAGGCATATACCAGATGCTTTATTAAAAAGTACACTCCAAGTGTGCTAAGAGTTCCATGGGCTACCAATGAGCTACTGGGGTACCTTCACAATAATTGTCTTTGTCATCTTGTATGCCCTGAAAGAACTGAGTAACAAGATCATTTTTTGATACTCATTGTATTTTTAAGGCTCTTGAGCACCATGCATTAAGACATGAACATGTTTCTGAATATTAATGTTTATGTGTGTGATTATAGGCATTTTAGTGTATTTTTCTTTAGTATTGCTGCTACTTCTTCTGAAAAATAAGTTTTATAAGATCCTTGTATTTGGCAAGCTGCAGTAGCTGCAACTCTAAAACATTACAGAGAAAGGGCGATTTTACACCTGTGTAAAACCTTAGAAAACTCTCATTAAGGTGTCTCATCACATCAAAGCTATAACTCTTTGATCGTATGTATTTGGGACAGCAGCTTACATAAACAGATGACCCAAAAGTAAGTAAGATACAGATATGCCTGACTTTGATTCTGCGTTTTGGTTGAATTGAGGGCTCAAATTAAAGGACAATGAATTTGAAAACAAGGACGGTTTCTAACTGGCTGCTATAATATGACTTAATAGCAAATAATTTAAATTTGCTTAATTAAAAAACAGCAACAACACAGCACTGCTGACAAATTGTACCTGCATTTAAAACTGTTGGGTATTTAAGCGGTTATGTGAATGTTCTCTGTGTTTCTGATACAAACTCTTTAGTTTTTGTTTGAAAATAGTTAAGAATTTTATAAGTTTTATAAAGAAAATGTCGAAAAGGAACTGTCAAATAATAAAAAGATATACAAGTTCCAAAATATTTTTGGTCAGGTCCTAGAGAGATGAGGGATACAAGGGGCATTCCTTAATAAAGGCAACTTACAGAAAGCACATAGCCAACACCAAAATAAATGGGGAGAAACTAAAACCATTTCCATTGATAGTTTGTCCGCTCTGTCCATATCTATTCAATATAGTACTTAAAAGTCTTTTCTAGAACAATAAGAGAACAAGAGGCGATCAAGAGGATTAGAAATAGTAAGGGAAGGACTCAAAGTATCTGCATTTGTAGATGATATGATAGTATACATAAGTGACCTGAAATCTTCCACCAGGAAAGTTCTGTAGCTATAAACACATTCAGCAAAGTAGCAGAATACAAAGTTAATGCACAAAATCATCAGCCTTCCTATATATAAAGGACAAATGAACTAAGAAAGAAATCAGGGAAACCACCTCTTACAGAAGATTCAAAAATATAAAATTTCTTGGGATTACTCTAACCAAACAAGAGAAAGACTTGTATGTAAAAACTTTCAGACATTGAATACAGAAATTAGAGAACGTATCAGAAGATGGAAAGATCTCTCATGCACATAGACCAGTAGGATTAATATACTAAAAATGGTCATACTACCAAAAGCAATCTACAGATTCAGTGCAATCCCCCACACAATTCCTCACAATACTTGAAAATAATTTTCAGCTTCATATGGAAATATAGAACAAAACAAAAACCCAAACAATAACAACAACAAATAGGATAGCTAAAAAAAAATCCTGAATAACAGAAGAACTGCTGGAGGTATCACCATCAGTGACCTAAATAATATTATGGACCTATAGCAATAAAACAAAACAAAACAACAACAAAAACAAACAAACAAAAAAACAAAGCAAAACAGCACAGTGTTGACATAAAAACAGACAATGTTGGTCACTGGGATTGAAGACCCAGACATAAGTCCACATACCCACAGGTATCTGAAGTCCAATAAAAGAGCCAGAATACACCCTAGAAAAAGACAGTATGTTCAGTAAATGGTGCTGGAAAACCTGGATGGCTTCATATAGAAGAATACAAAAAAGGTTCACACTTATCACCCTATATAAAACCAAAGTCCAAATGGATCAAAGATCTCAACATAAGGCCAGATATACTGAATCTGATAGAAGAGAAAGTGGCAAATAGTCTTGAACTTACTGGCACAGGAAAGGGCTTTCTGAACAGAAGAACACAGATAGTACAGGCACTAAGAATAACAATTAATAAATAACATCTCATGTAACTGGAAAGGTACTATATAGTGAAGGACATGATCTTTTACACAAAGCAGCAGGCTACAGAACGGGAAAATATTTTCCATTACACATCTGATAGAGGACTGATACCTAAAAACATAAAAAACTAAAAACAATGGACACCAAGAAAATAAATAATGGCATAATGCTACATTAATAGATCTGTACCTTGCTTAGTCATCATTAGAGAATCCTCCTGCAGCAGATGGGGACAAATACAGAGACCCACAGACAGACAATATGCAGAGAGTGAGAGATCTTGACACAGCCTTAAAGGGGTTGTCCTTATCAAATCCCACACCTTGGGTCTCATGGGAACTCAGAGGAAGTGGAAAGAGTATAAGAGGCAGAGGGGTTGGAGGACACCAAGAAATCAAGGCCTTCTAGACAGAAGAGGATAACACACATATAAACTCACAGAGACTAAGACAGGATGCCTGCATGGTGCTGCACAGGTCTGCACCATATGGGGTCCTAGAGATGAAAAGAGAAGTGGACACAGCCCACCTCTAATCCAGGGGCTATTTCCAACTGATAGCCACTTTCAAATGAAAAATTAGTTTCCTGCAAGGGGTCTCACTAGGGAAACAAACTGCTCTTAAGAGTAGTCTGCATGCCCAGCACTAGATGGCCAAAACAAAATTAATTCCACAGCATCTTTGGGGGTTCTTTGTCTCATAATGTCAAATCGGGGCTTTGGAGGGGGGCACTTTATAGGCACTTTGTGTGTGTGTGTGTGTGTGTGTGTGTGTGTGTGTGTGTGTGTGTGTGTGTGTGCGTGTGTGTGTGCATATATATGCTGTGCTTTTTCTTTGGCTTTTTTTTTTAAATTGGGTTGTTTTGTTCTATTTTGATTTGTTTGTTTTTGTTTAATCTTACTGAATTTCATTATTGTTCTTAGATGCTTGTTTGTTTTCTAACAAGAGCTAGAAAGAGTCTGGATCCAAGTGGGAGGCAAATAGGGAAGAACTGGCAGGAGTGGAGAGAGAGGAAACTAATTAGAATATATTGTATGAAAAAAAAAAAACTTTTGAATGAAAGAGAAAAGCAAACAATAACCAAATTAGAAGTGGGGTACAGGTCTAACGAATATTCTCAAAAAGAGGAAACAGATGGCTGATAAACAAAAGAAATGTTCAACATTTTGTCATCAGGAAAATGTGAATCAAAAGTACTTTGAGAATTCATCTTACACCAGTCAGAATGGCCAAGATCAATACAAAACAATGTCAGCTCATGTTGGCAAAGATGTGCAGTAAGGGGAAGTTTGTTGGAAAATCAAACTTATACAACTAACATGGAAATCAGTGTGGCGGTACCTCAAGAAGCTGGGAATATATCTACCTCAAAATTCCAGCTATATATATCACTTTTGGTGATATACCCAAAGGATGCTTTAACCTTCAACAGAGACCCTTGATCAAACATACTCATTGCTGCTTTATTTATAATAATCAGAAATTGGAAAGAGACTAGATGATGTCTGCCAGCAGATGAGTGGATAAAACAACAATGTGATATTTGTACACAATGGAAGATTACTCAGCTGTTAAAAAGATGGAATTGGGAAATTTGTAGGTAAATGGATGAAGCTAGAGAAAAAATTGTACCGAGTGAAGTAACAAATACCATCCCAGCTATAAACTCTTTGATCTACAGTGGTGACCTGCATGCAAGTGTGTCAGCGCAAGTGTGTCAGGGCACTAGCAGCACAGAGCTCAAGGAGCTAAGCAACCAATACCTGATTGGATGTAAGGTTGACTCCAGGAGATGGAGCCCATACCCAGATTTGCTGTGGTGGCCAAGGACACTAGAGCATGGCCCTAGGGGAAATCTAATACTACAATTCTACTAAAGCATTGATTCTCAGCCTGTGGGGTGAGAACCCTTTGGGGGGTCTAATGACCCTTTCACAGGGTCAATATCAGATATACTGCTTATCAGATGCTTGTATTAAGATTCACAACTTTAGCAAAATTACAGTTATGAAGTAGCAACAAAATAATTTTATGGTGGCAGGGGGGCACCACAAAACAAGAAAATATATTAAAGAATCACAGTGTTAGGAAGGTTGAGAACCACAGAGCTAAAGGAATCTAGTAACCAAATGATCCCTAACAACATTGTGCTGCAATACTCAGGGGTCAATGTATCATCAGAGAAGTTTCCTCCTGCACTAGAGGTAATGAATACAGAGAGTCAGAGCCAGACGATGTGTAGGGAGACAGAGACCTTAGAACACTTGGTTATAAATGGGATGTCTCCTTCCATGTCCTCCCCACAGATCTCAGGGAACTCTGCAGAAGAGGAGGCAGAAAGTGGAAAAGCCAGAGGGCATGGAGGACACCAAGGAAGCAAGGCCTTCTGCACAGCAGGACTGATAAACATAAGAACTCACAGAGGCCTGTGCAGGTTTGGGCCTTGTGGGGTCCCAGTGCTCAAAGGCGGAGTAGACACATGCTCCCATCCCTAACCCGGCAGCTGTCAGTAATTGATAACTACTCACAGTGGAATTACTTTTCTTTAAGTCTCACTGGATATACAAACCACCGTGAAGGCCAGGCCCCATGCCCAGCTATTGATGGCCAGCCCAGCATGAACTCAGTGGTGTTTTTAGAGGTGTCTTTTTTCCTTCAGAATACTTTATCTGGGCAGTTTCCCCCCTTTTCTTATCCCATAGCTATTTTGCTTATTATTTTGTTTATTATATTCTGCTTTCTGATTTTGTGTTTTTAGGGCATTTTTGTGTGTGCCGATGTGTATGCCTCTGCATCTGTGTTTCTTATACTTTTTCTTTGGCTCTTTGGTTTTTGTTTTGTTTTGTCTCTTTTCCCATTTTTTTTTCATTTTATCCTATTTTATTCTTTTTTCTTTCTTCTCTTATTTTGTTTTTTGTTAACTTGTGGGAAGACAGAACCTCTATTGAGAAAATTCCTCTATCTGAGCTCCTGTAGACATATCTCTGGGAACATTTTCTTGATTAATGATTGATGTAGGAGGGTCCAGTTCATATAGTTCTGAGTTATCTAAAGAAGCAAACCTAGTGGGCCATCCAGGGCAAGCCAGTCAGCACCGACCGTTCATGGCTTCATCAGTTCCTACTTTCAGGGTCTTGCCTGGAGTCCCTGCCCTGACTTTCCTTCAGGATGGAGTGTTTCCAGCTTGGTTTTGGTCATGGTGTCTACCACAGCAGTTGAAACTAGTGCAGAAATTTGTACCTGGTTCATGGGGTGTTGTTGTGACAGACTTGACCTTGTTGGTTTTCGGAGGATTGGAGAAGCCTTTTGAACTTTGGTTGAGAGGGCTCAGAGCCTGATGGGCTGCTGATTGGAGAACTGCAAAGATTAATGGTGTGGGAAATGCAGATGATGGAGGTCTAGCTTGTGAAGTTTCAGAGAAAAGTTTGACAGTTCTTCCAAGATTATTGTCTCTTCATGTGCTATTTCTGTACTAAGAACCTGTGGTTTCTGGTCAGCTGGGGCTGAAAAATCAGCAGTGATTACCAAGAGACCAGCAGCACTGAAGTGAACCCTTTGCTTTCCTGGGGCAGTTGATGCTAGTTAGCTGAGGTTGGTAAAGTTGCTGTTATTAAGAGATCAGCATCACTGTGATGAAATCTGGGATTATTTTCTCAGGGTTGGCACATAGAAGCATTGATCCATAAAGGTTCAACTCTGTATTTCTTGCTAGTTGTTGACTTGGTAATGTGTAAGACTCTCCCAGGTGGGACTGGTGTCATGCCATCCTCAGGATTGAGGGGGTCATGGAGAAAAGCTGAGGCTTGGTACCATGAAGCAGGGTCAGAGTTCCTGAAGAGAGTTTAGAGAGACTACTGATAAAATTATGTGCAGCCTCAGTTGCTATGGAAACCTGAGCATGTCAGGGATGACCTCTAAGGATAGCAGCAGCTGTGGTGTGGAGTCAGTCTGAGCCAGTAAGCGTGGAGCCAAGGAAGCGGAGTTGCCAAGTCCCTCTGGAGTCTCAAACCTGACTTACTTACTCTGTTGAGATTGCTGTTGTTTTGTTCAGACTGTGACCGTCCTAGGCCTTCCCTCTTGGAGTAAGAAGTGTGTAACATACTTGTTATTTCACAGGGCCCACAGTGAAAATGGTTTGGATTTTTGGAGAGACTTTGGATATATTAAGAAAACCGTGGGACTTTACAATTTCTATGTTTTATATTGTGATAGTAATATGAGATCTTGGAGAAGAACAAAAAAGGAAAGATGGTTTAATGGTGAGTTTGTGAGTCACATTGACAAGAGGCCAGTTATGCTAGGTTTTTTGTCTGTTTATGTTTTCGGTTATTAGTTTTTCTTTTAATTTCAACTTGACACAAGGGAAGAGGCAACCTCAATTGAGGGAATGTCCCCCTAGGATTACCTTTAGGCAAGTCTTTGGGGCATATTCTTGATTTATGACTGACGCAGGAGGGCTCAGCTTACTGGTGTGGCATCACTTTTGGATAGGTGGGCCTGGATTATACAGGAAGCCATGGAAACCAAAACCAGTAAGCAGCATCCATCTGTGCTCTCTTCTTCAGGTTCTGTTGTTATGTTCCTGCCTTAAGTTTCTGCCCTGACTTCCCTTCATGATGTACTTAGAGGCTGTAATATAAAAATTAACTCTTTCCTAACCAACTTGCTTTTGGCCATGGTGTTTATCACATTAATAGAAACCAAGCTTAATACATAATGTTTTTCTATAGGTAAAGCTTCCATTTACTGGATTGTCATTGTATTAACAATAGAAAAAAATATATTAAAAATAATTCCTACCAGAGGCATTCCTGCTAAATTTTGTAATAAAAACGTATTTTACTAAAATTATTTAATAATCACAGACTTATTCTGATAGACAAAAATTTAAACCCATTTGTCCCACTGGGATTCACATAAATTGATGACTGAACAACTACCACAAATTTTAAAAGTCAACTCAAACCTTTGACCTCCTCAGCCCAAGATATTAGTTCTTCTAAATTTGAGATATCACACTTTAAAACAATATTCTTATGTCTATATGAAGTAAGTACTAAAGCTACTGTAAAATTTTAAGTAAAAACTACATGGGGGCAGGGGTGGGCTGGAGAGATAGTTGGAAGCATTGGCCAGAGGGCCCAGGTTCAATTCCTAGCACCTATATAGTGGCTCACAACTGTCTGTAGCTCCAGTCCCAAGGGATTGGCTACCCTCGCCAGCCTCTACAGACACTACACAGACACTATGCACAGAATACACTGAAGCAAAAAATTATACACATAAAAATAAATAAAATCTCATTAAAACGATAATGTTCTGAGCCATCCTGTTAATTACAGGGAGACGTATGGGTCATTTTAAAATGTGACAGTTAGACATTCAAAATTGGTTAGTGTTTCTCCTCAGGGAGCTGCCCAGATAGAAGAAAAAGGGGCGATTCCATCAACTGAAATCAAAGATTACCACAGCCAGGACTCTATTCAGCCAGGAGGAAAAGGCCCTTCACAGGGGCCTGTGTCATCTTCTGAGGACAGGTTACCCTGACATCCAAAAAAGCTGGATGACACGCATCATCCAGTACGTTGTATCCCAAATAACTAACCCTTCCTAACTCTCACTCTGTTTCCTAATTTTTGTTATATTTGTACACTTTTGGAATTTAAGGTAGCTCGTATTTAACTTCGTATGCTCCTAAGTAATAAAAATAAGACTAATCTTATATCTTGATTTTAGTAATTTTACAAAATGGATGCTATTCTGTCCTTTTATTAATCATGTTTTTGTAATTGCTGCTTGCTTACCCCACACCCCTACCGTACTTGAACCTTGTTTTCATATTTAAAAGATTCTAGTGCTTTCACTGTCACTTTAACACAATCTTCTCATTATTAAGTGCAATTTGGATAAGAGAGATACAGGTTTTAAGTAGACAAAAACATGTTTTATATCCCCCCCATTCTGAGGGTACCTATATACATTTTTACATTTTTACTTATTTTATGTGTATGGTGTCTTGTCTGCATGTGTATCTGGGTACCACCTGTGTTCCTGATGTCCGCAGAAGCCAAAAGAAGAGGTTGGGTCTCCCCGAGACTGGAGTTATGGAAGGTTTGGAGTGGTCAGCGGGTGCCGGGAGTCAAACCTGTGTTCTTACAAAGAGCATCCGGTGACCTTAACCACAGAGCCGTCTCTCTATCCCTGGAGAGCTATATTTTAAATCCAAGTTATTAGAAAAATATACATTTTCCTTAAAAAAGAAAAGAAACTGCGATGCCTGGCTAATAGGGAAAGTGTGAACTGAGGTTTCCAGCAGGAAAAAGAGATCCTGCGACATGTTTTTTTTTTTTTTTTTGCAGACCACTAGCTTTCACCAGTCCCAAAGCTAAGAATGTCATCAGTTGTTACCTAGAACCTGTTTAAGAGTTTCCCCTCCTTATTGTGACTGGTCTGCCTATGACGTCTACTCTTAAGTTGTTTGGTAAATACTTCACTTATAACTGTGTTCTCTAACTAATAAAAATTTTGGGGAAATTTGAGGAACCCTAGGCCATGGCCAGTTGTATTTATACTAGGGAGTATAAACTATCTCTTACTGTTTTTGAAGTGAGAACTGTGTGTTGTGTTGACATTGAGCTTCTTTTTCCTGCTACTTCTCTGACCTCCATGCACAACTTAAAAGACATGACTTTTACTGTATCTCCCCTGTTCCTGGTCAAAACAGTGGTATCTGAACTCTGTGTCTGTTACATGAACTCTTTTGTGCCAGCCTGGACCCAGAGCCGTGTCAGCCCCAAATTAACACTCAGAAACTTGTATTAATTATAATGCTGTTGGCTGGTGACTAGCATTTCTTACTGGCTAGCTCTGTCTTAATGTTTAACCCGTTTCTATTAATCCATGTATTTCCATGAGGTCTTATCCTACCTGGGAATGCCGGAACTGCAACTCCTTTGCCTGCTACATGACGACTGCTTAGCGTCTCCACAGAGAAGAGAGTGATTTCCTGTTTGTCCCCTGCTCATATCCTGATTGTGCCCAGCTACGTCACTTCCTGTCTGACCAATCAGCCAGTGTTTTATTCACCAACCAATAAGATAAACATACAGAACAACATTCTCCATCATATGTGTGGCCTTGTAATACAATCTCACAGCAGATTCCTGGATCCTCTGGCTCTTACAATCTTTCCTTCCATTTTTTTCCACGATGTTCCCCGAGCCTTCAGTACAGGATGGGTTGTACAGGTTCATGGGGACTAGGACTTCATCATCGGTTAGTCTCTGCATTTTGACCAGTTAGTTTTATGTAATGCTCTCCATCTGCTTCAAAGAAAAGCTTTTTTGATAACAGGTGAGTGCGATCTGTGGGAATAAGAATAAATATTCAGGATGCAGTTAGGAATTATGCTGGTTTAGGGAAGTGGTGGTAGTAGTCTCTCTCCTAAGATCATTGGCCTCACTAGCCACAGTGGTTGCCAGAGTGTACAGTACCAGTCCCATCTAATGAACAGGCCTTAAGTTCACTTAGACAGCTGTTGGCTACCTTCAATATTTGAGTGACACTGTTGCACCCCCTTAGCCATGCTGGTCTTTGATATGGTTCACAGGCATCACAGCAAGGTACGACACTGAATGCTTCTCTTCCTGGGCAGCTGGCTGAATGCTGCTCACAGGCTTTCAGATCAGATACAGCTCGGACCCTCCCATTCCTGTGTCCAAGTGGGTGGTAACTATAGCAATAGAAGTTTACCTTCAAGGCAACAGCAATTAAACTCTATATTTTGCAAGACTCTTGAACTCCTGAACCAACAACTAAAGGAGGGTTTCTCATGCTTGACACTAGGGCAATGTTTAGTTAACCTATGGCTCTTTACGGTCAGGGACATTGTTGGCCCGAGTGGTATGCCTGAAACTTTATATGTAAATGTATACATGTATATGTATCATATGAAAATTATATGCAAACACGACTTGCTTCCGTGTGGCTTTTTCAGACATCCTTAGTGTTATTTCTTCTTACAGCCACTTCTCCTTTTGTATTGGCTTCCTCCTCAGTTAACTGCCCCCTCCTTCCCGTTTTCCTTATTACAGTTCCTCCCTATACTATTACTTCCGCCCTAGTTCATGGGGCCTTTTGCCATTTCTGGTTTCTTTCATTACTCCAGGTTATATACTTGAGCTGCCTAGTAGTTTGTCAACTTGACACAAGCTAGAGCCATTTGGAAAGAAGGATCATTAATTGAGAAAATTCCTCTGTAAGATTTATCACTCCATAAGACTACAGTTCATTTTCATACTGATTGATGTGGGGGGGGGGGCTCAGCCCATGTACATGGTGCCATCCCTTAGTATGTGGTCATGGGGCTATTAGAATGATCAAGCCATGAGGAGCAAGCCACTAAGCAGCTCCCCTCCATGGTCTCTGCATCAGCTCCTGCCCCCAGGTTCCTGCCCTGCTTGAGTTCCTGCTCTGACTTCCTTCAGTGATGGCCCCTCATGTGGAAGTATAAATGAAATAAACCTTTTCCTCCACAAGTTGCTGATGGCCACAGTGATTTATCACAGTAATAGAAACCCTAACTTAGGCAATGCATCTAAGTATTTGGAGCTAGGATCCAAAGACGAAAAAGAACATGCAATATTTATCCACATGGGTCTGAGTTCATTCACTCAATTTAATATTTTCTAGTTCTTTTCATTTACCTGCAAATGCCCCAATGCCATTTTTATTTATAGGTGAATAGTATTGTGTATATAAACCATTTATTTATTATCCATTTATTAGTTTGAGGACATTTGGGTGTTTTCATTCTCTAGTTATTTTAAGCATAGTGGCAATGACCATGGCTAAGCAAGTGTTTATAGAGTAGGATGTTGAGCCCTCGGGGCATATTCCAAGAAGTGGCATAACTGGGTCATATGGGAGATTTATTTTTAGCTTTCTGAGATTTTTCTACACTGTTTTCCAGAATGGCTGCATCAGTTTGCATTCAGCAATGGCTGAGGGTTTCTGTTTCCCAGGACCATTTTTGAAAGATGTTATCTTTTCTCCAGTGTATATTTGTAGCTTGTATGTCAAATACCAGATGGCTGTAGTTATATGTACACATGTTCGATTTTGTTCTTTTGGTCTACATGTCTGTTTCTCTGCACTATCTTGCTATTTTTATTACTGTGGCTCTGTAATATAACTTGATATCTGGAATGGTAATCCCTCCACCATTGTTCTAATTGCTCAGGATTTTTATTGTTTTGAATGTGTTACATTTTCCTTGCATCCTCATTAGTATGTGCCATCATTTGATTATTGATTTTTGGCCACTCTGATTGGTGTAACATGTAATCTCAATGTGATTTTGATTTGCAGTTCCCTAGTGGTTAAGGATGTCGAAGTTTTGTTTCTGAGTTGTTTGTGCTTCATCTTTTGAGAACTCTCTGGTTAATTATGTATCTCACTTTTTAATTCAGTTATTTGTTTTCTTGATGTTTAGTTTTTCTTTATGTATTTTAGATACTAACCTATTAAGATGTATAATTGGTAAAGATATTTTCCCCTTCTGTAGGCTGCTAAATTGTCCAAATGCTGTGCAGAAGCTTTTCAACTTCATAAAGTGCCATTTATTAATTGTTATTGTTAGTGCCTGTGATTTTGGTGTCCTGTAAAGCCCTTTCCTATGCTAGTGAGTTCAAGCTATTCCCACTATCTCATCTATTAGGTTCAGTGTACCAGGTTCAGTGCCTTCTGTTGAGATCTCTGATCCATCTGAAGTTAAGTTCGTGCAGGATGATAGGAAGGGACCTATTTGCATACTTCTACATGTGGCCATCCTGTTTGACAAGCAACATTTGTTGAAGATGCAGTCTCCTTTTCTAGTGTTTACCTCTGACTTCTTTATCTAACCGCAGGTGTCCATGGGTGTGTGGATCCATATCTGGGTTTTTAATTTGATTACATTAATCAACATGTCTGTTTTTATTAGTATATCTCCTCAGTACAATTTGAGATTCTTTTATTATTCAGGGAATTTTCTTTAGCTGTCCTAGATTTTTGTGTTTCTTTATGAAGTTGGAAATTGTTCAAGTTTCTATGAACAATTATCTTGGAATTTTTATGGAGAGTGCATTGAATTTGTAGATTGCTTTTGGAAGGATGGACATTTTTGCTATATTAATTCTACCTGTCTGTGAGCCCAGGGGATATTTTGTTCCTCTGGTGTGTTCTTTGTGGCTGTCTTTACACTGGGACTTGTACTTAGGAATTTGTTACTTGGTTGTTATTTGCTGGGTCTCATTTCTTCTTTTAGGCGGGTATGTTTGTGATGAAGACTAGGTTGCGGTATAGTTGAGTTGCCATTTTCTCTGTTCAGATTGTGTGCAAGGTACCATGCTGTATCACTCACTAGACCTTCCCCTATGGTAATTACTGGCTGCAGCAGTAGGACCCCTGAATTCTTAGGTCTAACTGACAGCTTGCTCATTTTTCTACTTCCTAGAAGTCTTAGCTTGCTGCCAGGAGATTCTCTGTGATGGATGTCTCGTACTTGTATTCTCCATTTCTAAGGACTGTCTGGACCAGTGTCCATGTCTTACTCCATGTATGGCTTTGGCTCCGCTCTCTCCGTGGTTCAGACTTTTTCTAGGTGGTGCTTCTATTTGTGACTAACTCTGTGTGTGTGTGTTTCTCTTACCTTTCTGAATGAGCTCCTGCATGTCTGTGTTCAGTGTGTTTGTGTGTTGTGTTCTTTGTGGACATAGCTTCTTTTGGCTTGGTTAGGTACTATGTGCTGTGTGAAACTAAGTTGTAGAGAAAATGGTGTTTATGTGCAGGTAGGTAGCTGTAGTTAGTTACAACTAACTAACCTTACTTGGTTAGTTGTAGTACAGTCTCAAACCTCAGGGGAATCTTTGTTGATGGGGCAAAGATCAGTGTGAGCCAGGGGATAGTTTTTGTTTTCATGGGGGTGTTTCAAGAGTGTATGGGTTGGGGTGACTCAGGCTGCAGGCAGGCATTTCTGGCCTGATGATCTTGCTCTGATGGGATGTGGGGGCAGGGGAAATTAATAGATGAGAGGGTACACTGTCCCTGGTCTCACTGGGATGTCCCAAGTTCATGTGTGAGCTAGTGGGCATACAGTGTCTGACCTCACTGAGGCTGCCCCATGGCGTATGGGCGGAAAGAACCTTGGGAGTATATGGGTGTGTAGTCCCTGATCAGAAAGGGATACCCTTTTATTTGTCTTGTTTGCTCATTTTTAATTTGAGGTAGGGCCTAGCAGAGGCCTGGCTAGCCTTGAACTTAACTCTGTAGCTAAAACTGGCATTGAACTTTGTCTTTTTAAGTAGTAATCCATATAAGGCATTATTTCATTAAAACATTAACTCTACAAAGCCAGATTAGGCTCTGGCCACCAAAAAAATTGCCAAATAAGGTCATTTTCTCTACTATGTTTAGTGCAACTTTCTACTGCTTTCATAAAACTCTCTTCTTGTGCATTTTAATTTCTTTTTTCTTTGACTTTTAGATTGTTCCTAACTTCATAAAGCGCATCCAGACCAAAATCAAAGATCTTCTCCAGCAAATGGAGGAAGGACTGAAGACAGCTGACCCTCACGATTGCTCTGCATACACTGGTTGGACAGGTAGAGTAGTAACCCTTATGTTCCATTCCTATATACTGTATACTTACATATTATGGATGTAAGCCAAGACTTGATGTTTTCTCCTATTTTAAAACAATGACATTTATACCCTTGAAGCATTAGACAGTTTTATTATGAGTCATTTTGTAGTTTTGTTTCTGAAGAGATACTGTCTGAAAGTTTGATCTTTATTATGTGGTATATTTTTATAACATTTAACCTCATATGATTTATTTTGTTGGTTTGCTTTTGTTGTTCTAGTTTTCTTTTTGTCAAACTCTGATTAAATGGTGTCTCTGGTCTGTTTCATAAATGGTTACCTTGTTGATTGTACTTAATTTGATTCAAATAATTTAAATTATTTATATACATAAATATTTTCTTTTAATGATAGATTTATTACATCATTTAAAAAAGTCATATAATTCAGGGTGAAAATTGTATGATATGAAAACTCACCTGCCTTAACTGATTTTAAACTTTTGCTGTTCTAACTCTGGGCTCTCTTCTTCCTGGTTTTCATGATCGATGCTGAAGGAGCTCAGATGAGATACACAAAGCAGAGTTTAGGAAATAGCAGGTGTTTAGTACAGATTAAAGTTGAGCACATTGTCAAGGGGATGGAAGTGGGGAGTGGCCCAGGGATCACTTCATAGTGTAACTACCGTCAAAGGCTCTGCGTGAACAGTGGACAAAGTGGTCATTGTGCAGTCTATGTCGTAGGCCAGATGCATACTATTTCCAGAACAGATAGCTTTTTCTGAGGGCCCTTTCCTGTCCAGGGCATGGACAGTCTGTTTGGATAGACTATTGGAGGCAGGGACATGGAACTATGTTTGTCCTTTATGAGGGTGCCTGATAGATAATAATCCTACTAGGTTCGGAGCCCTGAAACGAGGTTTAGATAACTATCTGTTACTGGCTCATTCTTTTGACTAATAATTAGTTTTAAACCTTGATTATACACGTTTTAAATTAAGACATGGTTAGCTCCAGGCCTACAATACCTAACTGGCTACTTAACATTACCAGGTAGTCAGAATATTTTTGTAGCTGTATGAGGTTTATAAAGTAAGGTAGACCTTGTTCTCTGAATTACAGTAAAGTCTGATTAACATGCTAATAATTCACATTTAGAGACTTCCCTTTTGGCTTTAAAATAATATTTTACTTAATTTTTGAGAATTTTATACATTCATACAATGTAGTTTCATCATATATACCCCCTACTACTTCTCTCCAGCTCTCCAAGGTCTGAAACCTATCTTCCTCCTAATTTCATGTATGCTTTATATTATTAATACTAATGATAATAACCCCTGAGTCAAATTCATGTAGAGTATGTGTACATGGATTTGTAGTCATCCACTAGGGCAAGGGCAGTCTACCAGCCGCCACTGGTCACTGTGTCTGCAAAGTGACCGGGGCCATCCTCTCCATCAATGCTGGGTTTTAGGTGGCTTAATCATATACAAGTCTTGTGTAGGCACCCAAAGCTGCTGCACGTTGCTGTATGGAAACAACCATGCCATCTCCGGAAGACAGCCTTTCACAACTGTCCTCTGCATCCTCTAGCTCTCCAGCTCCTACACTCTTCCAGCCTCTTCTTCTATGTTTCCTTAGACACGGAAGGGAGGGGTTTGCTATAGATAACCTATCTCAAGCTGAACACTGGCAATTACTTATTTTGGCACTTTGATCAGTTAGGAGTTTCTGCACTAAGCATTGTAAATAAATAAATACATAAATTAAAAAAAGCTTCTTAACCCAGGTTAACATCAGCACAAATCTGTTTGTACAAACATAAATGTTTATAAGGCAATTTGAAAATATGACCACCATTTAATGAAACAAAAATAGTAGATCCTTCCTAGGGCCTATAACCTTCCCATACATGGTCTTTTGACTGAGTTTGCAGTGGGATATTGCTTATATTTTTCAAGTTTCATATTAAGGTCTGTGATCCATTTAAAATTAGTTTTTGTGCAAGGTGATAGATACAGGTCTAATTTCATTCACTTGCATGTGGACATCCAGTTTTTCTAGCACCACTTCTCTTTGGCTCATAGTTTTGGCAACCTTGTCGACAATAAATAGCTGAAATTACATGTATTCATGTTTGGGTCTTCAATTTTTCATTGGCCTACATGTGTGTTTTTGGACCAGTATCATAATCATAATGTTTTGTAATCAGTCTGCATTCTTTTTTATCAGGATTGTTTTGGCTATCTTCAGTTAAATTTTAGGATAGTTTTTTCCATTTCTGTGATGAATGAATGAGATAGGCATTATATTGAATCTCAAGTAGGTTTTTGGAAAATGGCCATTTTCACACTATTCATTCTACTAATGCATGAACATGTCTTTCTTCAGCAGTTTGAAGTTGTTTTTTTTTAATTTTTAAATTTATTCTTTGTGTCTTTTACATCATGTATCTTGATTGTATTCATTTCCCCATTCCTGAGAATCTGCCCTCTGCCCTTGCAACCTCCTTCCCAAAATAAAATAAAATTTAAGAGAAAAGAAAAGAAAAATCTAGTCATGGAAGGTGTAGTGTGACACAGTGAGTCATGCAGTAAACGCTTTTATCCATATATCTTTACTTGAAAGTGTTCCTTGCAGAGACACTTTATTCTGGTTCAAGGCTTCTAGTCTCTGCTACACTATCGACGCTGGGCCCTCACTGGCGCTGCTCTTGAATATCTTGTTGTTGCCCTGTGTCACACAGATCTTGTAGCTTTGGGTCTGCTGCCCCTTCAGTGCTCCAGCAGATCACAGATGGGTGGATGTTGGGGTGGGCCAAGTCATAGCCCTGGTTCTGGGCCTGGGCAGTTGCAGGGTTGGTCAGCCCACCAGCTCTCCCCACCCTCACCACCAGGTGAGCTCTCCAGCATTGCCCTGGCCAGTTCACTACTTACAGCATGAATAAGGGGCGGGCCAGTTCTCCTAATTTCACACCCTCAGGATGGGTCCCCCCACACCTGGAGCGGCAGAGCCAGATCTCCCGTGTTGCCCAGATGAAGTGCAGGGCCCACTCTCCCAAGTGCTGCTGCTGGGGAGGGGTAGGGACAGCTCTCCCCCATCACAGGCATTGAGTGGGGCATCTCTCACTGCCCGCATCACCTTGATCAACCTGAAGATGTGAAGTACCCTGAATTAACTACTAAAGAAATAAGCAGCTAGATATTTAGAAAACTTTAAAAATTAAAATAAAAGAATACAGATCAGATTATTAGATAAATTAGATGAAGTCTAGAGTATTAAAGAAATTCAATTTTAGATTAAATGAACATCTTTTTTGACCTACTCACTCTCAGAACATTTATTTTTGTACTTACTTTATTGTGCAGTGTGCTCCTGTTACATTGATCCTTTTTTACTTGGCTATCATGCTGACTTCTTTTTTTAACCAATACATATTAATTGATCGGATTAATAGGGTTCAGTGTGATGCATTGCATGTACTGATCAAATCTATGCACCCTTCCCCCATAGTCCCATCGCTCAGGAGTCAGAGCATGCTCTGACGTTATTCTTCAAAGGGTTTCTGCCAAGAGCTCTCAGTACAATTGGTTCTTATCCTTCGTGAGGGGAGACTTTGACAGAGAATCTCAGTGTAGCTGTTCTGGCCTCAGAGTCATTGTCATGTAGCTGAGAACATCTTTGAATTGCTGACAGGGCTGGGTCCATCTGCCAGATGCTGGGATTGTGGCGTGAGCCCCACACCTGGCTCCTGATTTCTCTTTCTGTTTTAGAAGATGTTGGTGACAGGCTGTCCCCAGTGTACCACCTCTGCCACGTCACGTGGTGTTCCCTAATGGGGATCGACTCCCTGGTTAGATGCCTAGTTGCTTGATGAGGAAAAAAAACAAGAACAATAACAAAAACGTGAAAGACTGTAGAAAGTATAAAAATGAGAAAGGAGGCAGAAAATTCAGAAAGATAATCATTTATCATTTACTGTGGAATTACATAGAGATTATTTGAGGAGAAGCAGAAAAGGAAGGAGTTAAATTAGCTTGAGATTCAGGAGGACTGAGGATAAGCTGGGAGGAGATGAGTCAGAACTGTGTCTTTTCTAAGCATAAATTGATGACTCACCACCTTGGGCCAGTTAACAGAATGATAAATTTCAACCTAATTTTTGTGTCTTTTGTTTTTAGCAGTTTTCAATTTTATGAAATAAATTACACTTTCTGTTGTTATTGTTCATGATGTCCATTTCAAAACACACAATCTGTGTAGAAGATGTTTTGCATAATTAGAAAATTGCTTCCTGAAGGTAAAAATGCAGATAGTAATGCTTTTCACTTGGGGTGGGACTCATTCCAGGCATAGCACTCTTGTACCTGCAGCTGTACCGGGTCACTGGTGACCAGACCTACCTGCTCCGATCCCTGGATTACGTGAAGAGAACCCTCCGAAATCTGAGTGGTCGCAGAGTCACTTTCCTTTGTGGAGATGCTGGGCCTCTTGCTGTGGGAGCTGTGATATATCATAAACTCAAAAGTGAATGTGAGTCCCAGGAATGCATCACCAAGTGAGTTTTAAAACTTGAAAATGTCTCCAAAGGTTTTGTTGAAGAATTACTAAGAAAAGATGTTCAACCATTAACCATTTTCTAATCTGCAATTGCAAACAGGTCTGTCTGAAAGTGAAGTATGTTAGTCTTAGTGGTGGGATCATGTGAGTGTGCCTTAATCTCAGTGGGTCTTTAATAACCATTCTAAATGATTGCCTTCAGTGCATGAAAGTGAGTTCACATCCATGAAAGTAGTTTGAGAATAACTAATCCTGAGTTTAGTCTTTAGCTCTTAGTTATAGTGATGTGGGAATGATGATGGACTGTGAAGGTTTTTGTAGTGGTTAGTTTATATTCTTGAACAAGCAGAAAGCAAGTTCTCTTCCTTGTATCTGGTAGAGTATCTGGCCCGTGAGGACATTTCATGTTGCTGAAGTTGGAGTTACTTAGTCTTGCCTAAGCAGTAATGCTCTCAGCTCCATCTTACCTAGACTGTACATCCCTTCCTTCTAATACTAGATTTTAAAGTATGAACTCTGTTTTTACGGTATGATTTAGTGACACAGGGGTGGACATTTGGAATCTTTTTCAGAGCTGGAGATTGAATGCAGGACCTCAAATAATTTTAACACCGACCTACATCTCTAACATATATGTTTTGTTCTTAATTTTGTTATTTGAAACAGGAGTTGATAGAGAGGTTTGACTGTTTTATGAACTTGGGGTTCTTTTTCAATCATTGAGAGATTTTTTAGACATTTTCTGGGATAATCCTCTGTCTTGTTGGTTAGACTTCTACAGATGCATAGAACTGTTGTCTGTCAAGAGTCAGAGCTTCCTGATGAGCTGCTGTATGGACGGGCAGGTTACCTGTATGCCTTACTGTACCTGAACACAGAGATTGGCCCCGGCACTGTTGGTGAAACAGCTATTAAAGAGGTATTGTGGGCCTATTGGATCTACCGATTTTCAAAGCTAACTGATAATATATAGTTATGTTAATACCTGGCCTCTGCTTCTAGGTGGGATTAATTTTATTTTTCAAGTATCTCATAAAATATTTTTTAGAAATAGCTACTTTTCTTCTCAAACATTAAAAATCAGTGGTCTTATTGGTTAGTTGTATTTCATTGAAACTACATAGTTCAACTTTAAAAGGTTAGAGGGAGGTGATGATAATTGGGTGATGATACTCTGCTCTGGTCTGTTGTCCTCTGCATATACCCTATCCATATAACCGAATGTAGTTTGGCACACTTAGCCTGCTTGGAAAGGGAAAAGAAACAGCTCCCATTTACAAGATGCCATCCTGTCTGCTCATGTCTCGTTCCCACATCTTAGATGACTGGCTAGAAGGCTGGATGCCCATCTAAAACTTGTAGCATTTTACTCAAGTGAGTCTTTGCCACAAAGTCATTCCAGACATTAGACCATAACACGGAAGACCACATTTCCTTAGCTCCTACTTCATCAATGATGCTAGTGTATGTCTAGGAAATGTCCTTGCTGCCTTTTAGAGGAAACTTGACAGCTAGGAAGCAAGTAAGAACTTGGAAGAGTTTTTATAGGAAGGCTCTATAGGATTTAGTAACTTTTCATACTAAGAATTTCAATTCCATAGACTTCTTTAATATGTTTTTCTCCTCAAGCATTACTTTGTGATTTTCTCTGAATTATTAAATAAAATAAATTGTTAAGATAATGGCTGCTTAATTTTTTTTCATTAAGTAACTTCTCTGTGTTCTCCCACACACTGATGTTAATTAGAGTAGATGGAGATGCTTGTAAGTTGTTTTGATACCTGATGTTTTTTGTGTCTACAGGTAGTCACTGCTATTATTGAGTCAGGAAAGACTTTGTCAAGGGAAGAAAGGAAAACTGAGCGCTGCCCCCTGTTATATCAGTGGCACAGGAAGCAGTATGTCGGAGCAGCCCACGGCATGGCTGGAATCTACTACATGTTAATGCAGGTACATAACAGTTCTCTGGGATAATAAATATAATGACCATATTACAATAGATTAGACCAATATGAATGGGGTATTAAATTCATCATAGGGCTAGATGGGCTGAATTGAAGTTTCCCACTTTGACTCACAAATAATTAACTTGCCTTTATAGCAGCAAATTCCTAAAAGTACGTTCTGTATATAGTTGATACCACAATAGCTGCTTGTCACCCACAGCTTCCTTCTGTTCTGGTCCTGCTGATGAAGTAGGGACTCATTAATGGAGGATATGGGCTTTAGATTCAGATACTTAGGCTGATTTTGTTCTTTAAGAGAAATACAAATTATGAAAACTTTATTTACTTGCTCTTCAGGTGAAGTACACAGAAGCACTATCTAGTAACTGCTATTTAGAAATATGTGATAGCCTTCACAAACATAGCTCAGTAGTGTGATGAAGCTGGCTTGCTACTTTATACGGAGATGGCTACATGGCTTAAGAGCTGTATGTACATATCCTCTGGCCCATACCACATGTCCTGTGGCCATGCCATCTCTCAGGTGTCATCTAGAAGACTGTCAGTTTAGTCTATATGAAAACATTTCCAATTGCATTTGAAAAATGGAAGTCCAGTTTTGCAGTGCTGACAAAGAAATGTTCTCTGACAAATCCTTTCTAAATAACAGGAAGAACAAAAACAGAAGTCCCAATTCTTTGATGGAACTAGGAAACATATAGGACCCCATAAGAAAAGTATAAATTGAAAATAAGTTAAAAAATTGCAAATAACCTAACAAGACAGAAGATCACACAGAAATGCCAGAGGAGGCTGTCAGCAAGAAAATAGCCCCTTTCTCTACAGAACCATAGAACTGGGAACTCAGGTGACATGGAACACAGAAGCTATACCAGGCATATGTCTGTGTTGAGATGAAGCCAGCGCAGTGGAGGAAGGGGCTTCTTCACACATCTCTAAGGAGCCTTTGGCTCTGTCGGGCCCTTCCTTCCAGTAATTCCTATAAGGAACCAAAGGAATTGGAGCTTGAAAAACAAATCATCTGTTTTGATTAGAGAAGGCCAGGCTAAGAAGAGAGCAAAGGGAGTTGAATTCCACATTACACATGGGAATACCATCATGTACTACTGACCTCAAGATACCTCCACCTCTCACAATAATGGGCAGGCAGTACAGCCTCTGCCCCAGCCAGAGACTAAAATCTCCTTTTGGAGACATTGGTTTTATAATTTTTTGTTGTTGTTGCTGTGACTATGGTCTCTCCTCAGTTCCTGAAGTCTTTGTGATCTGTTGAAACCTTCAGATGAGACACACATAGAATGTAGTGTAGATCAATTCTTTCAGGGAGGAGAGCACACTCGAGTTGTAGAGTGATGGCAGGCAGAGGGAGCATCTTCATTTGAGGTAGGGTTTATACTGTTTCTAAAGTCTCTGGGACAAGCAGCTTTCTTGGGGGCCTTTTGTCTTATTCAACTGGTTAGCCCTTACAGGAGGGGACAAAGCTATAGCTTTGTTATTTATCAAAAAGAGCCCTGTTAAACAATACTCTTACAAGGACAGTTCAGGATGTCATGTGTCTTCTCAGAGCCAGAGGTTTGACTTGGATTGCTCTGACCAGTTACTAGAGTCCTGAGGTTCCAGCTCTTAGCATTTCAAGCTGTTGATTATTTGGATGAAGTCCAGCCTTGATGTCCTGATCCTGCCTATATTTAACTGTGGTAAAATCCCTGCAAAAAGCAAGGACAAAGGACTTATTTAATTCCTGGTTCAAGAAGATACAACCCACTGCAGTTGAAGAAAGCATGGTGCCGGGAATATGAGGCATCAGCAGCCAGAGCTCAGGCCAGACACAAAGCTTACCTTTCAAGGACTCACTTGGTTCAGCTAGGGCACACCTCTTAAAAGATTCTAGGACCTCCTAAAACAGCAGGGTAAGGGATACTTCTTAGTCAAAACATGACACATACATATCTGAGGTAGAAGATGTATAGTCAACAGGCATTTCAAGTCCCCATTCAAAACACTGGTTAGGCATGCTTATGTCTGCCTAAGCCAGAGTACCCAGACATTTGGTTAGACATTATCCTGGACATTTCCCTGAAGTTGTGTGAGTTGAGATGAAGTTTTCATTTAAATTGCTTCACTTTGAGAAATGCAGCTTGTCCTTTATAATGTGGGTGAGCCCAGCTCATCAACCAAAATTCCCACTACAGCAAAAGCAGACTGATGGTATTAGCTCTTCCTAGGGCCAGGGCAGACTGCCTTCAGCCTTGAACACTTCCCTACATCTGTAGCCTGGTGGCTGCTATAGTAAATGTTAAACTTGTAGAAAATAAATTACCAACCAACCTTAATGGCAAGCAATAGTTGAGTAGTTTAGTCTAGAAAGAACACAATGAGTAGGAACAAGATGACCTGGGGCTGATTAGAAGAGGGAACGTGACTTTATCTGCTGAGCAGGGGAAACACAGTGAAGTCCACATTGGTAGGTAAGGATGCAAGTAGGTAGGTGTTATTTAAGAAATATCGAGGAAATCACTAAAACAGAAAAAGCCATTGTGTCTCAAGAAGGACCATGGTTGATGTTTTACACAATAAGTTTTTTTAAACATTGTATGTGTTTATTTTTTAAGACAGGAGTTCATGTAGCAAGGCTAACCTTGACCTCCCTGTGTAATCAATGATAGTCTTGTAGGCTTGATCTTTCTGGTCCACCTGTCAGTGTAATTAACAATTTAGCTATCTAAAAACAACTTTCTATGCATAATTTAGTATTTTGGAAATAAACTTTTTCAAATAATTTAGTATTTTGGAAAAATATCTAACACATTCTCTAAGTGTATCTCAGGAAAACATCTAAAGGTTTTCCAATATGGAAATAGTTTTAAATATTAAACTAACTTAAGAAAATTTTAGACATAAATGCATTCTTTAAGTTGTCTTTTACTCCATGCTTAACAAATTCTTTTTGATAAGGAGATAAGATTTTATCTTATGTAATAGTAAAATTATAGCTGTGATAGGATAATAGTAATTTCAAAGCAATATTTCTCTTTACTTATGGATAATGTTTATGCCTCATTTGGAAGTTTGACCTAGGAATCAAATGAAGATTAAGCCACTGGACAGAGTCTGACCCTTTAGCCTAGACTTCATCAATAATGCAGTATGTGAGGGCCTGGTAATATGTCACACTAAAAGACATTTAATTAGCCTCACTTGCTACCATTTTTTGATGAGAATTTGTATGGTATCTCAAAACCCTTTGAATGTTTTACATTTCACTACTTTTATAAAACAAAAGTCCCTCAAGTAAATATTTTCCAATTGTTTGTAGTTCTAACTCTGTAGTAAAATTGTAATGCAAATATGATTCATTTTATGAGGTAACAGCTAATGAATGTTTCCAATAAGTAATAACCATTATACAAATTACTGAATTAAGGAGACAAGCATCTACTTTTCTCTTTTTTTAAGCATGTACTTTTCAAAAGTTGCTAATTATTCTGATTACCTTATAAAGAAACTGAGGTTAAATAATTTGGCCAAAGTAAAAAAGTAAATTGATAGATTTATGAGATGCATTGTACTTGGCCTTTAAGGAGGAGGCAGGAACCACATGGGGGCAAATGAAAGATTAGTATTTAGGCAGCATACACACACACACGCACACACACACATGCACGCACGCACGCACGCACACACACACACACACACACACACACACCTTTCACAGTTCAGGGTTTATCACAGAGGCCCTCAGCTCTTCTCTTTACTCAGTAGGATGGTGTGATTTCAAGTGTTGGTTGTGTTGGTTCATCAAAGAATAGAATTCAACATATTGAAACACTAATACATTCAAGATTTCAAAGAACTGAAACAAATAAAAAAACTATTTCTGAAAAAAAATACACAGTATTGAATTCTAATTTTGTGTCTTCCTTAGTGTTATGGATAATTAATACTTTATTAGATTAACCATTTTACAGTGGTATAAAAAAACCAGAAAAAATAATTTCATTATTTGTGTGTATGTCTTTAAAGCCAGAAGCAAAAGTGGACCAAGAAACCTTAACAGAAATGGTGAAACCTAGTATTGATTATGTGCGCCACAAAAAATTCCGATCTGGAAATTACCCATCTTCATTGAGCAACGAAACAGATCGATTGGTCCACTGGTGCCATGGCGCTCCGGGAGTCATCCACATGCTCTTACAGGCCTATCAGGTTAGTAGTTCTGTATTGCCCTCAGTGTCCAAGGGCACAGTTTCCACCGCCAAGCTCTCAGATTGCTTCTGCAAAGCCCGTTCAGTTGACAGTGAAAACTAGTTTTACATTTTGATCTCTGTGTTAGTGTGAGCACACATGTGCCAGGTCATATGTATAGCTCTCCTTGTTTGTGTGAGCACGCATGTGCCAGGTCAGAGGGCAACCTTTGGTGTTGGTCTTTGCCTTCCATCATGTGTGAGCAGGGTCTGCTGTCGTTTGCTGCTGTGCATGCTATGCTGGCCCGCCTGTGAGCTTCTGAGGATTTTCTTCCCTCTGCTTCCCTTCTGATAGGAGTGCCGAGATGTGCATCGTCACAGACACCTTCATGTGGGCTCTGGGGATCTGAACGCAAGGCCTCATGCTTATGCAAGTGCTTTAGCTGCTGAACCATCTCCCCCACCTCAGCTTCTACTTTTTAATTTAATTATTTGTGTAATTGTGTGATCATGTATGCTTAGGTAATGCGTGTGTCCATGTATTTATTTCAGGGCCAGTGGTTAGCTTTGGATATGGCTCCTCTAGTACCATTCATGTTGTTTTTTCTGGATCTCTTACTCTCTGAGTTCCAGGGTAGACTGACTGGCCAGCGGGCTCCAGCGATCAGCATTTCTCCACCTCCACAGGACCAGGATTACAAGCTAACAAATCTGACTTAGTTTTAAATATATATGTATATGCAAAATTTTTGAGATTATAAAATAATGATATTATTCTTCTTTTCCTCCCTCTAGCACCATTTCTTTCAAATTTATGGCATCTTTTCCTTTAATTGTTGATATATGTATATATATTTCCTAATATATAAATACAATGTGTTCACTCTCTATGATATTACTTGTAAATGTGTTGTTTTGGACTTGACCGTTTTGTATTGGATAACTAATTTCTGTGCTCTTTTCTGAGGATGACTGTTTCTCTTACTCTCAGCATTACTTAGTTTAAAATCTGGAACAAGCCTGGGCATGCTGGGTACTCCCTTTCTCCCAGTATATGTGAACCAGAGGCCAGCATCTCTGTTTCTCTGTGAGTCCAGGGCTAGCCTTGTCTACATAGTAAATTCCAGGCCAGCCAGGGCTACACAGAGAGATCCTGCCTTCAAATAAAATAAATAAAATCAGGACTGAGATAGGGCTGTTCACTCTCCCCACTTATTTTCCATTTAGTGTTTGAATCACTAGTTAAAGCAACAAGGAAAAAAAAGTAAAGAGATACAAGTCAGAAAAGAAGTCAAACTAACTCTTGTTGCAAATGACACGATTTTATACATAAGCAATCCCAAAGATTCCACTAGAAAGCTTCTAGAAATAATCAACACTTTTAGCAAAGTGACAGGACACAAAATCAGCTTGCAGAACTTAGCAGGCATTCTGTACACTAACAATAGACACACTGAGAAAGAGATCATGGAAGTGACAAGGAAAAGTAGTAATAAACCTAAATAAGGAGGTAAAGGCCCTACAGTGAAAACTTTAAATCTCTGAATTAAGAGATTGCGGAAGGATGGAAAGACTTCTTATACTCTCAGATTGATAGAATAAACATTGTAAAAATAACCATCCTACCAAAATCAATGTACTAGGAAACAAGTATATGCGGATGGATGGATGGACGGACGGACAGACGGAGCACTGGACTAGAGTGTATATAGATGGTCTAGTATATATCTTAGGTCCCCTTGACCTCTCAAGACCTTTTCACACAGGGACTCCCTGCCATATGTTGCCTCAACTTTTTAATAATCCTTGGCTGTAACATTGTTTCAAGTGTTCTTTTATCTTTGAGGTTTGCATTCTTTGTGTCCCACTGCTCTTGTTCACTGTAGAGCTGCACACTAGTCATCAATAGTGATCATACCACAGAGTCAAAACTATCCTGGCTTCAAATAGACTCCTCCAAAGAAATTAGTCATAGAGTCACCCTAAGGTAAGTTACTAGATAAGGGCAGAAGGCAGCCAGCTTCTTTACCAATATCATATGAATGGCCAATAAACTAGGAAACAAACCAGTGTATATATATTCCCTCTTGAGACCTCTTGAGCCCTTCTGCTACAGCCTACTCTCTCCATAGTCTTTCAGATCCTGCTAGGGTAGGCCATTAAGCCCCGCTTACAGATTGAACCACTTTTCTATCCCAAAGTCCCAAAGATTTCACCATTATTTGGAAAACAAACAAACAAACAAACATACACAGTCAGGTTGTTCACAGCAATACCCACACAATTCTGGTACCAGTTTCTTCTATGTTAGTTTACTTTTCTATTGCTGTATAAAATACTGTGACCAAAGCAACTTATAGAAGGGATGCTTTGTTTGGCTCATGGCAAGGGGGCATGGCAGCAAGCAGCACTCATGGTGGTTGGAGCAGAAGCTGGAGGCTCACATCTTACACTGCAAGTGGAAAGCAGAGAGTGAACCAGGAAAGGCATATGGATTTGGAAACCCCAAAGCCCAGTGATGTATTTCCTGCAGCAAGGCCGTGTCTTCAATGCCTCACTGGAGTCCAAGTATTCAAATTCTAGAGCCTATAGGGAATATTCTTATTCAAACTACCACAGGAAGGAATTCATGCATAACATGATAAAACTAGCCCACTATCCCGGGCAGGTACTACCCAAGGACCCTATGGATAACCTATTATTGCCATTTCTCTAAACCATTGTGATTTGTAACCACATTCTAAGTACTTACCCTTCTACTCACAGATAAGCTCTCATATCTCATTTTAAACATTTATAAAAGCTCATTTTTTCAGTAGCCAAAGGCCATTACAGAAAGACACAACTGGTCAAAATTCAGAGAACAACCTCTGTGGTGTTCTTATCAGCAACAGATACATCTGCAGTACAACCCCTATATATGGCACTGAGGACAGACACCATGAAGTGGTGGTGGAAAGGCTTTGTGCCAGAGGACCAGGACATCTGCTCAGCTGCAAGATAATTTCTTATATGTAGATAGGGAAGCTACAGCCGTGAAATCTCAGTAATATGGATTCCTAAACAAGACCTGATAAATGACAACACTGACATGCCACTGTGAATGGGGAAATCTCACAAGGCCCTGTCCTTAATGAGAGCAGGCCTGTCTTCTCCAGGGACAAACTCCCAGATAGATGATCCGATCCAAAGCAGTCAGTCCCACACATTCACATATGAGCAACACTAAATTGTGTGTGTGTGTGTGTGTGTGTGTGTGTGTGTGTGTGTGTGTGTGTGTGTGTGTGTGTTACATAACATTGTAGCCCTGGCTGTTCTGAAACTCACTCTGTAGATCAAGCTGGCCTTGAACTCTGGGATCTACCTGCCTTTGCCTCCCAAGTACTAAGTTTAGGCTACCACCACCACCACCCATCTGTAACAATAATAATTTATGATTTAGAGGCCATGAATTTGAGAAGGCATTGGGGGACTATGGAAGGAGTGAGATCGGAAGAAATTATATAAATACAGTACACATATGAAATTCTCAAAGATGTTTTTAAAAATTGACATTTAAAAAACCAGCTGGTATTCTGATGGGAAGCCTTTCAAAGTAACTTGATATTTCTTACAGCTTTCAATGTCCTTTATTCTATGAATTTAGTGTTTTGACTGTTATATGACATGAGAACTTTCTTGTCTGGTCCTGTGTATTTGGTGTTTTGTGTGCCTTTTCAACTTTAATAGGAATCTCTTTCTTTAGATGAGGCCAGTTTTCTTACATCATTTCGTAGAAAATATTTTCTTTGCCTTTGACCTGGATTTCTTGCCCTTCTATACCTATTATTGTAGGTTCAGTTTTTGTTGTTGTTGTTATTGCTGTTGTTTTTGTTTTTTAAGTAGTGTTCCAGTTCCTTCGTGTTCTGTTCATGGTTTCTTTCTTCTAATGGACTTGACATTTTCTTTGACTCAGTGATTAAACTCCTCTGCTTTGATTCACAGCCTGATATTCAACTTGATCCAATCTAGGGATGGGCTGTCCTCTGAGTTACTTCATTTTGGCTTTCTTCTGAGATTCTCATTAGGTTTTATTTTCATATCTTGTATTGTTTTTGTTATTCCACTCAGGTTTCAGTCTTCATCCTGGTATTTGTTCATATCTTCATTGAGTTCCTTGTTCTATGCTGTTTTAAATCATTGTTTTGTGTAGCATCTGAGTTGCTTTTGTTCAGGGAACGTCACTATGGGGGTGGTGCTTTTTTAGTGATGATATATTCTCTTGGTCCTTTCTGTGGCTTGTGCTACTGCAATGGGACGTAGACATCTGAAGTTACTTGTTGATAGTGTTTCTTGGCATGGAAACCATGTCTCTCCATTGTTGACTTGATGTTTGGAATGACCTGAAGTTGTCAGATTGTCCTGAGCTGGATGGGGTTTAGGGTTCAGTCTAGGAACAATTTAGTGTTGATGCTCAAATGGGTTAACAGAAGTAGGCGGGTCTCAGCTCAGGCTGGGTGGAGTTCCTAAGCCCAGTAGAAGACCTTCTAGTTAAAAATACTTTGACTAGTTAAATGTCCTCAGGAGTCTGGGGGAGGTGCTCAGGACTTGTGGAGAGGAGAGGCCCAGAGTAGAGGTTAGTTACCATTTTGCATAGGTGGCCAGATAAGGGTGGACACTGGATGTGGGACCCAGCCTAGATCTGGTGGATTAAGGAGGATATTCTGGGGAACTTATTGAGCTAGATCCTGGAGGAGAAGGATGAGCTAGATCTGGCTGGGTAAAGAGAATCTAATGTCTGTTTAACCATAATGCCTATTCTGTTTTTGTATTGTTGTATACTTTTCTAATCAGTGGGGGAAGTGTTTACTTAATTCTTTATTGAAAGAATATGCTAACACAATTTTATTTTCCCACTTTCTAGATTTTTAAAGAGGAAAAATACTTAAAAGAGGCCCTGGAGTGCAGCGATGTGATTTGGCAGCGAGGTCTGCTCCGGAAAGGCTATGGAATCTGCCACGGCACCTCTGGAAATGGTTATTCCTTTTTGTCCCTTTACCACCTTACACAAGATAAGAAGTATCTCTATCGAGCCTGTAAGGTGAGGACACCTCTATCCCCACAGCTCCAGAACTTCCCAGGACTCTTTGAGCCCACTCCTCCCAATCTGTGCTTGAATCTGTTTCTTCTGGCCTTGTCCTTGACCCTCTCTCTGTTCCTGTCTATGAGATGAGGGCAGCAAGCATAACAGTTACTCTGAAGAACACAAGTTCTGGAATCATATTGCCTGGTCAGAATTACTGCACTGCGTATAAGCATTATTTACATGTTGTTGGTTTGCTTTCTGAAGAGTCTGAGCTGGCACAGATGGGCCTTGGTTTTGCTGTTGCCAAGGATGACCATGATGTCAGATCTTCATGTCTCCCCACCCCCAAGTTCTAGGGTTTCAGGTCTTTGACATCATACCCAGCTTATATAGAAGTTTTATTGTCTTAAATACATTGATTCTTCAAGTCTCCATTTCTTTATTTGAAAAAAAAATGGGGAGAAAACGACTACCTATCTACCAAGCATATTTCAAGAATTAATTGAGATAATATGCAGACTATCTACAATTGTTCCTAGTTAAATCCTTCATTAGTTTCACGTTCAACTGCATGTCAAACCTACACTCCTCTCCCAAGTTCCTGCAGTCCTGCACGCCTTGACCCTTGTCTGTTTCTCTACCTTGTCTCATCTTATGCCACTTTCAGATATACCAACTCACGGTCTTCCCTCTCAATAGAACGAAGTCTAAACTGCTACTGTCTATTTCCTTCCCTGAAAATGTACTTTCCCCTGCAACTTACAGGGGAAATCGCCATTCCAGTGTTTAACTATGGCATTCTTCAGGATCTTTAAGACAGTTATTTGTTGAGTGTATTGCCTATAGCTTGGCTCCAACTGGTGAACAATAAGTTTCCTGATTGTCCTTGTCTAGGTTACTCTTCTGTGAGCATCAGTGGCACATAGCCCCAAATAGAAACAACTAAATATGCCTTGAGTACATTTTCATGAATGGTAGCAAGCTACACTTGGTAAATGCTTGCATGTATCTTTATTACTATGCCTGTTTCTCATGGTGTAATTATGTGCACACCTCGGGGAGCCACTGAGCTACTCCTGAGCCCCCTCTTCAGTTCTTATGAATCCACTAAAGGGCCCATTCATTGCCTCTGCAGAATTTCTATTCTTAAAAAGAATTGTCTTTCTTTTAGTTTGCAGAGTGGTGTCTAGATTACGGAGCACATGGGTGTCGAATTCCTGACAGACCTTATTCCCTCTTTGAAGGTAGGAGAGTATGAGAAGCAGAACTGTACATTTGAGTATTTGGGCTAGTGAAATTGGGCTAGGCCTCTGTTCCGAGGACTAGCATTAGTGCATTTGATGTTGCTTGAGTAAAATTACAGAACTAAAACAAAATGATAGCCTACATTTTCTTCTGCTGATGTCTCCACTTCTTTGATGTATATACGCAGACAAAGCCTGAAGGCTTAATGGATGGGAGAAGATAATACGTTTCCTCTTCTGTACTTTGTCTATAATACATATATATATATATATATATATATATATGTATGTATGTATGTATGTATGTATGTATGTATGAAACTTGATAAACCACAGTATTAGGGTAAATTGATAATAACTTTAAATTACATTTTTAACTATGCTCCAGCATGAACTTTAGAAGCAATAAGGATTGAATTATTTCAAGTCAAGTAGATAGGTGATGGATTTTGTCAATTTTTTTTTCTGTATCAGTTGAAATAATAAGGAAAAATCTTTCTCAGAATAAAACTTTAGTTTTTTATGTCACTAAAACCTGTGGCAGGCATGGTGGTCCTTGCTTGTAATCGCATCACACTGTTGGCTAAAGCATCAGGTTATGGGTAGGAGTCTGGCCTCACTCTGTATTGAGGCCCTGTCACAGAATAAACAGGAGATACATTTACATCAGACCACAGGAGTCAGTATCTGACTCTAAATGGAGGCCACTTATGCTTATACATTCAAGTTCCACTTTTGAACAGCTCCCCTATGGCTAGGAAACCAACAGATTGGGTTTGCCCTGTGTCTCATCAATGCATGGCAGGTAGAACTAGCAATAACTATTACCAAGTTCTCATCTAGAGTCCAACAGATAGTTCTACCCATAAAGAACACTGGGCTTTATCTGCTGCTCTCCAGGAGTACTCACTGTTAGAATTTAGGCATTGTACTGATCTGCCTTTGGAGTTCTGACAAGATAGGACCTCAGCTGCTGCCACAAAGAGCGCCACCTGTGCCTATTCAATATGTTCTTTTTTAAATGGTCCTGCCCACCTCCCATCCCTCTCTCTTTCTCTCCCTGTCTCTGTCTGTTCCTCCCTCCCTCCCCCCTCCCTCTCTCCCTCTCCCCCTCCCCCCCTCTGTCTGTTTCCCTCCCCCCTCTCCTCCTGGAGACAAGTCTTCCCCCTCCTCTTTCCTCTTTTTATGATCCTTTTCCCTAAATAAACTAGCCCTCCGCTTGAACTGGGTTCACGGGCCCTTTCTCTCTTGAGCTGCTTTTTTAAATTACAACATCGGCTTCCTGAATCACCGCGGTGGCTTATGCCTTTCTTGCTCGATCCTTGTCTGATAAAAGCGCTGGATCTTGATCCACCTCTCTCATGGGGAACGAGCCTATCAAAACTCCACTTCCTGGCACTCTGTAATCACTTCCCACTGGGACCCTACCCACCTGCCTCACCCTCAGTAGATCTGCTCTCCTTCACTGCAACAAATCTGCTTTTTCATTCGCTGATGGCTTTGCCTTCCATCCCACCAAAGGCAGTATCCTGTGGGACCGGTACCTACCTACGAAACCCAGAAACAGGCATAATAAGGGCCTCTTTTTGTTTCTAACGGGTTCCAATAGGTCCATTGTTATTATTATTATTATTATTATTATTATTATTATTATTATTTAAAATAAGCATCTAGAACCCTTTCATCAAATAAAAACTTGTAGGGAAAGCTGGGCCCAGCCCAATGTTCTTCAGTAGCAAAGTCAGGACAGTCTCTGTTGCACTACTCAGCAAGAAGGGCGGACTACTGACACCCACAGACAGACATCAACTGCAGGGAGCCAGCTCAGCGAGGACGCCAGTCCCCAGAGGCTGCACATGGCTCCATCCCAGTCAAGTTCTGAATCAGACAAACCCATCTATGGCAGTTACCTCTAACAGTGGAGTGCAGGTACACAGATCCCTGGGGTTATAGATCATTCCAGATCTTGATAGAAGTGTGTTCTCTTCCCATTTGCACAATAATCCAAATTCAAAGAGGTACATCTAAGATTTGTGTATTTGTGTGTCTGAATTTTGTGGCACAAGCAAACCTAAACTAACTGAAACTCAGAGTGGAATTCCTCTGACTGTGTGGAGACATAGGCCCTCAGCCCCCACCACAAGCTCCCCGTCAGTCAATTCTGAAAGCTGTTGCTTACTCTATTCCCTGCTTTTGGGGATGGGGGTGCTTTTTGACAAAAACAAATTTGCACTTATTTGAAAATTACTTTCTTAGAAACTAAAGAAAATGTAACATGTAAGACTATAAAAGCTCTGACAAGAAAATTTCATTTATAGACATACAGTTGGCAACATCCTTAAATTCTTCAAGGGCTTTTATCATTGGATTAAGGTACTTGACCCTCACACCTGTTAGATAAGTACTGTTGCCACAACCTACATCTATATCCATATCTCTCTGGTAGATGCGGCAATAACTTCTTAACATTTCAAATGCAAGACGAGAATCCAAAATCCACTTCTTAAAACACAATAAGTAGAGTTTAGGAAATAGCCCATAGATAAATTTGCTTAAAACACAATATAGTAGAGTTTAGGAAATAGCCCATAGGTAAATTCACTTGTCACACAAGTGTGAGAATCTGAGTTTGAAGCCCCTGAACCCAGATGTGTAGATGTGTAGCTCAAGTGTGCAATCCCAGCACTTTGAAGAGGAGTTGGGAGGTGAGGCCAGTCAGCTACACGGGCATGCATGCAATAGAAAACAGTGGGGCCCTGTCTCAAACAAGGTGGAAGGCAAGGACTGACACTTCAAGTTGTCTGCTGTTATCCGTACTCACAGGGCATATGCCTGAATTCAGACACTCACACAAGACAACAAAGAATGGTTGATGGGTACTGTTTGAAATGATGTCACTTAAATCCATGATTGTACTTTTCCGTATGTCCTTACAGCCCCTGTAGAGGAAGGGATTAAATGTTGCCTTGCTCTATTCACTAACTTATACAGTTCTCAAAAGATGCACATTTTGCTTTGCAGGTATGGCTGGTGCTGTTCACTTTCTCTCTGATATCTTGGTACCAGAGACGTCACGGTTTCCAGCATTTGAACTTGGCGTTTTACAGAAAGATTAAAAAGGTGCAAAAAGTCAACTAACATACCCGTTGGACCAAAAGCCACCTGACTGATTAGTGCCTGACACAGAACTTACTGAGAAATCCTAAAAGATGAAGAATAAAAGGGCACAAATCTCCACAGGCCCCTTTTGTTGCAAAGACCCCCAAATTAGAGCATGAGTGATAGAAACTACATCATCAGCATTTTGTGACAGCTTTGCCCTTAATGGTGAAATATGAATTCTTTATATCTAGGCTCCCTGTAGTGTGCATGTTTCTTGGTGCTTGTCTATAGGTGTAAACTGACTAAATAGAAAAGCCACACTTGTCACACGAACTCTTGGCTGAGCACGTGTGAGTGTTTAAGGCGACAGCCCCACATTTTTGTATATAGTACCTAAAGTAGAGTGTCATCTCTATGGACAAAGAAACAGTTGTGTGATGTGTCTTAAACATCAGCTAGCAAATCTAGATACCCTGTGAGAAACCCGTGTTAGCATTTCCGTGGGCCGCTTTCAGAAGAACGCGAGTGAACGACAGCTTCCTGAACCGGAAGGAAAGTGTGCAGTCAGCATGCACTGTGGAACTCCGGAAGGCACAGTTGACACTGCTTCCCTCATTGTAGCTTGCGGTCAGCACAGTTAGTGACTGAACATTAGCAATTCTCAGACGTTCTCTCAGACACAGATTATTAAAACAGACTCCACCTGTCATCACTATAGCTTATTGCTGTGTAAAACAGAGTAGATATAATGCCAGCCCAATCTATCCATGTCCCTTCAAAAATTTATTTCATATTTTGAGAAAGTTATGAATTTAAAATTAATACATTCCTTATTTTCATACAAATTGAAGTGATAAAATAAGTTCTCGACTGAATTTATACACATAAGGAACAAAGTAGTGTAACCAAGACATGTTTATCTAGGTGATTTTTACATTATTTTTAAGGGCATTAAGTTGGATTCATCTATGGTTAGTAATCCTGTCACATAAATTTCAGAATTTGGTTATTGTTCATGATACAAGTGGGCTAGATTTCCTAAGCATGTTTTTTTGTGGAAATAATGTCATAAAAGACAAAGCAGGATTGTGTAATAATCTGGACCACAGTACTTCCAGACTGTGGCCATCCTGGAATGGTGACGGTCTGAAAGAGAAGGCTTCATGCATGGACCATTTTGAGTGTTGGACCTTGCTTGTGAGGCTGGTACCTTAAACATCCAGCCTTCAGTTTCCATCCAGGTGATGCCTGAGTCTCTTCACACTCTTGGTTCTATCATGACTGTTCTGTTCGCTGTGGGTTGATTACTTCCACGTGTATAAATCCCCAGGATTATCCTTTAACTCACTTCCTGAGCCTGATAATGGGCTTCTCAGGGCTGTGCAGTTCCTCGTTACCTGACAGTAGGACAAACTATCCCAAACATGCTGAGGGGAAGCCTTTGTGCACAAGACCTCGTGTGCTGTCAGTCTCATCTGAACCAAACATTTTCCATCCTCTTAACCATCTCATCACTAATAATACATGCAGAGCTAATCTCTGGGACCCTGATAGTTTACTTTCTTGAAGGAAGCCCCTGGGGCTGTGTGGGAAGCCCTTTTCTGAGTCAGGGTGGCAGCTTGTAGGGCTTTGACCAAGGCCCTCAAGGCAGCAGTAACAGTGGTGAGTCTCCCCGTGTGTGCACTCATACCTGTCCCTTTCTGACCAACATGGCGGAAGAAAAATAGAACACACATGGGGTGAGTGGGGACGGCTTTGTTTATAGATTTCCTTTAAGACAGGTGGATCGATGCCTTCCTCCTCACCTCGATGAATCAACAGGTGCGCGGCTCAGTCTCTCTACATTGACTTCATCCCTCCTACCCACTGCACATGCTGCTGTCCTACAGACGCTGCAGCCCCCATCCCATGAGGCAAAGGAGGATGGCTTGAGAACCGGGACTGTGGGCTCACATTTAACCACTTGATAGTTATAAGTGATTGAAATCAAATTTAAGACCATCTCACTTTTGTTGCTTAGACTTGTGTTATGTCAACAACTGTATTCTAAATGTGGTGAAAATTTAAAAATATGTACACACAGATACCATTAAAATCTGGAGGGGAAAAGTTAACGTCCACAGAAAGTGTTTGGGGTTCTTTGGTTTTGTTAATAAAAGACAGTTTTGTGGTGATAATTTATGGAGCCTTCATATGCTCTCATTTCTGTCTCAGCAGTGTGAAAGTGAGTAATTCTGTGATTATTTTGATCTTTACCTCTTGGTCACACTCTAGCTTCTGTAGTTATAATGATCAAAATGATGTTACCAGGCATGTGGCAATACCAGTGACTTCAGTCCTCTTCATGAGAAAGACAGAGCCTTCCCAGAATCCCCAAGAGTGGTGTTTTATGGATGTTTCATAGCCAGAATTTGTCATATCACTTTCTCCCACCATAAGTCCTGGGAAAATTAATATACATGGCTTTTCCTGGTTATGGAAAAGGTGAGACTGGGGTTAGGAGTGAGTGGAAATACCAAGTGCCCAAAGAGTTGATCCATGATTCAAATAAGGAAGCATTTAAGAATGGTAGCATATAGCAGGCTGCGGTACTGCTTTAACTGCATTGTGAGTGTCATAGTTACTTTTCTATTGCTGAGACAGATCACCATTACCAAAGATAAAACAGAACCTTTAATTTGGGGCCCGTGATTCCTAGGGGTTAGAGTCCATGACCATTATGGCAGGGAACAGGACATCAGGCGGGCATGTAGGCAAGCACAGTGCTCAAACAGTAGCTGAGGTCTTACACCCTGATCTGGGAATGGTGTGACTTTTGAAACTTTGAAGCCTATCACAAGTGACACACCTCCTCCAACAAGGCCTAATCCTTCCCAAACAGTTCTGCCAACTGGTTACCAAGCACACACACACACACACACACACACACGAGCCTATAATGGGCCATTCTCATTTAAACCACCAATGAGTAACGCTTAAAATTGTTATTGCTTGGGTCAGGGGTTGATTCAAACACTTAAAGCATCAAAAACAGGGAGTGAGTGTTATGGGGTTTACCCTGGACATGAGTGCTTCCACCTAAAATGAAGTGACAGCAATTCAAGAGGAGAGTTTCCTGAAGCTATGTGTGGAAGTGGAGAACCATTTGGTCCTGTGTGTACTTAATGCTATAGTCCATATATGTATGTATCTCATATAGTTAACCCCATGTCTCACATTCTCTCTCTAACCCTTATCTGTTAGTCAGCTTTCCAGCACTATGGCAAAATACTCAAAAGAAACAATTTAAGAAAAGCAAAGTTTACTTGGCTCATAACTTCCTAAGTTTCAGTGCATGGTTGGCTAACTCCATTGCTATAGGCCTATGCTGAGGAAGAGCATCATGGCATCGGCTGCCCCCACTAGGTGCTACTCTATAGTTTTTAACCAGCATCCAGGAGTCATTAATTCCAAAGCCATCGGTAGGAAACCCACAGATGATGTTGATGCCCACAGGATCTAATGACTTCCCTGAAGTACATTTGCACTTAAACTTTAATATATGGCCTTTAGAGAACATTTTAGATACATGATACTTCTTGTCACAGCTTCATGCTGCAAATCTTGGTTTGCCAAGCCTTTTCAAGAAGGTGGTGCATACAAATATTGAGAGACCCATGTAACAAAGGAGCAAACATGGGGGCTTCTTTACCTCTCACATTGGCAATCATAAGTGGACTAAATCAATACATATCATTATAACAATGATTCTATAATTCATTCAAAATTATTATTCTGCATAATGCTACATTGTTATGTCTACAACAGTTTCCATGTATAGTCGTGCATAACCCAAGCAGTGCTGGAAAAGGCTGATAGGGAGAATCAGTATGCTATGCTGAACATGGTAAATGAGTACTTATACTTTGATCTAGCAAGTTGTTTCTCATATTTTATTTCAAAATATAGATGTTCATAAAAAAGAATGAGAATTACACAGCACAACAGTAGTCATAATAAAGAAAGAGTAACAATATGAACAAAATGAGTTGAAAATGTATTGTGATTATAAAGCTCAAAATGAACAATAGGGCAGAGGAAAGCATAGTAAAATCATAAATAAGTTAACGGAATTATTATCATAAAATTTGAAATAATGATGGGCCATAGGAAGGAAGAGATCCACAGGGGATAGGGCAATAGCTTGTTCATGTTATTTTATTTTGTTGGCATTGCCTACACTAATACAGAGAAAATGAGAAAGCACTATGAAAGTTAACATAGGCACAGGCTCCCATGGCCTGGGAATGCTCCACCTGATCCTCTGTTTCCAAACCACAGGGAGGGAGGGAGGGAAGGAGGGAGGGAGGGAGGGAGGGAGGGAGGAGGAAGAAGGGAGAAAGAGGGAGGGAAGGGGAGGGAGAGAGGGAGGGAAGGAGAGGGAGGGAGGGAGGGAGGGAGGGAGGTAGGAAGGGAAGGAAGAAGGGAGAAAGGGAGGGGGAAGGAGAGGGAGGGAGTACCTTTAGGTCACAATAAGCAGACTGGTTCACTGGTTTCCTCACTCTTTAGGCAGTGAGGTCCTGGCATTCTCCCTGGGGCTGGGACAGGAGGCCCACAGAGTACAAAAACTGAGTGTTAGCTAGCATTGGTCATGTTATCCGAAATTATACCCATAATTTTAAATGTATAAAACCTTATGTTAATTTCAAGTAGAAGAGGGTGTTTAAAGGCTTCATCGAATGTGGCTGGGCTGCCGAGTGGCTGTGTGCTGTGCAGTTCAGGCATCAGGGAAGACTGAATGCTGCCAAGAAACTGGGCCTCAGAGCTCTATTTTAATCCTGGAGAGGGGGAGGCAGCAGAAACACCCCAAAGGCTACACAAAGCAGGCTCGCCAGCACCTTCCATGCCTCTTCACGTGACATTGTATGTATTGAGTGTGCATTGTTTTCTGAGTAACAAAGCTGACTTTGTCTGAGATCTTCGAACCTTTAGACTCAGGCTGTTACCCAAGCACCTTTGGCCGCTCTATACACATGGTGGCCAACACTGGAGAGCCCTGGCATTGTTCGGGGCCACGGTAGACTGTGTGTGGGGCAGCCTTTGTCTGCTAGCTCCTCTCACCACTGCCCAGGCTCTTTGCTCAGATGACAGCCCATCCCAGAGTCTAGTCCATCACATTGTGGTGAGGCTGGAGTTGAGATCTCCTTCAAGTCTCCCCATGCCCAAGTACCTCATCATCCTGCCTCTATTGGAGGAAAAGGAGGTGACCTCATGTTGGCTTTTGTTCTTCCTTTGCTCTTCAGGGCCACACCATCCAGCTCCCAAATAAATATATGGAGTCTTATTATTACATTTGAATGTCTGGCCTTAGCTTGGCTTGTTGCTAGCCAGCTTTTTTTTTCTTTTAAATTATCCCATCTATTTCCTATTCCTTTTTCTATTTTCTATTCCTTTCTTTCCTTCTTACTCTGTGGCTGGTGGTTTGCTGGGCGGCTGGTACCCTGTCATCCTCCTCTACTCCTTTTCTCAATCTCTCTTCTTCTTTTATTTATTCTCTCTGCCTGGCAGGCAACCTAGCCCTCCTACCTAGCTATTGGCCATTCAGCTTTTTATTAGACAAATCAGGTGTTTTAGACAGGTAAAGTAAGACAGAATTAAAGAAATACAACATAAAGGAATGCAACGCATCTTTGCATCATGAAACCAATGTAAGCATAAACGAATGTAATACATCTTCAACCAATATTTCACAACAGCCTGGGCCTATCACCTCAACCTGGACCAGCACCACAATCTCAACAGCAAACAGGGCTTTCTCTCCCTCCCTGCCTCCCTCCCTCCCTGCCTCCCTCGCTCCCTCCCTCCCTCCCTCCCTCCCTCCCTCTCTCTCTCTCTCTCTCTCTCTCTCTCTCTCTCTCTCTCTCTCTCTCTCTCTCTCTCTCTCTCTCTCACACACACACACACCACTTTAGGAGCATCTCTCCAAACCTTTATACTCACCCTCCAGAGGCAGAGGCCATGCTCAACAGCTCCCACCATTGTTACCTGCACCCCATTGGCCCCTGTCCACACGGTGGCCAACACTTGCAGAAGCTTTAACTCCTGTGTACCTTTGTCAGTGCTCCTGACTTCACTGTATTTAACGCTGACACCTCTGAAAGCTTTTTAAACACTTGTTTTCACTGTAACACTGTGGTCCTCCCCACTCTCGGGCTTCTATAGTTGGCTACATCTCCACTGGTACTGTAATTTTAGCTTTTATGTATGTATGTATGTATTATTAAAGCTTCTACACCTCTGGGAGAAATTTTCTGTGTTTCATAAGCTGAAAGGACTAAGATAAGAATTGAAAACACTAAGGACAATTTATGCTAGGAAATGCCTCCACAATTAGATAGGAGGGCTGGCGTGGTCAAGGACAGCACGTCAGGGTCAGAAGTGCAACGCACAAGCCTGTGGGCTGGGAGACAGAGTCACGTGGACTGGGATGGGCAGAAGATGCAGCACGGTGGCTGTGTCTCCTTGAAAAGCATCTACAGGAAGGTGATAGAGACTGGGGTCGTCACTCCAGCCCATGAGGCTTCACTTTGTACAGCATCTCCCCACTCACTGGGACGGCAATTCAACTTTGCATTACCATAACAAATAGCAAAGGAAACCAAACAAAGCAAGCAGGTTTATTTTGGCTCAGTTTTCCAGGTTTCATCTCATGATGAGGCGTTGGTCTGATCACTCTGGGCTAGTGATGAGGCATTAAATCATTCAGAGGCATACGGTAGCTCTCACGGCCAAGGACAAACATTAGGAGCTGAAGTCCCAATACTCAATTTAAAGGTCCAGTTAACAATCAAGTTCTCCCACCAGCTCCTCCCTCTTCTTCTACCACCTCATAACACAAGCCAAGTGTGGACCCAGCCTTTAACACACGGGCCTTGGGGGCTGTGTATTTCAGATTCAAAGTGTGGCAGAAATCTAGAGATTGTGGGAAAGCCACGAACGTCCTGGGGTATGAAGATGTTAATAAAAACACTGAGTACCTTAAAGTCACTTCTTAAAATCGCATAACGCTGGGAGTATAGCTCACCTCTCGGAACAGTGGGTCTCGCCACTCACTCAGTGTGTGCTTGGTAGGTGAGGAGCAAGCTCCTGGCCTCCGGCGTGCCTGCCTGCAGCACCTCCAGGTGACCCCACCAAAGTTCTCCCTGGTTCTCTTGTCACCGCCACTGTGTGCCCTTCCTGCCCCTCCTGTGCTCTGGCCAACACATCTCATCAGGCTTTTATTTCAGACATTATGCTACGTTTTTATCCTAGTTCTTTTTGCTTTGTTTTGACAGCTATTACGGATATTTGGAAGCTCACTGGGATTTAGAAAGAACAGATGAAAGTGAGTTCTAGATTTTCCATCTTCAGTCATGGGAGAAGCTGGCTAGAGGGGGTATCTTTCCTGCCTAAGAATTTGTGCAAGCAGGCAAACCTCTTCTGTCTTGCTCCCTGTCTACCCTAATGGGTTTGAGTGAGATCAGAATTTGCCAAACCTATCCTTGCAATACCCCTAACCACATAAAAAAGTCATCGAAACAAATTATCTCAGTCACTGTTCTATCGCTGTGAAGAGACTCCGTGGCGGGACCAACTATTATAAAAAAAACATTTAATTGGGGCTGGTTTACAATTTCAGAGGTTTAATTCATCATCCTCACAGAGGAAACATGGCAACATGCAGGCAGATGTGGTGATGGAGAGGTAGCTGGGAGTTCTACATCCAGTTCAGCAGGCGGCAGGAAGACAGAGCGCCTTTGGTCCTGGCTTGAGCTTCTGAAACCTCAAAGCCCACCGCCCGTGACACATTTCCAAGGCCACACCTACTCCAACAAGGCCACACCCCCTAATCCCTCTCAAGTAGCACCACTTCCTAAAGACCAAGCATTCAAATGTATGAGGCTATGGGGGGGGGGGCATTCTTATTCAAACCACCATCCAAATTAACGGGCCTTCAAGGCAGCCCAGTGGGTGAGACTCTTGCCACGTAAACCTGGCGAGCCAAGTTCTACCCCTAGATCCCAGGTAAAGGAGGAAGAGACGCTCCATAAAGTTGTCAGCTTACATCCACATGTGTGGCGTTACACAGACACACACTCAAATTCAGAAATTTAATACATTTTAAAAATCATGGCTAGTTACACAATGCAAACTAAATCACTTAAATCAAAGGTTCTATGGGCCACTGGGGCCTAGAACTCTCTCGAATAGCTGAGGGTGGGGTTGCAGAGTAAGGAGGTAGGCCCTTCTCAGATGAGGGGATGTGTTCTAGAAATTTCAAATCAAATGACAGATCTGGGTGGTACTGCAGAGAGACCTTCAGAGTGGCTTTAGGAGTAGTCTGTGTAAGTCGTCAGACCTGGCCTATGGGGTGGAGGATGTCCCTACCACAAACTATCTAGTGAATCACTGCTACCAAGTCTGAACAGTCTGGTCCACAGATGGGTCTTAAATGCACAGGAGTAGCAGCAAGATCATAGTACCACTTCAGAGGCAAGTTGGTATTCTATGGGCTGATTTCCCAGGAACCCTTGGGACTACAGGGCTGAGAGGAAGCAAGCAATCAGGTAGTACTATACTTCGGATTATGAGCGTCCCCACAAGGCCATGTGCTAAAAGCTCAGTAACAGCCCACAGTGCTAATAGAAGGTAGTGTGGATCCTCTGGGAGGTGGACTGTAGTGGAAGGAACTTAGGTAACTGAGAGCATGCCCTTGAAAGGGATATTTGTAACCAGTCGTCATTCCTGAGGTAAACATGGCCTCTTCCACGCCATGCACCCATGATGTGTTGCCGGACAGCAGGTCCAAGTGTAGATGGAAATCTCTCAAGACTGGGAGTCCAAATAAAACATTTCCTGCTTATAAGTTGATTCTCTTGGGCATTTTCTCACAAAGCACACTAGCAGTGTCCTTAGACTTGAGTCCAGAAGTAGTTAAAAAGGGTGTGGGGGTGCATAGACTATTTCTGACCAGGAAGTGGTGGTGCACACCTTTAATCCCTGCAGTCAGGAGGCAGAAGGATCCCTGTGAGTTCGAGGCCAGCCTGGTCTACAGACTGAGTTCCGGACAGGCTCCAAAACTACACAGAGAAACCCTGGCTCAAACAAACAAACAAACAAACAAACAAACAAACAAACAAACAAACAAAAAACAAAACAAAAAAAACCCCAAACCCAAACAAATAAAAAGCATTTGCTCATTCTGTCAGTGCTTTAAACTGTAGCACAGAAACCATCATAGAATGTACACCAGCTATTAAGAAATTATTTTAAAATACCTGAGTTATAAAAACCAAGTGATGGATTTATGGGTGTTCTTTTTTTTTTTTTTTTTGTCTTTGTGTCCTAAATTATTCATGACAAACTATCTCAGCGCATTTTCCTGTGGCCCTGCATTCTAGGAATCCTGGAGTCAGGATTAGTTGTTTCTAAGCTCAGTGTATTTGGTAATTTATTTTGTTGAATTTCACAGATGCACATCTATCTATCTATCTATCTATCTATCTATCTATCTATCTATCTATCTATCTATCTATCTGTAACAGAGTCCTAGTGTGTTGCTCAAACAAACCCTGTCCTCCTGGGCTCCAGCGATTCTCAGAGCCTCAGCCTCCTGAGTAACTGACATAGCGCCTGTGCACAGCCACACACAGTGTCATTCATACAGTGTTTAAATCCATTTCACATCCGTGCGTTGCTTTGAGGCTGTGCCTTTAATCTTAGCTAGTTTTAACATGGAATGGGTCATTGTGAGTTGTACCTTATTGATGACTATATGTAAGCAGTGTAAGTGGCCCTTGAAAGTCCCATGTATTCAGCAGATGCACCTGTCAGACGAGTTACTTTGTAATAAGCACTGAAGAAATCACTTTAATAAAAGGTCCAGCCACAGAGTATGGGATAAAGAGATGGGAAGACCTGAGCTTTTCTTAAGTCTTCCTCTGGAATCACCTATCCTTGAGCAGAAGAGCTGCAATACCTCCTGTCCTGCCTGTTTCTCCAAGAAGATGATATAATTTGCAAATGTGTAAAGTAGAAGATAATACAGAATGAAGATGCTTCTCGGAGTGTTCAATTAAAATAACATGGTCTTGCTACAGCCCTGAAACAAATACCCCAAATGTGGGTCTATAAATAAAGGGATCAGGCTTCTAAGACAAGTATTTGAAGAAGTCAGAATATGAAACTCTAAAAACACTGTCTTTTAGCAATTCATCCAAAATGCAGGCTAACTGTGGCAGGTAAAGCCTCAGTCATACCCAAGAGGTACAATGCCTGACTGCCCAGACCAGGACATTTAGAGTCTTGAGATGAGAATGTTGCTCTATCACCTTGCCTGTCTCGAACTCCTACACTCCTTTGGCCTTGGGTCTCTGAGTAGCTGAGGTGACACCTGCAGAACACCACATGCAGCTCGACAGTGGTACCTTCTCAGCTCCCTTGTCATCTGTAAATAGCAGGGCTACTGATTTTTTTGAGTTTATCTTGTATCCTGCTAGTTTGCTGAAGGTGTTTATTGGCTGTAGGAGTTCCCTGGTAGAATTTTTCGGGTTGCTTATGTAAACTATCATATCATCTGCAAATAGTGATGGTTTGACTTCTTCCTTTCCAATTTGTATCCGCTTGAGGGATGGCCAACTTCCTGTGGGAGAACAGAGCCACATTCCTGACCAACACCTGCATCCCCTGTTGGGTAAATAATTCTGCCTCTCACTTGCTTCTGATGACTCTTTCCTATCTTGATTTTTGAAAATGTGTCATTTGGACCAAAAGGAACATAAATTCCTGGGTAACGTTTGGTTAGCTTCCAGCTGTGTAGGTGGGGGGCATCATCTACCCTACCCTGCTTCCCATGATCTGTACATCATTTCTCATTAGAAACTCCATCTCCACCCCTTTCCCATGCCCCAGAAAATAATCACAACACATGATCAAATTCACTTTTATTTTTCATACATAGGAAACAGGATCCTATCAAAAGAGAACAAAGAAGAAATGTGAGCCGAGTGTTGCCAAGAAAAAGCATGCACAAGTCTGCTTCAAGTCTGTCCCCAAGCACCGGCTCTGTAGGACCTCAGCACACATGAGTGGAGCTGCTGGAAGGGGTGAGCATCACTCACTGAAGACAGGAAAACAAGAATGCTGGGAACTGTCCCCAGAAGTGCAATTTCCATAGGCGTTGCCAGTGTTTGCAGAGGAAGGAATTTCAATGCAGGCTCAATGGGAAACAAAAGGTATCTTACACAGACACTGGAGTATAAAATTGCTGAGCCCTATCAGTCATTCAGTTTCTCAAAAGGATTTGCTATCAAAAAGATAAGATGTAGTCAAGGATGCTAAATGCCGGGATTCAGCTGTCCCTTGGGGCAATCCCAGGAGCAGCTATGTCTGTGCTTATTTTAAAAAGGAAAGGAGGAAACTGAAGCTAAAAACCGCAAGTGATAGAAGGGAGCAGAAATGGTTGGACCGTGTAGTTGTCTTGATTGTAAACAGCAGACATTGTGCTTTGTTGTCTTATTTAAAACAAGGACCCGAACCTGGAGGGGTACTGGATCCAGGACAGGATGCCAGACACACAAGGGTACTCAATAATTTGGGCGGCAGCACTGTGTCCACGAATTGCCTTAAAGGGTGTTCACTCCTTCCCTGGAATTTCCTATGAAACCGTCTACCAAGTCCCCATGCTTCCTGTCCTTAAACTAAGCCCACGCCACTACTGTCCTGATTCCTGAAACCCCTGCCCCCTGTAAGTACCCCAAGAACACTTCATCTCCACTCTAGGGAGATGTTTGGATGCCCAATTCAACAAGTAACAATTTATCAAAAGGCTCTGATTGGCTCATTTAAAATGCCAATCCCCCTAGTCCCAGCCTACTCCCTACAATACTACACATAAAGTAATCTAGACATCTTGGCTATACTGCCTTCCTCTTAGTATACAAGGTCTCAATCTGGGCCTAAACACACATCAACGTGACTAACTACGCAAGGGAACGGCACTCCTCACTGTTAAGAACTCCCTCCACTACTTGGAAATCTATGGGTGCTGATTCTCACCTAGGAACAGCAGCTCTAACTACACCTTCTCTCTCTAATTTTGATTATGTGGTCTGTGCAACTAAGTAGGTTTCCATTGCTCTATCCATAAACTTCCCCTCTTCTGAGCCCAGCACATCTCTGCTTGGATCAAATACAACCCTAGTTCTCACGTAGCAAAGCTGGTCTTGTTTTGCTGGGCTATTATAGCTGTTCTCTCCCACTCCAAGGGTCGAATGTGACCCTTGCTCTGAACTGTCCATGAAACCCATCACCAGAACTACCTAGGGGAAGGGTGTTGAAGCCCTGAGCAGTGACCCCGCGGGTTCACACTCGCCATCTGATCACAAAGGACAGGACTCTCACTTCAATAAACGCACTAAAAGAAAACGGAAACTTTTCTTATTTCCATCTGAAGCCAGAGCATGTTTCATAAAATGCAATGTCTCCATTTGGAGCAGCCAGTAATTTTCCTTAACTTAAAAGACTTTCCTCTCTTTAACAGTCTTTAGTTAACTGCAGGTGTCCAGTTGGGGCCAGATGCTGACCCTCGTCTTGCAGTGGAAACAGCACACATTTGGGTCCTTCCCGTCCTTGCAGAGGACCAAACAGCATCAACAGGCCTCCCCCGCACATTTCCACAGCTTCTATTAGGGTGGGCTAGGACAGTGGGTAGCGGCCGTTCGAACTTCTCTTCCCGCTACTGCATCGTGTGGGCCTTATCTCAGCCTGATCCTTTCTTGATCTGCCCCAACACAAAGGCTATGTCTTCCTTTCCTCTTAGCCTCTCTCCCAAGGATCTACATCAGCTCTCTCAGGGATGCCAACCCTCAGGGACTGCTGCCACACTCTCTCAGAGAGCACAGACTACATCAGAAACAGAAGCGACAGAGGAGACAGTGTGAAAGTCAAACGTCCTCCACAATAAACTTGAAAGAGAGCTGGGCTTGCTTTGAAGATATCAAAGAGCAGCTTGCCCTTGGACCACCCTATTAGCAAGTATCGGTGAGGATGGGGAGGACACACAGAAGGGCCTGTCCAGCCTCTTTGCCTTCTGTGTAGCATCTTGCTACTTGTCCTTCACCACCTGTTCATAGGGAGGTGGGGGCGTGTTGCAGTAGGAAGGAGGGGGTGGGTAGGTTGTGCCTCCGTGGGGTGAACTGGGTTGGACCTGGAAAGCCATTGCCATGGTGTTGCCAACAGGATTCATCCCCGGTCCTCCAGGATCTGTGTAATATGGTGGTCCCATCTGCTGGACCCCTGAAAGACAGATATCCATATGTGAGAAAAAAACCACCATTTGGCACATCTCCGTGCTAGCAGGCCCCTCCTGCCCCATCATGCATTGCACTGCTGTGGTTCTATCAGGAACCAAACCCTCCTCAAGACAGTAAACACCTAGACTGGGTAATATGCAAGAGAAACACACGGTCTTGTCCTCGGGGAGCACAATTCCTCTGGAGAAGGCTACTGCTGAAACATCATCGGTCTCCAGAGCGCGATGAGGCACAGGGGCATGAAAGAGTGATGGAGTACCCTATGGAGGCACAGACGCCCATCACAGACTCAGAACTGAAAACAAGGCAGCCCACTCTGAAGGAGCTGCTGAGGCTTGTGCTGTAAGTGTGTTTGCAGCGGTGTGCCCGAGTCAAGATGAGGAAGCTGGTCTGCAGACAGCTGTCATTGTGCCCTAGCTGTGAGGAGATCCCCTAAATAACCTGGTCCCCTGACTCTTGGTCCAGATTTACCATAGTCCCCTCCACACAGTTGGAGCATGCTTTACTACAAATGAACTGTATCTGAAGTTAAGCTCTCCATTCCTGTACCATTTTTTGAAGGCAAAGAATATCTATCATCCTGGTGGGCCAAAGGTCTCGGACAGGTAGGCAACGCCCACAGGCCCATGCTGGGTATAGTTGGCAGTTTCCTGAACTATGTCTCCTTCTTCTGTGACAGAAGGAAGTGGCTATTATGCACATTGAGGCTTTTGCTCTTGAGGACCGGAGGAGCGGGATGGGGGACCCAATTGCCTGTGACAGGTGAGCACAGGGAAGGCTGTTGTCTCTGCGCCACAGCTTAGGCTGTTTGTAATGTCCCACAGTGGAGCTTCTCAAGTGAACACTGGAGTACCAGCTTGTGGATCTTGTAGGAATTGGCATGCTGGGTATGTCTTAATTATTTACAAAATATTTGAGAGAAATACACTAAGAATATTAAAAAAAAGCAGAATAAAAAAAAGGTAGGCAATGTATATCCATCAAGAACGTAAATCCTTTAGTGAAGAATCTTGACAGCCTCCAGACTTGAACATGGTGGGAACCTTGTGGTTGAGGCTATAGAGGCAGCAGCAGCAGACGGTGTCTACTAGTGGTTAGCAGCTGAAGGCTCCCACCAGAGAGACAAGAAGGCAGGAATGGGGACAGCTTAGCCAAGGGCAGAGGTTCTCAGAGGAGGTGCACATTGCAGCCTCTCTCCACAGCTTTGTCAATTTAGCGCCAGGCACTGCCCAAGTCAATCACTCAGGCTCCCTCAGAGGGCAACGGAAAGATGACGGATTCAGCTTTGACCGAGGCAGTGATGCATACTCAGGGAACTAAAAGCAGAAAAACAGCCCCGCGTGTGTGAAACCCATGGAGACAAGGCTGGCAAGTTAGGCAGATGTCCCCAGACTTCAGAGACCTGTTCCCAAATGTACACATGACTCCATGGAAATGAAAAGCACCTCAGGACTACAGTCAACTGCACCACAGATGAAATGGTTAAGAACAAAAGTTCCCAAGGAAATCCATGCAGTCCATTGTAAAGAACAAATCTACAAAGCGGGGTTACTAATACAGAATAAAATTGTGAAAATAAAGCTTCAGGGAGGTACACCACAGGGCAAAGCTGGACAAAGACTTTCAGGTGAATAGAGGTGTTCACACAAAAACACAGTTCTCATCTCAAAGGGAATAAGACAGAGTTTATCCTGGAGCCTAATCCGAGTGACCATGACCCAGGAACGTAGAGCTAGGGCACCCAGTTTCTCTGTCCCCGTGTGGAAACAGTTCCATGGGTTTTTATAAGAACAGAACAAAGCAAGTCATAGATCAAAGTGATTTAAAATAAATTGGTGAGTACATCAAGGAAGCAGGTTGCAGCCATGCAGATAGACATTAGCTGACATCATTCTTCACCATTCCACGGGTGGAGAAAGGGGTTTTGTTAATACACTCCAAAGGTGTTTATCTGTTTATCAGGATGCTAGGTCTGATACAGCTGGGCAATGAGTGGCTGTCAAGAGAGCTAAAGATGACACAAAAGGAATTGTAACTGGGCTATGAACAGCAACAGACTCTACCCCATCACTGAAGCCCATGCAAACAGCGTTTTCCCAGAATTCTCTTTATCAAGGATAAAGATGAAGAACCGTTTAGGAAATTTAGCCTCTCTTTTAGCACAGACTTAGATCAACCCCCCAAAAAAGAATATGAGAGAAATCAATATCTCACCTCAATTACAAAAATCTAGTTTGAGAATAAAATGGATTCATCTATTTCAAAATTGCTATTGTTCTGATATAACCTAGAATCTAACTCCTGTGTCTAAAGCATAGGACATTCTTAAAGAGATTGCCTTGCTCTTAATAAGATTTTGTGATAAACCTAATCATCATTCTTGTTAGCTTTTCAATATCCTGAAAATCTCAATGCCTTAATGCATCTTTGGTAAAATAATTTCCCACATCATTTATAAATGCATACATGTATAAGTGGTTAGATTTGTTCTTTGACAACTTCCTACTTGTGTAGGGTGTGTTGTTTACTCTCACTTAGGTCTCTCTAGACTCCCTTCTAACACTTTCATCATCCTCCCTCCCTACAGGTCCCCATCCTATATTCACACCGTTTTGTTTTGTGTTTTGCAATCCACACATCTTAAAAAGGTCAACCTGTGGCCACAGATATTGAACTCTGTATTGGAAACTGGTAGATTCACCCTTTCACACACAACTGAAGGCAATGGTTGTCCCTCTCCCAGAATCTATCAGTTTCCAAGAGTTCAGCAAGGGGTAGGGTCCCATGAGCCTACAATCCACAACTGGCTGTTTATAGGGCTGGTCTTATTTAGGCCCAGTGCAGGCAACTGCAGCTGTCATGACAAGAGGAATGCAATGACTACACCATGCCCTGAATATAGCATTTTACATCTTCCCACTTCCTCTTCTGCAATATTCCCTGAGTCTTAGAGGAGGTATTATGCATGCCCTATATATGGGCACACCTGGCTGCCAAGAGTCTCTGTATTCACTATCGCTCACTGCAAACAGAAACTTCTCTTCATAATGATGAGAGTAACAGCTGTATAAAGATAGATGTTGAGACCACAGGTTGGTGTCTTCTCAATTTAGTTAAGCAATAATACCGAGATCCTCTCTAAAGTCTTCCTAGCCAGAGGTGTTTGACTGAGTTTACAGTAAGAGGCATATGTTCTCTCCTGTGAAGTGGGCCTCAAATCTCACCCGAGAGTGGTTAGTTTACCCTGTTAACAAGTGTGCCATTACTGTATCACAGGTACATCTTGCCTAACAGGCTGAGACTCTATAGCTCATAACTAAGTATGACCATTGATACCTATCTTTTGCAAAAGCCTGCACAGCACCTTCCAACACTGAAAGCTAACCAGCTTCCAGCTCAATTCTTGCTTCATAGGCTGCAGTTTTCTCAAACAATTATATTACTATTATTCGTAGTAGTAGTAATAGTAGTTGTAGTATCCACAGCATCTTATATATCTCTAGCCAACCTCAAACTGGCTATATAGTCAATAATGTCCTTGAAACTTTTGACCCTTCTGCCTCTACCTCCTGAATAGTAGAATGACATTCAGAAACCATCATGCCTGGTATTATGTGGCACTGGAGAAAGAGCCCAGGGCCTTGTGAATATTAGTTAAGCAAGCACTTAACGGAGACACATTGCTAGTCTCATAAACTGTGTTGCCATGATCCCAATGGTGAACTTTTGTGTTGCTATATAATATTCCACAAAGAAGACAGGCCACAGTCTATCTTTGATTTTTACGACCTAGACTATCTCTTCACATTCAGCCACTACTAAGCTACATGGAAAACATGTCTCTCTCTGGTCTTTCTGAACCTAAGCTCCTTGGACCTTAAGACATATTCTTCAACCATGGCCCAAGCTTTTAGACTTTCTTCCATTGGCTCTTTATGCTTCTAAGGGGAGCTGGAACTGTTAGCTAATGTTCTCTGAGTAAGGAAATGAATGGATGAAGTTGGTCTTTCTTTCCTGCATTGAGGCCATAAGGATGGTGGCCCAGTCAGCAACAAGAATTTGGGGACTGTGGGATTTGATGAGGTCAGACTTGCCCTTTCTTCTATGCACACAGACAAAACCATGCATGGGCTTCTTCCTTTCATATAATTTCATTTTCAGGCAAGGTACTGACCCTCAAAGGGGTCAGTGACTCATCTTACGTCTCAGACTTTGGGTTTCCATATCCTATTCAGCATCATTTTTATTCTCAGAACTTCAACTACTCAACGCTGCTCTCTTGTCATCTGTTGTGCATCCCAATAATCCCCAAACTTCCAATTAAAAAGTCCGATCACCCAGTTTCACAGGGAGCATTACCTCTGAACCTCAGTCTCCACAGCTACGTTACCTGCATCTTCTGATTACCTCAAAGTCCTGCTCAATCCAAGAAAAGCCCCAGAACTCTGATGCTAGACCATCTCCCCAACCACCAATCAGCAGCACCATTTCAGTGTGTGCCTTATCAATGATTCTGGACATGAATGCTGGTCCTAACAGCATTCATGGTGTGTGAGCTAACCCTCACACACCAGCATATAAACAGCTGCCATCTCCTGCCTTCCAGGGAATGAATATCCGTCTTAGCACTGATGAGACATACCTTTGTGTGCCACCAGGATCAACTAAGTTTACATTCTTAAAAGAGGAATTTGGGACAACTAGTAACTCACTGTAGACACCCGGGGACCTAAACCCATATTCTGCAACTGGGATCCTTTAACTCCAATGGAGTCTGCAATACGAGTGGTGGGGGAAATAAAACAGGGCACTTGTGTTTCTGAGTGATTCCAGGTACCACTAGCACACGGACAGGATGGCATCAAACATCACCTCCCTCACTATGCCTCTTAGCCCCATGATGATAACTCTGATCTAAGATGTAGGACCTAAGCAGTCCTTAGTCCTTGACACCCTCTGACTGGCAGATTAACCAACAGACTTTGCTGTTTTCACAGGTACTTTTTTTGTTTTTTTGCTTGGTGTCCCACCTGATGTAGACTATTACCCCACTGGGATTAACAGTGGCTATCTGAAACTCTATGGTTATGTTAAAGAGACGTCACTTCCACATAGTCTGATCCACTATTCTTGTCTGCAACCCCTTCTCCAGCCCAGTTTCTGTACATGCGCATACTTAATCTTCCATTCTCTGAGCACCAAATGAGGTTTTCAATTCGCTTGGTTTATAAGCACCCCAACTTTGTCCCTACTATGGTTGGTAAGTGTTAGGGTTACTATTCCTGTGAGGAAACAACGTGGGGAGGAAAACTACAACTTCTTCACAGTTCACCATAGAGGAAGTCAGCACGGGATTCAAGACAGGGCAGGAACCTGGATACAGGAGCTCATGCAGAGGCCACGGAGGGGTGCTGCTTACTGGCTTGTTCCTCATGGCTTGTTCAGCCTGCTTTCTTACAGAACCCAGGACCAGCAGGGGGGGGATGGCCCCCACTCATAGTGGGCTGGGTGGAATTAATGAACATACCCTTCCCAGGCCTCCAGGTAGAAGCTGTGACTGGAGCAGAGTGATGTGAACTCACTGACCCCCAACTTCATCAAACATAAAAGCTTTAGTCCACACCAGGACACGCAGTGCCTGCCTGCTCTGGCCTCTGGAGCTTTACAACACTCCATTTTCAGAAGACTCCTCCCAAGACAGGGGACCTCAGAGGCACCGTCAAAACCCACATACTAGCCTGTGCCTTGAGGGGAAACACCAGCAACCGCAGTTAAGGCAAAATTGTCCTGTAAGAACTAAGAAATAGCGAATTCTCTCTGATCTTGAAGTTAGATGCTCCATAGGACCAGTGGCAACTTCTATAACGATGTCTACTGCTGCCCTACAAATGCATATTCAAATAGGTTCAAAATGCTAAGTACTTACTGAGTAGTATTTTAAAATGCAAAACAAAATCACTAGCAATCATATCATACCAAACACATTACCAGTTAGTAACATAGTATTTGCTCCACCTGAATTAAGAATGGTGGGGTCATTATTGTTCATATATAAACATCTACACATTAAATAGCTGTTTGTAAAAAAGAAAAAAAGCACGTATGCATATATAAACCAGGCATCATTCACACGGAATACATCAACAATAGTACATACACATGAGATGACAGGCACAGAATATACTTCAGTGCTCCCAGCAGATATAAACAATAAAGTCGGTCATTAGAACTTAATGACCAAATAGCCTGATTTATTTCTTTTAGCACAGTCTGTGGCATTGTAAATGCCTGAAGAGAGCACACCAATTATAAGGACAAACAAGGATGAGGCTGGCTGACCTGGAGCTGGGTTTGGTGGCTGCCTGGTGTAGGACACATTGAACGTGGGCTCCTCAATGAGTGGTGGTGGATACATGCGTCGGCGGATGAAGAAACCAGCTCCGCAGCAAAAGAGCACACCCATCATCAACAGGAACCTGCAAGGAACAAGAAATGAGACCAAGGTTCAAACCACAGGCTGAGGCCAGGCTCTAGAATGATAGCAAAAATGCCTGCAGATTCCCAGGGGGCCCTGGAATACCAATCCCCAGTGGCAAAGCAGAGAGATCCGGCAAGTTATAGGAAGCTTCTATCCATGGAAGGCATGTGACTAACATCTTAGAGATAAGACATCTGCCCAATCATCTAAGATTCTCATTGACTAGTAGGTAAGGGCAATACCAAGCAAAACTAATAAATTCTTACCCATCTCTGGCCTGTGGAACTTTTTCAACGTCAAACAAGTCCATAATCTGGGTTTTGTATGCGACAGGCACACAGCAAATTTGGTTGGTCACAGCCAATGACACAGAAAATGTGTTTTTTAAAAAAATTTAAGACCATGTGATAGGGCCTTTGAGAGTAGGATGATAACTAAGTTTAGCAAGGCTATCAGTCAACAGGAACTCTCCAGGCACTCTTGGTAATACTGAGCAGGAGTTCAAAACAGACACAGGTAGAAATGACTCAAAAAAAAAAAGAAAAAAGAAAAAGAAAAAAGAAAAAAGAAAAAAGAAAAAAGAAAAAGAAAAAAGAAAAAAGAAAAAAGAAAAAAGAAAAAGAAAAAGAAAAAAGAAAAAAGAAAAAGAAAAAAGAAAAAGAAAAAAGAAAAAAGAAAAAGAAAAAGGAAAAAAGAAAAAAGAAAAAGAAAAAAGAAAAAAGAAAAAGGAAAAAGGAAAAAGGAAAAAGGAAAAAGGAAAAAAGAAAAAAGAAAAAAAGAAAAAAAGAAAAAGAAAGAAAAAAGGAAAAAGAAAAAGAAAAAAGAAAAAAGAAAAAGAAAAAGAAAAAAGAAAAAGAAAAAAGAAAAGAGGGTATAATTAGGGTCTTTGTGTTCTTTCTTTTAATTAGTCATTTATTCAACAAGTTTGGCACCTTTGCTGTCCATAGCACACAGGAAGGAAAGGAGCTGTGTGTGCTGGTGGTTTTTTTTGCCAATTTGACACAAACTTTGACATATCTGCAAAGACGGATTATTAATTGAGAAAAGGTCTCCATGAGATCCCCTGCAGACAAATCTGTGAGACATTTTCTTGATTGGTCAGTTGACGTGGGAGGGCCAAGCTCACGGTGGGCATCCCTGGGTAGGTGGGTCTGGGATATAAAAAAGTAAGCTGAAAAGGCCACGAGGAGCAAGCCAGTAGGCAGTATTCCTCCATGGTTTGTGCACCAGTTCCTGCCCTGACTCCCCTCAGTGAGCTGGTGTGACCCGAGGAGAAATACATCCCTTCCTCCCTCCCCAAGTCGCTTTAGTTACGGTGTTTTATCACAGCATAGACACCTTACCAACGACAGTGGGTGAGTCCTTTCCCCACACCTCAATAGACTTAACTTTTAATAGAAGAGAAAGAAACTGACTGGCAAGTATACGCAACTATTTATTCATAATAAGTAAGCAATAAGAAAGAAAAATGAAGGCTGGAAGAGCGGACCTGTGTAAAATACTACCTACCAAAACTCATCACTAAGTATATAATTCAGTGCACTGGGAGGTTTAAACTGAGATATTATTGCACATAAAAATGGACAAATATTCTCCTCCTCCCATATTTGAGCTAGGTTCCAAATGAGAAGGAGATACATTGAGGAGGAGGGACAGGAAGTCTGGTGAGAAGAATGACACATGTAAAGAGGCCTAGAGCAGGAAACCCTCAGGGGAGAGATGCAAGAGATAGAGCTGGCTGGACTGGGAAGCGGTTCAGAGGTTTGGGAAAGTAAGGGACCTCATCAGCGAGGATGCTGGAATCACAAAAGGGGCAGTCTCTCTCTGTCTCTGTCTCCTCTTCCCTCCACTCCCTGTCTCCAGTTCCCTTCTCCCCTGCTCTCTTCCCTTCTCCCTTCTCTGTCCTTGCCTCTCTCTTCCCTCTCCCACTCTTCTCCCATCTTTACAAGTATAGTCGTATAGCGCCAGACCCTCTTTATAGTTTTTACTTTCCGGTAGGGTCTCATTAGCTTGCTCAAGCTGGCTTGAATGCCAGCTCTGTAGTCCATGTAGGTTTTGAAAATATAATTTTCTTGCCTTAGCCTCTTAGGCAGCTGGGATTACAGTACAGTGCCACCAGGCACAGCTGGACTTGCTGCTTAAAACTTATCATCTTACTATTAATGTGAAGACCTACAATACATATTCTGAGTCTGGTCATGTAAAGCCTAGGAAGGTGGAATGTGATGTGCATGGGGATTTACTGCTGGCCATTCCAACAGACCTGGAACTCTGGTTTCCAAACAAGTCATCTGAGGTCTTCACCACGAAAAAAGGTCAAGATGGTGGTTATACTGCCAAAAGGGTTTTTTCCCTCCTAGATGAAAAATGACACTGCACCTCACACTTCAGAAATAAGGACAGCACAGTCACTTGACAAGAGACCAACTTGTGTCTCTGGTGTCACATGTAACTGATCTGTTCCTTATTGAAGCATTAGCCTAAGGACTTACCCCTAGTAAGGGGGACTGACAAAGGCCAGGAGAATGAACTTCATTCTAGCTGGGTGAGAGTTGTGGCAATTAATGAGAAAAGTCATTTTCAGAGGATTGTATCCACAGGCAGGATGCCCACTGCAGTCTTCCGTTGTACAGCATGATTGAGCAGCTTCCCAAGGATTGGGAGGGGAAGTAGTTTTTACATTCTAAAGTCAGAAATAATTCAGTTTCTTTAACTCAGTTTGCCTTTTCTTTTTACATGGCAATTTTCCATCCTGCAAACCTGCAGACAGCAATAACACAAGACTCTGTTGCCTGGATCCATTCAAAGAGAGGTATGGGAACCTCAAGTAGCATGCTCATCTACACAGCTACCCCTGTCCATCTTTTCCATTTGGCAATATGTGATTTATAATGCTAACTAGGGGTAGGAACTAAAACTCAACACTTTCACTCAGACCTGGGTTTAAGATTCTACAGCTGGCAGGGCCTCTTAAAAGCATTCTCCTCCAAACCCCAGTACAGAAACGGAGGCGCCCTGAACTGATACCACTGACTTCCTCTCTCACTCAGCCTCAGACCTCTTCTACACAAAATGCTTACCACATCATGCTGGGAGCAAGCTCTCTGAAAGTGCTACTCAAAAGCTTTGCAGCTTTCCCCCAAATTCCTGGCATTAGGGGTTTTTGGCAGGCTGTAGAGAGATGGCTCAGCGGTTAAGAGTACTGATTGCTCTTCCAGAGAACCTGGGTTAAATTCCCAGCACCTACATGGCACCACACAATACACTGTAACTCCAGGACCCATCGCCCTCACACAGACATACATGCAGGAAAAACACCAATGCACAGAATAAAAATAATTTTTTAAAATATAAGTTTTGTGCACCACCTGCAGAGTACTCCCATACACTGGCCTGCCTGTTACTGAAGGGTTAATGGCCCGAAGGCCTCAGGTAGACTGAGCAAGTCCAAACAGTAAAGATGACTTGACTGTTAACACCTGAGGGCTGTTGGGATCCAGTCAGCTCCTGACAAGGAGATCAATGTATCTGCCAGCATCTACCACTTTGAGGCTGCGAGAAACTACCCTCCCTCTTTGTTGCTCTATACACACAAAAGCCTCCTGTATGCTATGCACACAGCTGGAATGTTGCAGGCCCAGAAGCTAATTACTTTATCTTGGGCTAGCTTTAGCCATCCCTCTCCTACCTCTACATCAGGACAAACACCCTGTGACTAATAGAGGAAAACCTTTTGGAATCTATTACCTTACCAGACTCCTAGCTTCCGTCAACTCAAAAGCTAGGAATCTCATCAGACAGGCATCTAATGCCGACGGAAAAGCTTCCCCTATCTGGCTGTAACAATCTCTCTGATGCACCCACCAAATGCATCTTAAAATTGTCAGGACCTATGACTTTCTTTATTCTATCAAACTAGAAAACTACATGACACTGTTTCCCTTCCCCTCTCTGAAACAGAAGAGAGTTAGAGTCCATTCCAGAGGACTTAGCCTCCAGCATCAAGGAGCCTTGCTCCCTCGCCCCCATGGTCTCTTATTAGAAGTGGAGGACAGCTTTTCTGAGGCTCTTTGTCTCAACTCTGCTCTCACGCCTCTGGAACTGGCCTCACTACAAGGAAAGCATCCCCTGGTGTGGGCTGAGCCCTGTGGAATGGACTCGAGAGTCTCTCATGCTCTCTTCTGCTAAGTCCCCTTCCTTTCTCTGTTTCTGAAACTAGTATATTTAAAGGATGGCTGTTTGTCAACAACCCTCAGTTCATGATCCACAGACATTAGCAGTCCTGGTACAGGTGTTGTGAAATAGCTTAAGAAGGGTCAGGTTGTCCTTTGGAAGCCACATTTGCCTGTAAACAAATGTCTTTTCACTCCTCTTCATAAAGTACTTTACAATACCAGAAGGGCCCTCCTTCCCTGCTGAGAAAGGGTCCTGATACAAACACCAGCTTGGGCCCTCTTGAGGAAAGGCCTTGTGTGATATTTTACCAGCTCAATGGTCACACTGTGAAGACCCCTTAGCCCGTACTGTGACATGACTGCAGCCTTTGACTATAACAAACCCTACCCTCTTTTGTCTCTGCACCAGGAGTCTGAGGCATAAGTCTACTCCTAGCAGGCTAGAGAACTCACTATACTCTCAACTGGCTTAATAAAGCATGATGAACTGTAACTTTCTCCCATGGATTGTTTCATTTGAAGCCCCAGCAAGATCTCCCACGCCAACACAGGACTCAGGATCACTGTGGGCATTCCTGGCCAGAGGTTGCATTCGAGGGTCCCCTGATAAACATTCCAGGGCCACTGACTGCTGTGTTTCCAGACAAAATGAGTGAATCCTTCTGACACACTTAGGGTAAGTTTGTGTCTCTTATAGGCCTCTTAGAGGGGAAGGACCCTTTGTTGGGGAAGATTGTGCGGGCCTTTTGGGGAGCCTGTCTCAGAGTTGAGGAAGATGCGCCCCTTTGAAAAGCCTTAAGGTTTCTGAAGAGAACTTGTAATGAGGGTCCTTCCCTTGTCCTCCTGTGCTAAGTTGGGATACCAATAGCAGAGGGTGTAGTTTTCTGATCCCACCTCTCAAGAGAGATTTGGTTTGGTTAGTCTGGAAGAATGATGAGCCAACTATACACATGGCTCAGTGCGCACGGACGACGAGGATCAAGAAAATGAGGTTCCCAGTTTCCCCATGGACTGTATTTACAGTTTAAAATGTCTTTTGGTACTAATAGAGCTTCAGTTCAAAATTGTAATTTAAAGGCTTAAAATCTTAACAGATAAAATTATAAACTCTTAATTTTATGAGAGTTGCTAGTCTATTGTAAACTGTTACAACAAAGATAACAAGGACATAAATGTTAATTATCTTATAACTGATCAAATGTCTTTACTGTGCCCAAAATTTGTTTATAGTCATGCTAAGCACAAATCTAACTCATTCAGAGACAGGATTAGAGAGACAAACCAATATATCTCCCATTATGTAGTCTTCTGTAAATGTTGTCAAAGCTAAGCCTAAAGCAAGTTACTCAAAACAAGTTTAAAATAGTTTGTTGAATATAAAATAATAGTCAAATCAGGTGTATTTTTTAAAGCCTGTTACAGAAAATTGAATGCTTGAGTAAAATAGGTTAAATTTACAATACACTTACATGACAAAACATCCTCGGGATCAAGTAGTTCCCTTCCCCTTGAATAAACATAGACCCCGACCAAGTAAATTTCATGCTAGCATCATTACAGGATAAGAATGCATAGCAAAGCACTTGTCAGAGTCTGCTGCTCCTGGTGTGCAGTCCAGGACAAGGAACACCTCCTCCTTATCTATAGGAACGATGAATTCCCTCATGTCTCCCATGACAGGGGACGGCCTCTCTCACCCAGTGGAGGATCTTAGAGTCTGTACTCACATCCTAAACATTTCAAGCAACAGAGAGGCAAACAGCCATCACTCTACCCACAATGTCTCCTGAACTGATTTATGAGGATGCTACCAACAGAGAAACCTCGTACGCAAGCCTACCACCCAACTGGCCATGACCATGACCTTGACTTTAATTCTCTTGGCAAAAACAAATCCCCAGGGCTAAGAGGCAAATACTTGATGTGTAGGAAGACACTAAGACACTTTTAGGCAATGTAAGATAGAGCCTCTGTCATAGGGCCATCAGCATGGCAAGCTGAACTATGGGCACTCATTTAAACACTAAGATGCAGGGACCAGGCCTGAGAAGAAGACCTGGACTGTGACAGTCTACCCTGACAGCTTCGAGTCACCTTCTACAGGGCCAGCTTCTTCAACACTGCCAGCACTGGAATTCAACATATCCCCACAGGGCAGAAGCTTGAGGAATTCAACAGGGAGTATCTGGAGATAGGGATGCCTATGGGCTTTCCTCCCTTTGGACTCATGGTAATATTAGTCATGGAGCTTCCTAGAGGACTAGCCGCAATGGTTCTCTAAAAATGGGATAACTGCTACATCTGTTTGTGGAAAAGGAGAAAAGATCAAATCCACAGTCATTCAATTAAATCAAGCTATATTTGGGGGTGCACCCAGGACTGGCCAATCAGCTGTCTCTCTCAAAGTTGGGATTTGAGGGAGAGGTCTCTGCTGGTCTCTTGAAGTCTCTTTTATAGGAGAGAAAAAAGTGTGCACACAGGCAAGAGTTGGTTGTTATACATGGTTGGAAAAATACGATGAAAGGGTAGGAACAAGGGTAAGGATATCGTGTGAGTGGGGTTGCAAGTAGTCTATAACAGAGCTAAGAAATGGGAGGTTATTCTTGATTATAAATAGAAACCTTGCCTCTCAAAGACTTAACACCGGACACACAGGGACTTATTCTTAACTACAAACAGAAACTTAGCAAGGACGTCACATAGGAGAAACAGGAGCTTATTCTTAACTGTCTTAGCTGCAAACAGAACCCTCAACCTTCAAAGTATACTGCTCCTGTTTCAGTCTCCTAAGAACTCCCAAGGCATATTGCTCCTGTTTTGATCTCCCGTTAACTTGCAGGGTATTTTGTTCCTCTCTTGATCTCACACACGATTACAAGCAAACCAAGTTGATGAGTTCAAGAAACGCTCGGTGTCTTACGGAAATCCCCTTTGCAGAGCTGTGCCATCCCCCACATGTGAAATGCCTCTAGGCTACAGAGCACAGCACATCTCCAGAGACCTCCAGGGGCTCTCTGAGAGCAAAGACTTGCACAAGGCTACTCTCTAAATGACAGTGTCCCCCCCACCCCTCTCTCAAGGTGCAATTGATGGATTTCATATGTTCCCCAGACCTCTGTGAGGAACTTGTGGAAGGGTGAGGATACAGGGTGCCTGCCTTGAAAGCTAAGGTGCATTAGATACAGATGAGGGGAGGTTTTCAGGCAACAGAAACTTTGTCACAAGGCCCAGTCTGCTGATTCTGACTCCTGGAGACAATCAGCCTGACAGCATTTCAGAAACTGGCTAGGGAGCTGCTCAAGGGTGAGGCTGTACCTCGCCAAGCTCTTCTTACTCAGTCAGTGACAACGGAGATGGGAAAAGGTTCTGTAAACTCCTACCCCAGCAGTGCTGCAGGAAGGCAAGCCCAATGCCTTCACTCAGCCCAGGCTGTCCCAAAGACCTCATTCATGACTGTGCTGACGGCATTGGAACTGAGGTTGTGACTAGACTGACAGTGGGCACCTGGGGACCGGAGGCAACACTAGGAAAGGAACTTGGAACAAGAAGGAATTGTAACCTACCAAAAATACCACAGCCTCTGAATGGAGAGGGCCCGCACACAGCACCTGGAACCGCAGCAGTCTTCATAGGAACGGCATCTGCGGGAGAGAGGGTAAATTCTGGGTAAGAGGGTATCTGAGGTGACTTTCTACTGTTAGGAGTCTTAAGCTAAGATCTGGTTGCTCACATCTTCTGGGGTGAAACAAAGCTGAAATGACCACTTTTTGTACTTTTTGGTTTCCTGCAATGATTGATTTTACAAGGTGTAAGTCTCACGTATGTACTGTTCACCTGCTAAGGATGAGCACTGTTTTCTGTCCTGACAGCACAGGAGCTGTGGGGAGCCAGCCCCTGCTCTTATGCCACAATTGCAAGACGGTGGCTCCAAGGCTCCTTCTCCAGGTTTTACCTCAGCTCTAACAGGAGCTATTCTTCTCTCGCCAACCAGAGAATTTGTGTATATGGCAACAATAAATCATAATCTCATTCTGCCACCACCTTGCTGATGGAGCTCATTCAATCCATAACTTTACGGAAAAGATGTGACAGGTGTACACTGATACATTTAATGATCCCATTGTGTTTCAAGAACTGCATTTGCTAAAATGTTTCACTGATAATCCTTATAAGGAAACAGCCCTTAACCTAAGTCTTGACATCCTACAAAGGAAGCAGAAAGATAGGCCAGCTAATATACATATTTAGAACTCCTTGCCTAGAATTCTGTAAGCTCTTAAATATTGGATATTTAAATAAATAGGTAACTATTGCCTGCATTCGTTAATATAACAACACACGGTACACTCAGTCTGAAAACACATCTACCCCTGAATATCATGAGCACAATGGGTTGTGAGTTCTTAACTCAGATTCTTCCTTTTAGCAAGACTCAGCATCCAAGTCCAAGTTAAGTTTTCAGTCTGGAAATACCAGCTGCAAATACACCCTGTCAAATGACCGCTTTCTCCTCTCGAAACACAAGGCATTTATTATGGCCCCTTCAGCTAGACATCTATTCATTCCTAAGCATCCTTAAGTCTCTTCTGCATCTCTGGCCTGACTCTCCATGTCAGATGCTGGCTAATGTTTTCCACTCAAAGGAACACACACTTACCCAGAGGTTAATAGTCTTACCCTTTTCCTTTGACTGCTTCCTCTCCATAAGACTTATGGTGTTCTGCAGAGCTAGGCACACCCAACTGCCATTTCAAATAGCACCAATTATAAACAAAATGTTAACTATAACCTTGAGCTTAGTTTAAAGTAGAAAATAGACCTGGGTGCTGTGGTAAATTAAATAATCCCATCCTCTAACAGTCCAAGTACTATGCCTGGAAAAAGCATTTATGTTCCAAAGGAAGTCATTAATACTAAACTGGGTATTAATACTAAACTGGAGCAGATGGTGACAATAGAATGGAGTTTCTGTCTCGTTCTACTGTGGACCAGATACACAAAGTCTCAGACTGGCAGGAGGAAAGAGCACCATTCTCACCCAAACTCGTTGGTAAGCGCTTCTAATTATATGGGCCCGGAGCTTCTGTCTGGCAAGAATGGACAACTGAAATTGCTTTCTGTTAGACAAGGGCTTCTTGCTGTGTTCTCAGATCCAAATACAGATAGGAACGGAGAACAGGACACAACACCCTGAGCAGGTGTTAATCTGTAATTCAGTATATTCCAAAGATAACATCAGGGTGTCTAAGTTTCTCTCTCTGGATAAATGAAAAGTGATGCAGTCCTTAAGGTGTAAAATGTGAAAGGAAGAATAAGTCTGCGTGCCTGTGGGCCATGAGTTTGCAGTGTGTGCCAGCAACAGTTAAATATTATAATAATAATAATAATAATAATAATAATAATAATAATAATAATGATGGTGGTGATGATGATGATAATAATAATAATAAATGAGGTCCTCCTAGCAAGTTTTTAAAGATGAAAAATAAGTATGTGTCATTATTAGCACTGTCCAGAGGTGAAGAGGGTCTAGCATTTAGTCGTATTTATCCTACAAATAGAATAGAATAGAATAGAATAGAATAGAATAGAATAGAATAGAATAGAAAGAATAGAATAGAATAGGAGAACATTATTAGGTCAAAGAATGGTCAATGTCAATAAAATACAAATATTTATAGTTTGAAAATAGCCTTTTGGGCTTAAGTTTGATTGGTGGTCCACACTCTGAGGCAGAAGCTGGGAGATCCTGTGATTTCTAGATAGCCTGGCCTACATAGTGAGATCTAGACCAACCAGCACTATATAGCAAGACATCTCAGAAAAACAAATTCCTTTTCCTTTTGGTTACTGTGAGGACTAACTAGGCTGGTCCTCTCCCATGTTTCTGCAGAAAATTCCATATTCAGAAATGCTAATCCCAAATGGGACAGCATTTGAAGGCAAGGCTTGGCAAGTTATCAGGTCATTAAGGTGAGGCTCTTGGAAATGAAATTAGTGGCTTTATAAAGCCAGGCAGGAGACAGCTTGATTCTTCTCTGCTCTCTATAGGGAAGATGGCTCTCTACAAACCACACTGGATCAGCTAGTGCCATCATGGCTTTCTAGCCTTAGGATTACTAGAAATATAAATGTTTGCTGTTTTAAAGCAACCTTGAAATTGTCATTGTAACACAACCCCAGACAGATATTAAACAGTTATTAGCTAAAATGATATGTAGGAATTTAACTTTGAATGTGGTAAAGCAACTATGAGTTCAGGGTAAAGTGCTATCATCAAGTGTTAGATGACAGGCTATACCTAATAATTAAACTTTATAATTTTATCCTCTTAAGAACTATCTGACTTAATAGCTCACTCTCAGCCAAGGACAGTAGCATATTTGTGGTGCCAACTAGTTAGGAGCCCAAGGCAGAAGAATTATTTGAGTTCAGGATTTCCAGTTCAGTCTGGGCAACACCATGACACTCCAACTTACTAAAAAAAGAAAATGAAATCCTTTCCCTGCATATAGCATTAAATTTCCACATCTCTGTGTTTGCCAGAGTAGTAGGGTTTTTGTTGTTATTGTTGTTATTTTTGTTTCTTTCTGGACTTGCCTGTTTCACTGCAATATCAAGTACTTTTATTTGGAGTCTGGACCTGTTTATACAACTCTACCAACTATCATTCTTCCCCTCCCTGGGACACCATCCCTAAGTTGGGTACAATTTTGACTTCTTCCTATCAGGAAGAATCCCAATTTGTTCCCATTTCCACATACCCTGTTAACATTTTTACCAACTGTAACACATGGTAAAGAACCTTCCACAATTCCTGCACACAAAAACCCCAGCTCCCATCTTAAAGGGAATATAAGAGAGTATTCTGGAGCCATCCTGAGTGACCATCGCCTAGGAACACAGATTTAGAAACCATGTTTCACCATGGAAGCAGTTTCATGAAGTTTTATAGTTTGATAGAATAAAGAAAGCCATAAATCCTGATAGTTTTAACAATACAGTGGTGATGGGGGATGTCCTTCTGTATGCTGTGAATATATGTTTCTCTTATTGGTTGACCAATAAAACTGTTTCGGCCAATGGGCAGGAAGGATTTAGCCAGGCAGGAAATACAAACAGGGACAGAGACGGAGTCAGTAGGCAGAGTCAGTAGGCGGAGTCAGGGAGACACCATGTAGCTGCCAAGGAAGCAAGAGGCCCAGACATCACCAGTAAATCAAGATCATGTGGAGACACACAGTTTAATAGAAATGGGTTAGTACTTAGAGAGAGAGAGAGAGAGAGAGAGAGAGAGAGAGAGAGAGAGAGAGAGAGAGAGAGAGAGAGAGAGAATGAATAAAAAGCTTGAGCCATCAGCCAAACAACTTAAAATTAATATAAGACTCTGTGTGTTTATTTGGGCACTACACAATAGGGGAAGCTTTTCTATAAGTCTAAGATGCCTATCTGATGACATTCTTAGCTTTTGGGTTGGTGGAAGCTAAGAGTCTGCTAAGTTAATAAATTTAAAAAGGGTTTTATCTATTAGTCCCAGGATATTAATTCTGATACAGTGGTGTGTAGGTCTACCATTAACCTCTAATCTGGCTTTCCTAAAACAAACTTTTTCATGTATGATGCAACATAATTATTTACAGCCTCCTTCCAGCACAATCTAAAGAATTACATCTCCAACCTTTCTTGTAGGGTGTTTTCCTACCCTACTGAAGTTCTTCCCATTTGAATGAGGTGGCAGGAAGTCTCACCCATGTAGAACCCTTTACCTGTGGGTATAACTGGCAGGGAGGAGCTGGTCAGGTGGGTCCCTGCTTCCAGTGATATAGTTTTGTGGGAAGCAATGGTTCTCAACACTGGCGGCTCTTGTTTAGGAGTCATTCCTTAGACAACCCTCAGTCAAGAACAAGAACCAATGGCCTAAACTTGGAGCTTTTAACTTGTTTTCATTTCCTACACCTAGCAGGTATGTGTGCATGGGGGTGGAAGTGTGGAGTCTAGGTGGATGGGGAAGGCTGTTTTGCTTTTCTGATCCATTTAGAAAAATTATTGAGGTATAACTGATATACAAAGAGCTGCGTTTATACACCTTGATTTCTATAATTTGATAAGTTTGGGGAGAATGTGGATGCATGAGATCTTCCCTGTGGTCCATGTAATAGACATTCTGATCAATTTTTGTGTACATCTGTGCAAACATAAGTTATATATTTTAAAAATAAATGGCACAAGGTGTCAGAGCTCTTATCTGTCTTGCTATCAGGTCAAAGTGTCACAGATTGAGGATACATTTCTGATTCTTTTTCTATCAAAATCAGCTGACTGTAAGTCGGAACCTTCCTTCCTGCTCTGTCTTGGTTTCCCTAAGAGAAGGGGCGTGCTTGTCTATTGAGACATACTACGATGGTCATTTAGCATCCATTTGATCAGTATATCCAAGGTCAAAGCCAACAGGGTGGCTTCAAGGAGAGACAACTGGCTGCCAGCCCTTTCTTATTTATTAGCAGCAGACACCTCCTCAGATTTGAATAAGTCCAAATTGCTTGTATTTAAGGTGGCTTGTGGCATTTGCTTGAAGAAATTAGATGTTTGCTTCTACCCTGAGGGAAAGTCTCATAAATACTGTAAACCCTATAATTACCAATCCAGATGCATGGGCAGCTCATATTCTCATAATTGGTAACTCCTGAATAACCCAGCTACAATAGGGTTGAGGGGAGCGGACAGAGGATGCACCAACAGGACTTCACACTCCTGCTGAGTTTCACTAATTCTACACTGGATTCCCAGGATCCAGATTTTTCTTCATTTTAGTAAGTAGCTGCTTGTTTAAAATCAGTTTGATTCAGGTCTGCCTTTGGAAACAGTCTTTCTAGTTTCTGATCATTAAGATATGGTAAGATTAAGACATATGCACCCTTCCAGAATAGCGGGGTAGTACAGAAAATGAAAAAACAGAAAAAAAAAAAAGAAAGAAAAAAAGAAATCCTCCCAGAACCTTGTATTAATGTGACAACAAATTTATAAACATTGAAATCACAGAGTGCATAAAATGCAAATGGAGTAATGTGAATTTGGCAATGAGATATGAAAGGGAGACCAATTCTAATGCCCCGATCTCAGAATTGGAGTTTAGGCTGATGACTGACATTTTCTCAGCTTAATCCCTACTTGCACGGCTGTCTCAGTCTACGTGGGCAGTTTAAGAAAACAGATAAGCAGTCTATCTCCAGAGCCGGCTCCCTATGCCTCCCCAGGCTGGTAACTCAGCTGTCTGATCCACCACAGAGAAGATCGGGGTTTTGGAAAGCAAGGGGGAGTGGGAACTAGGGATCACACTGGGACAGGAGCTTGTCTCCACGCCCTTCTCCTCCTTGCACATCTCCAGAGTGAGGAGAGAGGCTGTTCTAGAGACTTTTCTGTGACTGTAATAAATACCATGACCAAATAAAGAAAGGGCTTACTTAGCTTCTTGTTCTAGAAGGATAGAATTTGGTAAGGAAAGCCTGGTGATAGGCAGGGAAAACATGAGGCAGGAGCTGGCTGATCACATTTTCATCCACTTATAGGAAGTAAAGAGAACGGGAAGTAAGGCAAAGCTAGCTATAAACCCTCAAAGCCCACTCCCAGTGACAGGCTTTCTCCAACAAGGTTACACCTCCTAAAGTTCCGTAATATGCACATACAGGCCACCTCCTGGAAACAACTGTTCAAATTCATGAGCCTATGGAGGTCATTTCTCAAATGACTACAGACCCATAAGCATTGGGACCAATATCACACTGGAGCCATGAGAGGTGGTTATACCCTGTGTCTGGGTCTCACACTGGCACCTCCCACTTGGGAAGACAGGTAAAGTGATGCTACTGGTTATTGGCTCACAAACCTGTTCTTGGTCAGCAGTGATGCAGGTTCCTAACTAAAACACTCCTTCTTACAGGGAGAAGGGGACTCCAAAGACTCAGAAGCAAACAAAACTTTCAACTCTCTGAAAGCTAAAGTCTACAATATTCTCAAGGTTATAAACCACGAGATAATTGCAGGGGGAAAGGTGTACTGGTCAAGCCACCTTCAACTCACTTAGGGAGTCCCAGAGATGCAAGGAGTCATCCCCAGTGCTGAGGTGGGCTTTTCCATGGCAACACTGTCTGGGAGTCACTCGCACTCCTGTAAGAAGCCCAAAAGACTCACGGGCTCACTAAGCTACACCTGAACAATATAGTTTCTTGGTTGACTGTTAGCATCCATCTCTGCAGGAAAAGCTATTCAATGCAACATGGCCCCCAGAAATGGAAATTTACTCACTCACCATTGTTCATGGTTCATGGTTCATGGTTCATGGCAACTAAGTTCCTGAAAAGAAACTTCTGTCCAACAGTGGACTTGGGAACTGGGGCTTTTAAACGGCCTGGTTAAACGTGACAGTACTAGGAGGAACAGGTCCTGTCAGGTGCTAGACAGGCCTATCTCCCTTTCATCTTTGATCAAAATGCTACCTATTCCATATTCCCTTTCATCCTTTTCCTCAGCTACTTAGTGTGTGGCTTCCCTTCCTGTATTAATGACTTATTTTCAAAGAGGCATCCTCACATTCCTTCCTTCCTTTAAGGACATTTACATCTGAACCAGAACCAAGAACCCTTCTGTCACTGGGACCCATCAGTATGGAAGCCAGAGATGTTACTCAAACATGCAGAAGGCCTCTGAAGATGTTCAGGTCCAGGGTAACGGCTGGCCCAGTGGTCTGTTACAGCATTGATCTTAAGGTTGCCTCAGCATTCTAAGACAAGACAGTTAAGTCAAGCACCATCTTTGGGGTACAAACCTTTTCCGCCTGCCAGCACTTACACAACTATGGGGCTACATGCTTTTTAAAACAATTTGTGTTCAGTCAAGATGACTCAATCACTAGCCAAGGTAGTAGACAAACTTGAACAGGAGCACTTAGAAGGCTTCGATCATTTCCCTGTCTGGGCCAGGGGGACAGCCATAAATCATGTGGGTGATCCATTAGCTTAGCTCATGATACCCCAGAGAATTAATCACTTTCAATGGCGATTACACCAGCCTTTCTCCACTTTCTCCCAGGCCATAAAAATACCTCCCATAATGGAATACAATGGCTTTTCCCTCCGTTTGGGACCTCTCTCATCCTCAGAAATTTCTCTCACTTTCCTTAAATTATCATTTTTCCTCAATTGTGGCGATGCAGTATTATGAAAATATCTCCTATCCTAAGAGACTGGAACCTTTGCTGGACCTCACAGCCTTGAAGTCACTTAAGATTTAAGACCTGTCTCCTACTGTGCACTCAAACTAATCTGCCTTGAAGAGAACAATGTAGCAACCAACCTGATTTGCCTTGGATTGCCCATAATCAACTCTCAATCCTAAGCTGACACATGCCTGTAATCTCAAATGTACTCTTCCATGCCCCTGAAAAAAGCAGCAAATACAGACGTTGAAAGCAACTTCCTAAAATCAAGCATAAAGGTTGAAAGTGTCCATTCAAGGTTCCGGGTTAATAAACAATGGTGCTCGCTATCTGGGTCAGTTGGGTTGGGGTCCACTGGAATCAGGGACTTAATCCCTTGTGAAAACTCAAAAGATTTCCCTAAAGTATCCCCTTCCTTCCCCGTGGGATACTTTAAGTACTATTCAAAAAACACAAGAGTAAAACCCTTTGTTAGGGACAGACACACAGATAGAAGACACAAGACAAGCACTGAGAATCATACAGCAGATGCAGGATGGAGGACACAGGGAGCAAGAAAAAGAGAATTCCAGTCTGGGCTCGCTCTTGGGTAAATGACGCCAGGGGGAAGTGTTTTGATTACTTTCCTTAATGCAACACCAATACGTTATTGGTGACTTAGTTAACCATTAACACATAGAATTTATGCACTCAACTGCGCATTTTGGAATAACTCTTTTTGAAAATTTTAATGTATAATGTGTATTGTATTTACATCATTTCCACCTTGTCCTTTCAACTCCTTCCATGCTCTCCCACGTTCTCCCCTAAATTCACAGCCATTTTCTCTTTAATAATTGTACACACACACACACACACACACACACACACACACACACACGCACACACACACACACACACACGCACACACGTGTGGTGGTTTGAATAAAAATGCTCCCCCCACAGCCAATAGGGAGTAGCACTATTAGGAAGTGTGGCCTTGTTGGAGGAAGTGTGTGACTGGGGATAGGCTTTGCGGTCTCAGATGCTCAAACCAGGCCCCATGTTTCAATCTTCCTGTCACTTGAAGGTTCAGATATAGAACCCTCAGCTCCCTCTCCTGCACACTGCCATGCCTCCCACCATGATAATAATAGATAACTACTTGGCTTCAGATAACACATTAGAGGTCTCACATTTGTAGCTCTTCATCTAGAGTGGGACCTTGTGAGGTTTCCCCATGGTGCTAGTATGTCAACTAGTGTTGTCATTGTGCAGGTCTTATTTAGGAAACCACATCGTCCATATCCCTTGGGTACAACTAGCCTGGCATACATAAAAGACACAATCTCCCAGGAGACATTCTGGTACTTCAGAGCTTACTATCTTTCTGCCCCTTCGTCCTTGTGCTCAGAACCTTAGAGTAGGGGTTGTGTTGCAGATGTATATTAATTCAAGCTGAGAATGCCAGCCAGCTGATTTCTTCATTCTGACCAACTGCAGATTTCCGTGATAGTCTCCAGCTGTTGCAAGGAGAAGCATGTTTGATGAGGGGTGAGAGCTACACCGTCTTTAGGTGCAAGGATAAGCATTTAGAAAGCAGTCAGAATGAGGAGCAATAGTGGGCTCTCCTGTAGGATCCATGACCTCACGAGCCATAGGAAGCTTTGCAGCACCAGGCATGAGCTCCCTTCCATTGGACAGACTTTTAGACAGCTGTTAGTTGCCACCAGTATACAAATGCCACTGTAGCACCTTTAGTGATATAATGTCATACTGGTCACCGGCCATGTTCCATGCTTCATAGCTGGGTAGGACTACTGATACGTTCCAGTGAAGTTCTGACTAAGTGTGTGCTGTTTGACATGAGCTCATCATGTCAAGGACCTCAGAACTGGACCCATTGGAAATTGGCAAACCTTTCTTCCAGGTCAGCTTCGGAAAGGCGAGGCCATCATCTGCCCAAGTGTGAGTGTTTGAAAACGACTGACCAGTGTGTGCAAACACTGGCAACTCTAGCTTCTGCCTCGAGGGTGACTGTGCCTGAGACCCCTCCCTACAGAGACTTCAGATGGAAACCAGCAAGCCCCTCCCCTTGCGCTGTACATAATAAATGTGCTGGTTAGGAGCTGCAGAATTTCCTCAGAGTTTGGTAGGTCACCTGACCCTGGCCTTTCTGTACATGTATCTGTCCTTTCTTCCTACCCTCAACGGCCTAGTAAGGGTCCAGATTCAAGCCTCATGGGTGGCAGAGATAGCCTAGTTTTCAAATACATCATTTGTTTTGATTCTTTGCATTTTGAGTGTGTGTGTGTGTGTGTGTGTGTGTGTGTGTGTGTGTGTGTGTGTGTGTGTGTGTGAATATTAACCCACTGTCAGATATATAGCTAACAAAGATTCTCTCCCACTCTGTGGGGTTCTTCTTCACTCAATTGACATTTTCTTTACTGTACAGAAGCCTTTTTATCTTTATGAGGTTCTACTTGTCATTTGTTAGCCTTAAATTCTCAACAAATGGAGTATGATTCAGAAAATGCTTTCCCACACCTAAATCTTGTAGGGTACTGAAAGAATTTTCTTCTAGAAATTTCAGTGTTTCAGGATTAATACCAAGTTTGTTGTTTCATTTGGAGCTAATTTCTGTGCAAGTGGGAAGACATGGGTCTAATTTCATTTTTCTACATATGGCATCTGGTTTTCCCAGCACTGTTTTTTGAAGATGTTGTCTCATGGCCAGTGTGTATCTTTCGGCACCTTTTCAGACATCAGAAGGTGGCAGTTGTGTGAGCTCACATCTGGTTCTTCTATTTGTTCTATTGGTCTACATGATGACTTCTGTGCCTGAACCAGGCTTTTTATTTCTGTGGCTGAGCAATATACGCTACAAATTTCAAGTTGTAACTCTTCCAGCACTGTTCTTTTTTGGCTTGGGGTTGCTTTGGCTACCTAGGAACCTCTGTGGTTCCATATGAGTCTCAGAATATTTTTGTCTATCTCTGTAAAATATGTTGTGGCAGTTTTGGCTGGGATTGCAGTGAGTCTGCAAGTTGCTTCTTTTAGAATGGTTCTATATTAATTCTAAAGAGCACAGGAGCTTTTTCTGTTTTCTCATGCCTTCCTCAATTTCTTCAGAGATATAAGGTTTTAACTGTAGGTCTTTGACCTCCTTGGTTAGATTTATCACTAGATGTTTCTGAATGGCAGTATTTCCATGATCTCTTTCTCAGCATGTTTGTTGTTGATATATAGGAAGGATACTAGTTTTTGTAAGCTGACTACAAATGCTGCCACTTTGCTGAAATTGTTAATCATTCCCACAAGTTTTCTGTGGTAGTTTTGGGGATCTCTTATGTATAATATCCTCTGCAAATAGGAATAATTTTACTTTTTTGTTTGTTTGGCTTTTTGTTTTGTTTTTGTTTGTTTGTTTGTTTTGTTTTGTTTCCAAGACATGGTTTCTCTGTATTGCTTTGGAGCTTGTCCTGGATGTAGCTCTGTAGACCAGGCTGGCCTTGAACTCACAGAGATCTGCCTGCCGAGTGCTGGGACTAAAGGCGTGAGATACCAACACCTAGCTTAATTCTACTTATTTTTATCTCTTTGATTTTTTTTCTATCTGACTGCTGAAGTTCTAGAGCAATTTACTGAAAAGGAATGGGGAAAGTGAACAGCCCTGTCTTGTTCCTGGTTTAACTGGGGTTGCTTGGAGGTTTTCTCCATTATATTAGCTGTGTATTTGTCATGGACTACCTTGAGTATGTTGAGGTATGTTCCATCCAGCCTTATACTATCTAGAACTTTAATAATAAAAGCCAAAAGTTTGTATCTACAGAAACAGTCATGTGCGTTTTGTCTTTAAATCAATCTTTATGAATTATTGCACTTATTATGTGTGTCAAACCATCTCCAGAATAAAGCCAAGTTGATGACAATGGATGATAATTTTGATACATGCTTGTATTTGGCTTGTAAGTATTCTGTTAAGAATTTTCATCGGGAAAATTCTGGCTTGTTGATTTGGGGTTCTGTTGTGATTTTAACTGCTTCTGGTATTAACACAATACTGGATTTATAGAAGGTATGTGGAAGTACCCTTCCGTTTCTATTTGTTTGAATGATTTAAGAACTATTGGCTGGAGATTTAGGAAAGTCTGATAGGATTCTCATTCTTGCTTGGGTCTGGGCTGTGCTTAGTTGGAAGTCTTCTATCATTGTTTCAGTCTTCATACTGGTTATAGAATTCTTTACATCGTTCCTCTCTTCTTGGTTTAACTTTGGTGATTTTGAAGAATCTAGAATTTTTTCCAACTCTTGTATTTTAAAGTGTTCCTCTGTAATATTCTGAATTTATTTGGTATTTGCTGTAATGTTTCTCTGTTAATTTCTGATTCTGATCATTTGAGCCTTTCTTTCTTTTGGTTAGCTGGGCCAGCAGCCTGTCAATCTTGTTCATCTCCTCAAAGAAACAGGCCTTAATTGCACTGATTCTTTGTATTATTTTCTTTGTTCCTATTGCGTTAATTTTTACCAGTTCTTCTCGAATACTGGATTTGGGATTGGTTTGCTTCTTTTTGTGCAAATTTTTGATTTGTATTCAGTCATTTGTGTGTTCTCTCTGATTTTTTTTTTTTTTTTTTTTTTTTTTTTGAGTGTAGAAGCTTAGAGCTATAACTTCCCCTCATAGGACAGCTTTTCAATGTGTCCCAGGGGTTTTGTTTGGTTGTTTTCATTTTCACTTAGTTCCAGGAAAACTTTACTTTTTTGATTTCTTCTTTGACACATTCATTATTCAGTAATGTGTTGTTAGTCTTAATGAGTTTGTGTAATTGAAATATGTCAGCACTTTGGTCAGATAAGATATATAAAGTTATTTCAACTTTCCTAAATTTAAGATTTGTTTGTGTCCCAGTATGTAATCTATTTTAGTGACGCTTCCACCAGCTGCTGAGAACAATGTGCATTCTATGGTGTTTAGGTGGTGTGCTCTGTAGATATTGCTAGGTTCGTATGTGTGACGGTAATTAATTCTAATGTTTCTCTGTTATTTGCTGTCCAGGTGACCTGTCTTTTATGACAGTGTGGTACTGACAGCACCTATTATTAATAATGAAGGTAGTCCATGTCTTGAAGTCCAATAGTATGCTTTTTATGAAATTGGGTGTCCAGAGTTTGTTGCATGTGATGTTTGGAACAGCAATGCATTTTGGTTAACTGCTAGGCTGCCTGGAATGAACTGGCTTTCCCTATCTCTTCTGATTAAGTTTTAATTAAAATTTTATTTAGTCAGATATTAGGTTCTTGATACTTGCTGGCTTCCTGGAACCATTTACTTGGAATAATTTCTCTGTCCTTTCCCTCTAAGTGGGGCTTATCTTTAAAGTTGAAGTTTCTGGTAAGCAGTGGAAACATAGAGTTTGTCTTGTAATCCACTCAATTAGCCTTTGTCTTTTTACTGGGAATTTGGGCCATTAATATTTAAAGTTATTATGAAGTAGAATAAGGTTTAAAAAAATCTCCACCAATTATTAGGTTTAATTAAAGCATTGTTTGTACTGTTCATTTCCAAGTATGACTTCATTTTGCTACCTGGAACAGAATGATCTGGAGAAATATCTAAAACACAATAATTTGTTGCCCTTAATGGCCTGACCACAAAAGGTTACAGCATTCAACTATAGCATATTTAAAAAAAAAAAAAAAAACCAAAAAGCTGACTGCAATATATGCTCCTGTAAAATCTCGCTTGCTTACTCACCACACCATAAAATAAGAATGCAAACTGGGCCTGGGACCAAGACATTTCAGGAGCTATTCTGGCTTCAGGCCACCAGTGGGTACGTCTTCTCTCTTCCACTCTTATTGGTATCCAAGTGCTTATTCCAGAAAGATTCCCACAATAATTATTGAACTGTGTACATGGATTACTGTGATTTTACTGTTTTGCTGTTGGTGTTGCTGCTGCTGTTTGTGTTGTTAGTCTTATTGTGGGTGGCAGTCATTATAGCTTCATGTGATTTCTTTTGGTAGCCCCTTGGCTAGACATTCTGACTCATAGCTTCCCTCTGAAGCATTGCCTCCAATACTCTCTGTAGGGATGGTTTGGTGGACATGAATTATTTTATCCTGTTGTTACCATGGAAACTTTTTCCTCATCCCTCAGATATGGCAGGCAGTTTGTAGGCTTCAATACTCTAAGTTGCCCACGGTCTTTTAGAACTTAGAATACATTGCTCTGGATTATCCGGGCTTTTGAAGTTTCCATTGACAAATCAGCTACTATTGTGATGGGTTTCCTTTACGTGTGACTTGTCTTTTTTCTCTTGTAGTTTTCAACACTCTTTCTTTGTTCTCTATATTTAGTTTTTAACTATTATAGGACATGGGGAAAGTTTTTCTGGTCCTATCTATTTGATATCACATGTGCATCTTTATCTCTATGGGTTTGTTTTCCCTCAATTGGGCGAAACTTTCTTCTGTGGCCTTATTGAATATCTGGTCTATTCTTTTAACCTGAAATTATCTTCCCTCATCTCTGTCTATAATTTGACGAGTAAGTCTTTTCATTATGTGTCATAGTCCCTGTGTGTTTCATTTTCTGTAGTTTTAAATTTTGTTGTTTTTTAATTTTTAATTTTCTTTCCTTGTGTGGTCTGATTCCTTTACTCTACGTTTGAGGGATGTATAATTTCTGGCTACTTCCTGGAAGCACCCAGAGGATATAAAGTACAGTAGGTAGTGTGGTCAGTAAGGACTATTCAAGACACTACACCAGAGCTGAATGGATGAGTGCCAATTTCCAACTGCAGAAAGGACAATGCATCATAGACATCTTCCCAGAGAAGGAGGGTACCAAGCCGGGGGTCTGTGATGTCATCAAAAGTTTCCTGAGGGTAATGAGGCCTGGAAGGAAGAGACTGGCTCACCCTTCAGGAGTGTGTTTGGGGTATGGCACAGAAATTCCAGTATTAAATCATCGCCCTCATGGCACGCAAAATAAAGAGAAAAATCACTATTTTCTTATTTTATCATTTTTTTGGGGGGAGGGGGCTGAGACGGGGTTTCTCTGCGTAGCTTTGGAGCCTGTCCTGGCACTCACTCTGTAGACCAGGCTGGCCTTGAACTCACAGAGATCCACCTGCCTCTGCCTTCCAAGTGTTGTGATTAAAGGCATGCAGCACCACTGACTGGGGGAAAACACTATTTTAAAATTGGCTAAAATGTTGAACTTTGCTTCAGATGTTTTTAAGCAGAAAAGGGACATGAAAATTTAAAAACAAGTGAGAAGTAGGCTAGAGAAAAGCCTGGAAAAAAGCCTTTGCACCACTTCCAACAAGGGGGTGGTTTTCAGGTGGAGTCATGGTCTCAACAGGCACCAAGGTGAATGTTTCCTGGTGGAGTCAGGAGAGAGACAGCAAGAGCAGAGGCAGAGGGCTGGAAGCCATGGGTTTTTAGGGGTGGCTGTGAAACTAAACAAGTTCATTTTCATGGTGGGTAAAGGAAAATACCACACTTATATTAAGCACTCAATCCAGAATTCTAATCATTAGAGTGTCTCAAGTTTCAGAATCCAGCAACCGAGGGTTCCAGGCCCTTCTTCCTACCACTGAAGGAGAATGGAGAGGAAAGGAGAGAAGCAGGATACTACTCTGCAAAAATGCTCTGCCATTACTAGTGAATAAGTCAATGATAAAGAAACAAACTAACAAGTAAATACAACAGTAGCTGCCACGACCAACTTTTGACAAAGCTGATCAAACAAGAGAAAAAGCATGTTTTAAAGAACACCCTGTTGAAAGAAGTAGCTATTTATATGCATTAATTCAAGATGCTGAATAAAGGAACAATGTCCAGCAATAGAAATGTTTTACTCTGAGAAGTACCAAATACTTTATCTCTTCATTTATCCTATATACACTGTTTCCAACACAACAGCTCTTCAATACAAGACAAAGTCCTGACGTTGCTACTTAATTTTCCCAGTAGGTTTTGTCTTTTTCTAGCTATAAAGGCTTTCTTTCAGAACCCGCCCCCCAAAAGCAGGCAATTAAGGACTCCTTTTCGTTAGTAGGAAACCAACAAAACACACTGGCAACTTCCTATGATCCACAGCAACATTCCCTGTCCCACACTGTGCTCTGGTAAGGACAGACAGGTCAGAAAAGTGTAGCCAGGTCAATTAAGAAATAATGTTTGCTACAATTGTCCTCAATTATCTTTAAAGACCCATTCCATGAGCCCCTTGGATGACAAAATGTAAGGATGCTCAAATTTTTTATAAAATGAACTACCATTTGCATACAGCCTGCAAACATCTGAAGTAAATATTGAATCATCTGTAGATTGCTTATGCCTAACACAATATAAATGGTACTTGGACAGCACTTGTATTGTTTAGAAAACAGTGATGACATTGCAAAGACTGAACATTTGATGTAGGCACAATTTACATTAGTAAAATATGTTCTGAGGATTACAAAACCCATGACAGAGATGACTTATAGATTTCGTGTTCAATTACTTCACATGTCCAAAAACCTCATAAATACAATGTTTCTACTACCATAATTTATGTGCATTTCTGAAAATTCTCATGTCTGACAAAATTTAATGCTAAAATAGCAGAGCTTTTAAGGAAATTTGTTTGGCTTATTTAACCTCAAATATATGGAACCTCAAAGCACAATTCAAAACAGTAGCCAAAACAGTAGTATAAAATCCTATAAAACAGAGAAAGAACTAACATCCTGACTGGTATACAGGACGGAGTATATCCCACTAAAGCCAAGGCCATGACTATGTCTATCTTGGAAGAAGATGACTATTGTAAAATCTCAAACTCTCCCTCCCTCCACACAGACACACAGACACACACACACACACACACACACACACACACACACACACACACAGAGGAACCAAGTTGAGGCCCTTCCTTCTCAAGCTCAAGGATATGAGTCTACTCCCAATACCTTTGTTCTCTTTGTCTAAGAAGATTTACACAAACCAGCACCATGTCTGTCTTCCACAGACATCTTCCTGGTTCACACCAATTCTATAGGAACTACTTGCCTAGCAAAGCAGGGCACACAGCAACTAATATTCTTAGAGTAACTCATCTACCAGGCTGAATGGCCCCCATGAGGTGACCGCTATCCATGAGCAAAAGCAGACATAAAACCGTGTGTGTGTGTGTGTGTGTGTGTGTGTGTGTGTGTGTGTGTGTGTGTGTGTGTGTGTGTGTGGTGGGGGGTCAGGGACAGGCTGGGTCTGGGCTTTACCTACCCAATGATTCAAAGAAACAAAGTTGAGCACAGTTAAATCATCAGCATAGCACAATACTTACATATAGTATGTGGGATAGAGTCCTTCAAAATACCAGCAATGTTTTTTTGCTTCTGTGCACTAGAAACAAAAGGAAAAGAGAAAAACAAATGTTGTCAGTGGTAAGGAACGTGTACACTACTGAGAAGGCCTCAGGGAAGTTAACAAGGAAAGAATGGCAACGGAGACAAGTATAAAAAGCTAGCAGACGAGCAAGCAACAAGACAGGGAGAATCCCAACTCCTCCCTTCCTCGGAGATGTCCGCATCGTCAAGCCATTTTTACAGGGAGGGAAACAGAAGCAACTATTTTCATAGCTCTCCATACCTCTAAATACACTCCGTACAAACATTTTCTTAAAAGGGCAAATGAGAGGCAATCCTTTGCAGGAGGGGGTGGGGGAGCAGGGAGTAGTTTGGTGCTAGAAATCAAACCTAGGGCCCTGTGTTCTCTAGGCAAGCACTACAGCCACTGAGCTACACCCCATTATTAAATAATAACCCCATTATTAAAATGGATGATACTTAAGAATAGTAAATAATGATGACAACAAAGCACCAGGAACACTATTTCCCCAAAACTTTGTATTTGACGGACATCTCCCCCATACTGTCACCGTGCCTAGGTCTTTACGCTTCACAGTAGCATGAAAGTCACAAACTATTCACTCTACAGCGCTGCACCCCCGTCTATTGGACACTGCAAGCCAGGTTTCCAGGGCAGCATACGAGAGCTCCAGCCCAGGTGTTCCCTTAGACGCAAGAAAGGTGAGGCTTGCCTCTACTGCCTGCCTCAGTCCCTCCTCCTATCCAACTGCATCTCCTTGGGGCTGGGCCACCAAGTGGCTTTGACACAGGCTCCCCCTAGTTCTTTTTGCCCTCCCCAGCCCATCCTCCCAGGCCAACTCTATTCCCTAGGGACTACCACTATCCATGGCCAGACCCAGGTTCACCCAGTTCTCCCTCTGCTGTCCTCCACAAGACCTCTAGAGTCAGTGACCTTCCTCCTAATGTCTTTAAGAGAGTGGTGGACAGTGCTAAATCTCTGATCATTATTCGCCAGTATTATGTGAATTGTTGACCATTTTTTTTCCTACTAGACTGTGAAGGATTCTTATTGCTTATGAAAAGTCTCATCCTCTCACTTCTGAAAACACTGAAAAGTGCTTCTGAAAAGGAGAATGTCCTTAGAACTGAGACTGAGCAGTTAGCAGGCAAGTGATGGATGGAGAGTCTAAAAGAAGAGTTAAACCAAGCTGTTTCTATCACTAACAGCCCTTCAGAGAGCTTGATGACATCTTACAAGCAATATCTCTTCAAGTCAAGCACTCTCTTAAAGATTATGGGGAGATGCACACTGCAAGATGCAAGTTAGTCCCAACTGCACATCCCTGGAAAACTTCTGTGAGCACACATAACTTTGTGAATATATTTTCTGTCTGCTTTTCTGTTTTAATTAAAGAGATGCGTGAAAGCAGATACTGCAAGGACCTGAACTAGATTAGATAAAAATCAATAGCCAAAATTAAGGCCCACTCCACATGTTGAACCCTCTCTGTCATCATTATCAGGGCCAAGAACCTGTGGCTAGACAGGTCATAGGCCCTAAGAGAGAAGCAACTATCATCACTGTGCTAAATGGGCATAGTAGTAAACCACCCAAAGGATTTACTGTTATGCCCACAGATCGGTGCCTCTCTCAGCCCTCATTTGAGACGCTGCTTTTTATTGACTAACATGGAGACCCGCAATTTGTCAATGTGCAGAAAATAAGAGACTACAAGAGTACTCAGTCCAAAATGGGTCATCTTTATCTCAGCCCCTCCTCCCAGGGATCAGGGATCACTAAAGTCCAGGGAGGTAGAAAGATTTCAAGAGCCAAAGGCAATGTATTCCTATAATGAAACAGTATCCTACTGACCCAGGAGAGCAGCTGTACAAAGTAACTCACAGCAGGTGTCATAACATACAAAACCCTTGCATGCTCAAGCCAGATAAAATCCCAGCATGAAGAGGGATGGGTGGGTAGAAAGTACCACCCAGAGCTAAGGATCTACTGGCAACTGACAGCTCCTGGGAGAGAGAGAGAATCACTCTTCTGAAAGTGTAACCCTTGGAAAGTAAACCTGCTCCAGTGGAAGGCCACACAGCCAAGAGTATATGGGCAACAAAACTGTATTTTATAAGCTTTACAAACATGCGATCTCAAACTTAGGGAAGGATGAAATGAATCTGGGAGGATTTGAGGAAGGGGTGAATAGAATAAAACTCCACTGTTCAATTTTATCAAAGAACTAACAAAAGTTTTAACTAATCAAACTTTCCAAAATAAAATTGAAAAATTTATAATTTAAGACATATAATTTCATATTATACTTTCAATATAATTTAGCTAACAAAGTAGGCTGACTAGTCCTATGTCAACTTGACACATAAACTAGAGTTTCTTGAAAGAAGGGAACCTCAATTGAGAAAATGCCTCCACAAGGTCTGTGTGTAAAGCATTTTTAAAATTAGTGACTGATGGAGGAAGGCCCAGCCCATAGTGGGTGGTCCCATCTCTGGAATGGTGGTCCTGGGTCCTATAAGAAAGCAGTTTGAACAAGTCACGGGTAGCAAGCCAGTAAGCGACTCCCTTCCATGCCCTCTGCATCAGCTCCTGCCTCCAGGTTCCTGACCTGCTTGAGTTCCTGTCCTGACTTTCTTTGGTGATGTAAAAGTACAAGCTGAATAAACCCTTTCCTCCCTGACTTGCTTTTGGTTATGGTGTATCATTGCAGCAATAGAAACCCTAACAAAGACACAAAGTTGTCATATGCCCAAAGAAAACAGTATAAGGCATTCACCTTCATATTGAGGAGAAACATAGTAACTTAAGAATATTCTGCTAAGAAAGCCAACAAAATGGTATTTCTAAAGTTGCATATTCTTCTTATACATTAAAAGAGAAATGAAATAATATGGAAAGTGTCAACTGTTAAGAGTTGGTTTTTCCCACTGGCCTGGTCCCAGAGCTGCGCCAGCCCCAAATAACACACAGATACAAAGCTGTTAGCATTTCTTATTGGCTAGCTCTGTCTTAAATATTAACCCATTTCTATTAATCTAATTATTTCCACGTGGTCTTATCTTACCAGGGAGAGGGCCCAGTGTTCTTCTCTCTTGGTCCTATATTTTGAATCTCCTCCCTACTTCTTCCTCTCTCCTCCTTGTCTCCTAGTCCCGCCTATCTTGCTTTCCTATTGGCCAACAGAGCTTCATTCATTAACCAATATGAGAAACATATTTACAGAATGATATCTCCCATCAGTCAACAACAAAACACAACTGCCACCTCAAAGGGGATAAGAAATAGTTTATTCCAAAGTCAAATATGAGTGACCATGGCCTAGAAACACAGATTCAGATTACTACAAAATCCCAAGTTTCAATGGAGTAAAAGGTTTATCAAGTTTTTTTTATAAATACAGAGCAAAGAAGGTCATAAATCAAGTCATATTTTAAAACACTTGTAGAAATGTTAGGTAAAGCAAGATGGAAACTCTCAACTACTGAATACAGACCGCATCTTTCACCTTTTGTTTGGTGGAAGCTAGTGGTCTATTGATACATTTGAGGGGTTGTACCTGTCAGTCATGAGGATGTTAGGTCAGCAACAAAAGTGGGTAAAAAAAAAAATGGTTAGTAAGGGTATAAAGATAAACTGTGAGTAGAGTACAGACCTGCCACAATCTATCCAATGTGCAATCACACAGGTTCTAATCAGTTCATCCTAGAGGGTCCAGTGCAAGGTACCCTACCTTTCTAGAAACACGTGTTGAGAGCAATCCAAGGCTTTCTCAGAGGCCCTGATAAAGGGACAAAAGAAAACTAGTCCTATGTCCTTGCCCAAGGCAGACTTGGCAAGGTCTAGTCTTGGGCTGGCACTTGGGCTTCAAAGGAATTAGGCTTAGAGCTTTTCTCCCTATAGAGACCACAGCTATCAGGTTTTGGTCACTGTGCTGTGCACAATGCTCCTGAGGTGGCCTATGCTCCCCTTATGCAACGTTGCTCATTGGTCTCCTGCTGCCTTCATCACGTCATGACAGTTTCTACTGATGCTGCCCCATAACGTTATATAAGACTCACAATCCCAAACGTCTATCTCATCCTCTGACCTCTGGTACTTTCTCAGGATACTGTCACTGAAGAACAAACAGCTAGCCCGAATCAATGTACCAAAATACTCAAGAGAAGTTACCTTTTATATGGTAGCAGAGATGTTTTCCAATGTATATTCTGATACTCTGCAAGTTCTTTTAGAAACTTTTTTTTTTTTTTTTTGGTTTTTTTGAGACAGGGTTTCTCTGTGTAGCTTTGAAGCCTGTCTTGGCACTCACTCACCCTGGAGTCAAACTCAGAAATCCACCTGCCTCTGTCTCCCAAGTGCTAGGATTAAAGGCAGGAGCCACCACCACCCAGCAGAAACTCTTAAATGTTTTGTTTTCTTAATAACATTATATTTTAGAATCTATTAAACACGTAGAAAATACAAATGAAGAGATATTTCAGATATAAAAACAGAAGCACTGGATAAAGGAAACCTGAGTGTTACAGCTTTGGAAAGAGCTATCCTCACCCTTCAGGAAGTCAGGTGATACCTGGAGCTGCAAAGGGGCAGCTCTAAGGGAAAGGTCCCTGACCCATAGGAAGTCAGGATACCGGAAGCTGAGGTGTGTGGGGGATGACAGGATGTAGCAATCCTGCTCTGCTCTCTGCTGAGCTCCTCTCTGCTCCCCTAAGGGAAAACACCCTAGGGGAGCCCTGTTCCTTCTGCTCTGTTCAGCTCAGGCCCAAGATGTGACTTCTGCTGCTTCACTCTACTAAAGGAGAAGCACCTTCAGAATGTAGCAATCTCCTCCCTCTGTTCCGTCTCGTCTCTTCTGTCTTTTTCTGCACATCCCCCCATCCCACCCCAAAGGGAAATCTCAGGAAGGAGGAGTTCAGGAGTGGCTGCTTCTGCCAGGGTGGTGAAGGGCAGCCTGCAACTGAGCCAGTAGAGGGGCTTATACAGGGCTTCTCAGTAGTGGAGATTTCCCTGGGAGATTTTTCTGCTCAGGGACTGGATGGTTGAGTTGGTTAGAGGCAGAGTTTCAGGGTCAAACTGTGCAAACTGTGTTTCTTTCACTAGCCTTTATTTATTTATTTTTTTATTTTATTTGGCTCTAGTTTTGGGGCTTGGGCATATTTCTTTTACTGGCTCTGGTTCCAGGATCAAAGTGTGCTTCTTTGGCTCTGGTTTCAGAGTCAGGGTGTATTTCCTAGGTTCTGGGTTCAGGTCTAAAGTGTTTCTTTCACTAGCTCTGGTTACAAGGCCAGGGTGGGTTTCTTGGGCTGGCCCTTTAATTAATATATATATATATATATATATATATATATTCATGCAACAAGGAATTTAAATAAAAACTAATATGTGCAAAGATTATGAAAAGTAACATGTAATAGTAGAAAGATGTCCCAAACAATACTCTTTCTATATAGTCAGCAATTGAAACTGTAAAAAGTCTAACATGGAAAAGTGTTTATTAGTCAACTTAAAATATTGCATATGTTTACTTTTAACTTAGTAAAAATAAACATTCACACATGTAGATAGTCATTTTTGGGTGGCATAATCTCTTTAGAATTACTTCTAAAATACATCTTGAAAATTGAAGTGGGGAGGGATGGCTATTTTGTACCCATACTCTGGCTTTCCTTTAAAATCTTCTAACACCAGCCAGAGTGTGCTGTGTGAAGGGCAAGGGGGACATAAGAGTAACAGTCAGGGCAAAGGGCAGGGACCACAGAAAAAGAATAAAAGTCAGGGCATAGGGCAGGAGCTGCTGAAAGCCCGAACCACACTCAGGCTCTTGGAGGGACTACTCATGCCCTGTGAACAGAGTTCTCCAAATCTTTTTAACAGTTTTTAAAACACAATTATAAAACATAATTCAGGAGACAGCTGGGTGAACCAAGTTCCGCCTCAATTTCCTGGCTTTAATTTCTATACCATCCACGCCATCCACTTCAAGTAGTGTGATGGACTTTAGAAAATGGGTCCAGCTGTGCCCTCTTCACTGCACTCCAGTGTCACGCATAGCTTTCTGCCCCCAGGTTCTACTATCAACTCCATCTCCTAACTCATTCCCAAGGGGTACTAGCTGGCTTTCTAGTCTATAGAAATCTACACGATTCAATAAAGTGAAATCATTGTAAGTTACATTTTCTTCTGCATTCTGTCTGTGTTACTGGGCTTCACTCAGTTTCAGTACGTGTGCCCCACCGTGAGGGAGCATCACTCACTAACTGGCAGACACCTGTGTTGTTCTAGACTAACAGTCTGCTGCTGCTACTGATGGCAGGCACTTGAGAGACAGAAGCCTCAATTCATGTCCTCGGACAGAAACAGGAATGTCTTGGGTTTACACTGGCTGAAGGCCAGGGATTTCAAAAGTGCTTGGGGGCTCTACTCCTTCCTTTTATTTCTAAATGGTTTTAGGTTACATCTTCAGAAGGGAGGCTGTTACATCAGCTTGGACCCTAACCCCCATTTCCCTGGTAGCACTACAAACTGAAACATCAGGTTTGCCATTCCTTAGAACTTAAATTGCCATGTGAAAAGGTGGCCTTTTCTGTAAGGCAAAGGCAAAAGAATAGGATTTAAATTTAGCATTCTGCCCTGGATACAGAACGAAACACAATGTTGTCTCCTTTTAAGAGTCAAGCCAAGGGCTAGAGAGAACTACTCATGCTTCCAGAGGACAGGGTTCAGGTCCCAGCACCCACAGGTAGCTCACAACTGCTAAATCTACTTCCAGGGAACCTCCTTTGGGCACCACTCAAATGTGGTGCAGACATACAATAAGGCCTAAACACCCATGCAGGAGTGTGGTGGCACTTCGTGTTTGAGGCCAACCTAATCTCCATAGTGAGTTCCAGGACAGGACAGGCAGGGCTATGCTGAGTTCCTGACTCAAAGAGTTAAAAAAACAAAACACAGTTAATCCAAATTGTCCTGCCAGTCGCCTGGTCACCCCAGCACCCTATCCTGAAGGATTTCCTCAGGAGAGGGAAGGGTCAACGACTCTCACATATGACAGTGTTCTTGTCCTTCCCAGAGGCGACTGCCTTAGGCAGCTGTCTGCAGAGCTTCCCCTATAAGCCTCTGCCATGTGGCCTGCCCACTCTCCTGCATCCTAACTTAGAGGCTTTTTAAAACCTCTTTTTGGATACTGACTGAAGTCTGAGGACAATTTCCCCTGACTTGCTCTGGACTTTCTCACACATTCTCCATAGCTCTGCCATCTCATCAGTTTCCAGCACAGTTTGTCAGCCACCGCTGCAAAAGTGCTGGCCTCCTCCTTCCTTCTGCTCCATCTGCCTATTCTAAACAGCTACCAAGATTGCAGCTTGCCTACTGAAGGGATTCGAGGCAGCCTGAGCATAGCTCTGCCAAGTCTTACCCTTCTCCCCCATACCCTCTACCTTGCAAAAAAAAAAAAAAAAAAAAAAAAAAATGTTAGGATTCCATTCCTAAAGCTGGCCCCGAAAGGCCCACTCTTATCTGGCCACTTCCTCTTCTTGATCCAGATATCAAAGATCCATATATCAAAGCACTGAAGTCCAGCAATCAAAAGCCCCCTTTGGCTCACCTAATTAACATGCCCACTTAAAATTAAACACAGGTTTCCCCCTTCTACCTTTATAAGCTGCCATTTGCCTATGGGCCATGTCTGTGATCTTTCTAGCCAGAGGCAGTCCTTCACCCATCTGGGACAAATAACCCTTCCTTCTCCCCCTTGTCCTCTATTTCCTGTCTCAGTCTCTTATTCCCTGTCCTTTGTCCCTCTGGGGCAAATCTTACTTGCGCTGAGAACTTGGTCTTGGGTGTCTTGAACTAATACCAGCCCTTCACCTTTCCCGTGGTTTGCTCTCAAAGTCAGATAAAATTACCCTTGAGCTCCCTTCCGAGTCCATTTTTAAGTTATTGTCTTATTAAGACTAGGAACTCAAAAAGGAAACCTCAGTTTCCCTGGTAACATGACAAACATTTGCATAAATGTCCTTACATCCTGGGTAGATGCCTAGGAATAGAATCCCTAGGCAACAAGACACATCATATATAACTTTTCAGTGTCTTTTCTTTTAAAAGTGACAAGGTTTTGACCCTTCTGGCTGAGGTGACCCTGCCACCTCACAGCTTCCTGATTACCTGAGAAATCAGATGTTCCTCACTACTCACAGCTTCCTCGTATAACTTTCTGAGAAAGTTTTCCTCAGCAGTTACATCACTTCATATTCGTACCAAAAATGCAACAGAGCTCAAGTTTTTCCATATCCAACTCCTATCATCTGTCCATTTGCTATTAACCATCTGGCACTATGCTAGTATCTCATGGTGGCTTAACTGCCATTCTCATAATTCCTAGTAATGTATGCTTCTTATTCCATTTAATATACTATATTAAATAGGGGATAGTAACTGATATTATATATATAAGGTGTGTGTGTGTGTGTGTGTGTGTGTGTGTGTGTGTGTGTGTGTGGTGATGATGCACAGATGATTTTCATAGGAAATTCCACAGATTGGAGCATGGCCACTCCAAGAGTTAGGTGGAAAATCCATTTATAAATAATCAAAGGCCACAAAAGGTGACTTGAACATGAAATGCAGGAAGCAAATACAAAATCGGAACAAGTTATGGTGGTTTCAAACGTCTGTGTGTTTTCTCTAAACAGTGTGTGATACTGTAATTTCTTGTGCCACCAACAACCAATCATCCTACCTTTTAGAGTATCTGCCACATCCTGCATAGGAATTGGCATGAGATTGTTCCGGGCATTACTGCACTACAGAAAAGGAAACGGATGTCTGCACCCAAATGAAAGAACCTCAACTCTGGTGACCTTTGTGACTTAGTAGGCACAATCTTCCAGCACCCTTGCCATGGTTTGAATGAGAAGGAGCTGATGGAACTGTTTGGGAAGGATTTGTTGGAAAAAGTTGTCACTGGGGGCAGCCTTTGATGTTTCAAAGTCCCAGGCCATTGCTAGCTGCCTCACACCTGTGGATCAAGATACAAGTTCTCAGCTACTATCCGGTACCATGTCTGCCTGACTGCTGCCATCCTTACTGCCAAGACTGTCATACACTCTAGCCCTCTAGAAACATGAACCCCAAATTAAACCCTCTCTTTTATAAGTTGCCTTGGTCATGGGGTTTTATCACAGCACCTGAAAAGTAACTATAAACAGAAGTTAGTTCCAGGAGGTGGGCATTGCTGTTAACAGCTGATTTAGGAACAAATGTGGAAGGCTCCTGACTAGGAAAGTGGTAGAATGCTGTAAGCAGGGCTAAACAGGCCATCAAGTAGGAGCTTGGAAAGCAATGTGCTAAGAACACTGTGGATTATGGAGACCCAGCTCAAGAGGTTTCAGAGGGGAACAATACGGGCAGCTAGAGACCATTCTTAGGATGCTTTGGCAAAGAATGTGGCTGCTTTGTGCCATGTTATAAAATTTTGACTGAAGCAAAACTGAAAAGCTTTGAACTAATTTCATTGGGAGAGCAAGAATTAAATGTGTTGAGGATGGGGGGGGTATAGAAAAGACTATGGGGAAGGATAACTACCACTAAAGGCCTTTTCAAAAAAACCATGCGAAAACCCACTACTGTAAAAGCTTCCTAAAATATTCACATAAACAGAATTTAAATGGAGTTACTCTATGACTGGAAAGAATACCCAAATTACACACCACATGCTGCTAAATAAAAGCCCCCAGTACCAGAATGGAGTTAATCTCTTTCTTTGAGTTTGTGAGGGCCAGAAGAGCCCCAAACATTACAGGCTATTGCCAATGCTATAGGTTACCCTCCACGGCTTGATGGCAAGACCTTGTTGCTGAAGACACCACATGCGTTATATCATAAAACTTGGAGAAATCTAACTGGTACTCTCCCAGAAGCTTTATCCCTACTGACTAGCATGTATAGCATTGTAATGTGCTACACATAGAGAAAGCAATCAACTTTACCCAGGTATAAACCCTGCATGATACAATAAACCTACGTGTCAATTTACACACATTGGTCCAATATTGCCACTAATGTCATAGGAGTAACCAACCACTTTTGTCCTTTGGACTTAAGGCCCTCTCTGTGAGATGGAATTCCTATCTGATATTGTTGATGAGGCCAAGAACCTAAGGCTACATAGTTAATGGATCCTAGGGGGAAACCTACTACTATTATTCTACTAAACGAACACAGCAATAGTAAACTACTCCACAGATCCACAGATCAATACATCACTCAGTCCTCATCAGAGCTTCTTTCAGTAGACATAAACTAACATAGAGACCCGCTGCTGAAAAATGTACAGAGATTAAGAGACGTGGTGCTACTCAGTCCTAAATGGGATGTCTATGCCACACCTTTCTCCTCAGGGTGCAGAAGACAAAGCAGTAATACTCTAAGAGCCAGAGGTAAAGGATGACTTAAAGGAAACCTTGTTTTCCTGAACACCGCATGGCAGATGCGCATAGGAACTCACAGAGGCTGTGTCAGCATGAACAAGACCCATACGAGCTCAAGCCAAACAAAATCCCAACATGGAGGAGGGGAGGAAAGCACAAAGCCCAATACTTAGCCAAGAAGCTATGGGCATTTTATTGTTGCTATGGGGGATGTGAGGCGGGGAGTTAGTTTTCTTCAGTGGAGTGATACTTGGTGTGTGTGTGTATGTATGTATGTATGTATGTATGTATGTATGTATGTATGTATGTATGTTAGGTCTCAAAGAAACCCAGACAGGTGGCTAGCTGAGGTGCCTATTTAACATATCAAAGCAGATGCTGGCCACCAGGTTCTCATAGCATCACTCAGTACCCACTGTGGAGTCCTGGCTCTTCTCAGCACCTCTCCCCCACGCCCACTGCCCTAATCCTCTCCAAACCCTGAGCTTTATTTCCTTTCCCCCAGCTTCTCTTCCCTATGTAACTCAACCATTTTGGCTACATGTCTTCTTGGCTGTTCTCTCATCCTCTCTAGCGGCCCCTCCGTTCTTTCCTCCCATGGTTCAGTCTGTTCCACTGTCCAGGTTCAGACTGGACCCTTCCAGATGCCTCTGGTTGTGCTCTCCTTCATATCTATATTAAAAACCGTCTCCTCAACTGTACCTAGGGGCAACCGTGTCTGTGTCTTCATTCATCAGAGATAATGAAGACAAGACTGCTCTTACATACAGTGAGGTTTTAATGTAGATTTCTCCAAGTTTTATGATATAACGCATGTGGTGTCTTCAGCAACAAGGTCTTGCCATCAAGCAGTGGAGGGTAACCTATAGCATTGGCAATAGCCTGTAATGTTTGGGGCTCTTCTGGCCCTCACAAACTCAAAGAAAGCTAAGAGGGAGAGCACAGCCATCTGGAAGAGTCCAAACTGAACTGGGCCAGGATGGAGGGGGCGAGAAGAGAGGAGAGGAAAAGAGAAGAGTCAAGAGGCCAAGAGAGCACATGAGAACCAAGAGTGCACATAGCCAAAATGGCTCAGGTTTCATAGGAAGAGAAGCTGGGGGAGGGAAGCAAAGCTCAGCGGCTGGAGAGGTTTAGGGTAGGGGTAAGGGATGCTGAGAGGAGCCATGACCCTATTAGAGGGTACTTGTGATGCCAAGAGCCCGGTAGTTACCATCCAATTTGATATGTTAAATAGTTACCTCAGTGGGCCATTTGTCTTGGTTTTCTTTGAGACCTAATGGTGTACTGACACATTCGGGCGTGCATATAGCATCCAGGCCAGTTTGCCAGCTGGCCACCACAACAAGTTAGACTCCATGAATCTTATTAATTCTTTTAGGAGAGACAGAGAGAAAATGTAGTAGAGTAGGTAGGAGGGGAAGGGAAGATCTAGAGGAGTTGGGAAGGGAAAAGAACATGATCAAAATATAGTGTTTGAAATTCTCAATGATAAATAAAAATATTTCAAACACACAAGCACAACAAAACAAGTTTAAAAAAGAAAAATCTATGCCTTTCTGACCTGCTCCATATCCCAACTGCCAGTGCCAGCCTGCATAGTACACACTCCAGCCCGAAAGGATGAGTCCTGACAGTACTCTCCCCAGATCTCAGACTTAGTCCTGGTCCCACATCAAGTTCCCCATCTCATGCCATGCCCCACTTGGGCAATGACTTATATCCTGTGTGCTAGCCGAGCCCAAATTCTCCCGATCTTATCTTCATCCCATCATACCTAACCTCACAGGCTAGACTGGCCCACACATCCTGGGTCCCTCCCTAGCCTGGTGAAGCTGACTCACCCTAACTGTCTGCATCCACCCCAACCTCAGACCTACCCTAGACAGCACATCCGGTGTATAGGCCCAGTGAGGGAAGATCTGAGTGCTCCAAGCAGAGCCCTACACCTGTGGACAGTCCCAACCCTGTGTGTCTTCCTGAATATATCCACTCACAGCACAGCCAACCTCCAAACCCAAACCCACAAATACCTCCTATGCTCTGGCTCAGCCCAGTGAGTTCACCTTATCCTACCCTGCCTGTATGCTTCCCAGGCCCCAACCCTACCACAGTGTCAAGCCAGATTGGTGAGCTCTATCCATGCCTCTAACTCAATATTAAGTGATTTCAATACTGACTGTCTCCACTAGACAGTTTATATGGTCAACAACAACCATGAACTAGAGAAACATGAGAATTAAATGACAGCACAGATCAAGTGAACTTAAAAGACATCCACCAAAATGTGGAAGAGTACACATTCTATTCAGCAGCCCAAGGGAACCTCTCTTCAATAGATCACATCCTGGATCACAAAAGAAATCTTAACAGAAACAATGAAATAATTCTGTGTATCCTATTATCTACAATGCAAAATCTATATCTATATCTATATCTATATATACATATATATGTATAAAACAAAATCTACACCAAATAAATCTTTAAGAAAGTACACAATTTCATGGAGATTAAACAATTACTGAATAATGGATGGGTCAAAGACGAAAGAAAGGTTAAAAAAAAGTATGTTAACTAAGTGAAAATGAAAACACACACAACAAAAACCTCTGGGGCACATTAAAAAGCAGACCTATGAAGGGAAGCTATATCTCTATTCCCATTAAAAACCCAGAAAGAGCACAAATAAATGACTTAATGATGTGATTCAAAAATATAGAAAAACAAGAACATACCAAATCCAAATTTAGTAGACGGTAAGAAGTAAGGAAAATCAGAAATTAATGAATGAAATTAATAATGAGAAAACAATGCCAAGAATCTAAGATCTGTTTGTTTGTTTGTTTGTTTTTGAGAAGATAAATCAACAGATCCTTGGCACAACTAACCAAAGGAAGGAAGACACATGTCAAATTAACAGAATCAGAAATAAACAGAGAAATGCTACAATAGACAGCAAAGAATTCCAGGATACTGTAGGGGAAACCTGTGCATCATCAAGTTTAAAAGTCTAAAGGAAATGGATGGATTTTTAGATCAAAATAAAACTAAGAGGTCAACAACCAAACAGGTCAATAACAAATGAGATTGAAGAGTAATAAAAGCTTTCCAGATAAGAAAAAGTCCAAGGCCAGATGGATTCACAGCAGAATTCTATTAGATTTTCAAAGATCTACAACCAATACTTTTTAAATAATTCAAAAAATAGAAACAGAAGGAACACTCCCAAACTCCCTGCTTAAAGCTAATATTACTCTAATACTAAAACCAGGTAAACACACACACACACACACACACACACACACACACACACACACACACACACAAACTACAGGTCAATATCCCCGATGAACAGTTGCAAAAGTTCTCATAAAATATTTGTAAGCCAAATATAGATTCTGAGGTAATTCAATATATGTAAGTTAATGAATAATATAAACATACTTAAGGAAAATAATCACATGATTATTTCAATAGATTCAGAATAAGTCTCCCACAAAAATCCAATATGCCTTCACTATAACAGTCCTAAAGAGAATAGGACTGGGGGAACAAATCTCAACACAATAATGGCTACAAACCTGAAATTAACATTATCCTAAATGGACTAAAACTCTAAGCAATCCCACTAAAATCAGGAACAAGACAAGGTTGCCCATTATCCCCAATTATTTTCAATATAGTGCTGGGAACATTAGCTGGAGCAATAAGGCAAGAGAAGGAAATTAAAGGGTAGAAATAGGAAAAGAAGTCAAATTATCCCTTCTTGCAAGTAATATAATACACAACATATACTAAAGACTCAACCAGAAAACTTATAGAAATGATCAATAATTCACCAAATCAGCTTACAAAAACCAGAAGCCAAACAAGAAAAATAAATTTCAAAAAAGAAAACATAAACACTCAAAGCATTAAATAAATAAATAAATAAATAAATAAATAAATAAATAAATAAAAAAAAACCAGGAGCCTTCCTATACAACAACAAAATACACATTCCCATTCACAAAAGCCTCAAAGAAATAAAATATCTAGGAAGAAATCCAAACAATGAAGTGAAAGACCTCTACAATAAAAATTTTAAACTTTTAAAAGCAGACAATGAAAAAGACACTGGACTGTGGAAAGCCTCATGGATTTGTAGAATTGCTGCTGCAAAAAAAATGACTATTCTACCCCAAAGCAATTCTGCAGATTCGATACAATCCCAATCAAAATTCACACAATAGTTTTCATAGAAAGAGAGAGGACCATTCTAAAATTCATATGGAACTACAAAAGATAGAAGAAGTAATGCTAAGCAAAACGAACAATGCTGAAGCAGTTACCCAAAACTACAGAACTAGAGTAATAAAAACAGTAAAGTATTGGCTCAGAAACACATATATTGACCAACATAGCAAAACTGAAGATCCAAACATGAGTACACGTAACTACAACCATCTGAGATTTGACAGAGATGCCAAAAACATATGTTGAGGAAGGAGAAAGAAACATCTTGCCCAAGGCATTCCGTGGGCAGGCAGAAGCATTCCTCTGAGGGGATTAAATAGAGTTCTACATGAACAAAGTACACACAGTAGGAGAATATAGAAAAGTCTATTATATGCAGACTTCAAACATACATTGGAGAGAAGACAGCATCGTCAACAAATGGTACTTGGAAAACTGGGTATTCACATGTAGAATAATGAAACTGATCCATACCTACCACCCTGAATAAAAACTAACTCCAAGTGGATCAAGGATGTCAATGTGAAACCTGAAATGTTGAAACTTCTAGGAAAAAAAGGCAAAGGCAGAACCATAGAACATGATTTTCAGAATGGAACTCCATCTACCCAGAAATTATGGCTATCAATTGACAAGTGGACTCTAATAAAAATTAACTGCTGTACACAGCAAAAGAATCCCTGCCATCTATATATCTGACAGAGGATTAATATAAACACTATATAAACAACTCAAAAAATAGTCAAGAAAACAGTCGGGTCTTAAAAGGGGCTAAGAATCTGAACAGAGAGTTCTGAAAACAAAAAGTGATCATCAGCCTTAGCAATTAGGGAAATGCAAATTCAAACTTTAAAATTTCACCTCGCCCCGGTCAGAGTAGCAAAGCAAAGAATGTTACGAGCCAGAGGTGGGTAAGTGCTCAAGCCAAAATGGTCTTCTGTATAGGACAGGGTGTCCTCATGAACTCACAGCAACTGTGAAGCTGCATAACACCGGCACAAGATCGAGCAAGTCAACCTCTTAGAGGGAGTGGAAAACGATTCATGAACCCCACCTGTCAGTCCTCTAAGTTAGAAGTTATGAAAAGCTGCTGGGGAGGAGGTCAGCTTCCTTTAAGGGTGGATCCTGGTAGGCCCACCACCACCAGACGGATGGTGACACCCAGGAGGCCATGAACAGCCAAACTGGACTTGATGGGTCCTTTTTTTTTTTTTTTTTTTTTTTAGAGCAAGAACAATGAAGTTGGGGGAGAATGTAGAAAGGTGCACATGAATGCTGAATGGGGAAGACTGGGGAGTGAATATGACTAAAACACATTGCGTGAAATTCTCAAAGAATAAAAATATGTAAGTGAAATCCTGGCATTCTAACTAGCTCAAGAGTCAACAAATTTACAATACACATAAAAAAGATTAGTATGGATATATACATATATATATGCATATATATACTACATTTGTGTAAAATATTCTTAATAGACATAAAATACAATATGTACTAGAGTGTAAACACTATGTTATTGTATTTGTACTGATAGAAATAACAAAATATACTGAGATGATAGACAAAATAATGTTAAATCAAGACAAAAAGTGCATATAAAACATTTTTAAGTGTAGATGTAAGTATTACCAGAACAAATTAAAAGAACTAAAAATGCTTCCCTCTAAAAAATAGATTCCCAATAGCAGGAACAAAAATTCCTAGCACCCACATGATGGCTCACAGCAGTCTGTAGCTATAGTTCCAGGAGATCCAATGCCTTTTGGGGGCAGGCATATGATTCACAGACCCACATGCAAGCAAAACACCCCAGCTAACTGCTCAGTGCTATTCAACTCACGGATATAGGAGGAGAATCTACAGCTCTAATTTACTAGGCCAACATAATCCCTGACAACAATCTATGAACAACCTTCCTTAGTATACCCACAGAGAAGTATAGTCTTTATACTTCATTAAGGAAACTTCTCTTTCCCATAGACAGAGAGAGACCGCTACAGAAAACCACAGCCAATCAAATTGCAGAGCTGTGAAGCCCGTTCCTAAGAGATGTGTCTACAAAACACTCCCAGCACCTAAGGCTCAGGAAACACTGCTGAAGAGGACATGAAAAGATTGCAAGAGACAGAGGACCAGGAAAATTGCCCTGAGTTTGTGTCTCCTAGTACTATTAGAAGCAGCACACATAAAATTTCACCAACACAACTGTCCAAACATAAGGTGAACAAAGATAACACCAACATGGACAGGGCAAAGCCCACAAGGCCTGAACCCTACACAAAGAACCAGGCAAGTGAGTGAATAAAGCTGGGGAGCAGGGGACTGGTCTTCTCTAGGGAAGAGCACACCCATCGGTTGCCCAGTGCCAAACAGCCAAACAGGCAACCCTGAAAGCATACATACAAGTGACAGTATAAAGACTGAGCAGGTTACATTTAGGAGTGTACACACACACACACACACACACACACCTACAAATACATATATGCATGCCATTAACAATTACTGAAAAAAGGCACCATGAATTTGAAGGGGAGCGGGAGAGGGTTGCTTGAATCCTAAAACACAATAAGGGCCCTTAGTGGGAGGGAATAAAAGTTAAAAACAACAACAATCCACAGGGTACTATGCCAATGTCAAGTTTTACTCTTGTTCAGACAAACTTGCCATAGCAGGGCAAAATGTTCACAGACAGGAAATTAGGTAATTGCTACACATAGAACTCTGACTAACTTTTACAACTTTTCCAAATCTAAAAAATTATTCTAAAATTAAGTTAATGTGAAAAAAATATAAACAAATACTTTGTGTATCTCCCTGTATGGCCAAAAACCCAAAAGCTGACGAGAACCTGAATTAAGGCCTCTGGCTTGGAAATAGAATAGCAGGGTAAGGAGGCATGAGGGCTGAGATCACACAGAGCCCACATTGTGTGAAGAGCTGAGCCTTAGTTTTTACCGCCATAGGCAGCTTCCCTAGGAATATGGAGTTCCCCTACCCTGCCTCTGTGACACAGAAGGGAAGTCTTTGACTTGCAAATTAATGAGAGAGCGTCACACTCGACCCACATCACACCAACTGTTCTGCCTGGCAGACAGCCAGACATATCATAATCCCACTGACCTGGATTTAAGCAGCCCCAGGTGAGCTGTAAAACCTCAGAAGAGTCTCAAACTCTTGCAAGAAAACTGAGTTCTGATTCCACTGTTCTCAATGACCACCTATCTGCTTATATCCGGTCTCAGCCCAGCCTTGCCTCCGTGGAGCAGGAGGAATTAAAATAGACATTCTCGGGACACCACAGACATAGGATCTTGTCTCTCCCCCACCCCCAAAACAAGATACCTGTGAAAAGCAGGGAGCTAGCTCCAGTGACCCATGAGACTTTCTAAGGAGAGGCAATGAGGCTAGGAAGGACTTAGCCTTCTGAGGCTCATTTTAGCATTTTATAGTGAAACCTCATACTGCTCCACCATTGAAGTACAGTAGGCTTTAAATTTAACCACCTGTAAACTAATACATCTTCCCAACTTTTGGTAAATTATAGAATCTCACATAAATTTAAGAAATAGAAAGAAAACACGTTTCCAGAGACCTCTGCACACACAGAGCTAAACATGTGCATTGTTCAATCCAGACTACTACGCTTACAGGCCTTACTGGAAATTGAGCTGGACCGATGATTTCCAATCACCCACCTGTGCGCTTGTTTTATTTACCCCATAGTGATTTTAAGATATAGAAACTAAACACAGAAATCTAGATATTCATTTCTTTCTGGAAATAGAAAGATTTACCTAAAATCTGCCACATCAGGGTGACAGCAGGTACTCTACATCCCCTGTCCCCAGAGCCACTGGCTTTCCAGAAGATAAAATGAGCTTGGCCTTCTATAATTGGCATGTCAGAATAATGAAATCCTAGTATTTCCTGTAGTCAATAAAGCCTACAGTCCTGGAAGTGGAGATACTGTTTCGCTGTCATCTAGAAGGAACCTGGGTGGCCACAGGGGGACTAGGTGCATGGACACATAGGTCCCTAGGATCTGGCAGCCTATAAGGCACTGAAGTTGAAAGGTTTTGGCTCTGGGTGGTGAGATACTGTCCTAGCCTGTCTAGCAAGGCTAATCATATGCAAGAGGTCTGTCACAAAACAATGAGTAGTCTTGGCATCCAGAGGACAGGTAAACCCCAAATAATATGAAGTCAACCCCAAATAATATGAAGCTCTGACAAAAGACACAGGGCTAGTTCATCTTGCTGACTCTCAATCATTAGAGATGTCCAAGTTCATAAATCAAAGGTCAACTTATTATATACAGGACAAGTAATCTAAAAAAGACATCTACCCCAAGGTGACTTGACAGGAGCAACGATACAGCAGCTAACAATTCAAGGCAGGGCAACCAGGTACCACGTGCACTGCACGATGACCATAAACACAAAAACAAAAGGAAGTGTCTGCAATGAGACTTTTTTGTTTTAATCCATAGCCTTCGTCCTCAACAGGCCATTCTTAATAGATATATACACCCACACCATGAAGTATACTATTTCTTCTTGATAGTCAACATAGAATGTGAGTATTTGATGGGGAATATTATTTTAAGGTGTGTGACTTTTGTTTATGTTGTATTTAACTCTGTGAAGCTATATGTTACTAATCATATCTAAAACACCTGGTGGTCTTAATAAAGGATCAGCAGGGCTGGCAAACAGTTTAAACAGGAGGAGAAATGAGGAAAAGAGGAGCATTGGTGAACAAGGAGATGAGAATGTCAAGCAAGGGCCAGTCACCCAGCCACCAGCCATCCAGCCACCCAGCTACCCAGCCGCCCAGCCACCCAGCCACCCAGCCTTCCAGCCAGTCACGGAATAAGAAGGAAAGTAAGATATAGAGAAGATGAAAGCCCGGAGGAAAAATGTAGACGAGGTAATTAACCATAAGACAAGCTGGCTAGAAACAAGCCTAGTTAAGGCCGGACATTCATAATTAAGAATACGCCTCTCTATGTGATGCATTTGGGAGCTGGGTGGTGGGCTCTGCAAAAGAGAAGAAAGTATCACTACAACAAATATTCCGTGAGAAATCTCCATTTGAAGGAAACTCCACATATTAGCCTTCAGTCACGTCACATCCCAGTCTGCCCATGTTCACTGCAGAGATGGACTGCCTGCCTATCTATGGTAGTCTATGGACCACCCACATCCACAGCAGTCACTCCCTGTACACAGGACAGAATTACCACATGACCCAGGTCAGGGCAACTGGGAAGCCAAGCCAGGCCCTACTTCCCAGAAAGAGAAAGGACACAGGAAATGCCTACGTTTGTGGCAGAATACAGACATTCCTTTAGTAGATAATGAGCACGGGAACTTTGGGAAGAAATCACTCCAACATAACACAACTCAGTCATAGAACCAAAGCTACAAGACCAACTCAAGAGAGCCAGTCTCCTAAACTGCAGTTTCTTAATCTGTAGTGGGCCACATTACTGAATGTGGGGTGAAATTTTCATTGTTGTAGAAATTTTCAGAATGTACAACAACCAGAATCAGTTCTAGATTAGTTATATAAAGAATCCAAGGTGTTTTCAGGAGCATTCTTCCAGAGTACATTACATGACACCACTGCAAGCTTAGTTCTGAACATACAATAACAATACACCCAATTTACATAGTGCACACACTCAACATGCCTAGAAATGAAACCTGAAATACCTTACTCAAATTCAGGTGTACAGTATGTTATATCAGATTTACTGTATGCATAAACATTTCTGTTCTTGTAGAAAAAACTTAAAAAAAAAAAAAGACAGAGAGATTTTAAATTATTTTCTTATTGTCATTCCTCAGCATACAAATATAGCTTTGGATTACAGTGTGTTGGCATGCTCGATTTTTAAAATTACTGCTTGAGTTGCTGTCTTAGTTATGTTTCTATTGCTGTAATAAGACACCATGACCAACACAACTTAGAGAAGACAGAGTTTATCTGGGGCTTACAGCTGCAGAGGGTTAGAGTCTGTGACCATCATGGCAGGGAGCAGGCACATGGTGCCAGAGCAGTCTTTCCCAGTCTCAACACAGTTTAAAAGTCCAAAGTTGAAGTTTTCCTTAGACTCAAGGCAATCTCTTAGTTGTAACCACTTGTAAAATCAGAATCAAAAGCAAATTACATATTTCCAACATTACCATCCCAAAAGGGAGGACTGGGACATCCTGAGGAAATACTGGACCAGGCCAAGACTGAAACTCAGCAGGGAAAACACTAAATCCTATAGATCCATGTCTGATGCCAAAGGTTTTAGATGGGTTTTCCCTCCCAGCTTTGCTGACTGCATTATTAATATTCTCTCTCTCTCTCTCTCTCTCTCTCTCTCTCTCTCTCTCTCTCTCTCTCTCTCTCTCTCTCCCTCTCCCTCTCCCTCTCCCTCTCCCTCTCCCTTTACCCCCTCTCTCCCTCTCTCCCTCTCTCCCTTCCTCTCTCTCTTATGCAGCTCTCTTTGGCAGATGTCTCAAGGCTTTGGGTCTCCAATGCAATCCAGGCTTGATTTTCACAAATTTACACAACAGCATCTCAAGACCTCTGTATGGAAACATGCCTACCAATCACCTGGCCTCAATGGCTCTCTTCAATCCAGAGAAAGATCCCAGTTCTCTCATGGCTCTAAAGCCAGAACCACTTGACTAATGTTACGAAGTTCTGCTGCCTGCTTGGAATGGAATCTGGCCCCTCTTTGAATTATATTTGCCAAAGCTTTCTTTTGCTGCTTTCTTTGTTATATGAACTTCCCTTTGTTGTAGGGTGGGACAATCCCCCAGGAACTTCTTGTTTTATAAAGTGGAAGCTATGCAAAGGAGGTCTTGCCCTCAGTGCACCTCTCCCTTCATTCCATTTCACACCAGACCTCACATTCTCTCTTTTATCACAAGCCTTGGCTCAAATATTAAATTTTCTAGTGCTATTTTTTCCCTTCAAACTGTACATTTTGTATTTCCATTTTGTCCTGCTTCCTCCCTGTCATTATAGAGCAGTGTTAAGAATGTCAACTAGTAACTACACAACAGAGTCAATATTAGGTTGTCTTGAAATCTCCTCTGCCAATGAAGTTAGTCTAAAACTTTTCAATTTAGCCTAAGGCAAACTTTGAGGACAAGCATAAAAAGCAGCTACATTATTTGTCAAGATATCACAAGGCAGATCTCTAGCCTAGTTGCTAATATTGTTCTCCTCTGAAACCTCTTGAGCTGTTCCTACATAGTCTACATTGCTCTCAAAGCTCCTGCCTTCTAAGCTTCAACGAGGACAGCCTGTCAAGTCCTACTCATAGCACTCAACTGCTTTCCTAATCCAAGTACTTCCTAATCCAAAAGTATTCCACATTCTTAAAACCAGGGTCATCACAGCACTACCCGACTCCTGGTACCAACTTCTGTCTTAGGTATTTTTCTATTTCTGTAATAATGACCAATGACGGGAGATGTCATTCTGTAAATATGTTTCTCTTATTGGTTAATGAATAAAGCACTGTTGGCCAAAACGAAAGCAAGATAGGAACTAGGAGACAAGGAGGATTCCGAAAGTAGTAGGGAGGAGTTCCAAGATGGAGGATGGAGAGAGAAAAATGCCAGCCCCTCTCTCCGGTAAGGTAAGACCACATGAAAGTACTTAGAATAATAGAAATGGGTTAATATTTAAGACAGAGCTAGCCAATAAGAAACTAGTAACTGGCCAACAGAATTATATCAAATACAGAGTCTCTGTGTGTTATTTGGGGCTGGCGCGGTGGTGGAACTAGGCCGATGGGAGAAACAGCTCATAACTGACCAAGGAAACTTATAATGGAAAACATTTATTTGGGACTTCTTTAGAGTGTGAGCCCATGATTATCATGTTAGGGAGCCCTTGCAGCAGGCTGGCAGAGATGGCATAGTAGCTGAGAGGTTACATCTTGAGCCACAAGTGTGAGGCAGACAGAGTTAACTGAAAATGGTGTGGGCTTTTGAAAGCTCAAAGGCATCCCCAGTTATGCGTCTCCAACAAGGCCACACCTCCTCATCCTTCTCAAACAGTTCCAACTACTGAAGTATTGCAACACATGAAACCTATGTGGGTCATTTTCATTCAAACCACTACATAAGGCAAGTAGAAACTTTTGGGGATAATAGGTTTCACATATACATGGTAGAGGACAGCATAGCTATATTGAAACTTGTGAGGTTGCATATATCAATTGCATGTAGTTTTCCAAATATCAAAAGAACATTGTTTTTTTTTAATGTTAAATATACAAAAAGATTAAGAGAACAGCTCCACCTTTTTTGATGTTTAAACTTTACCCAGTGTCCCAACTGGTTAGAGTTATCTGAAACCTTAATTGAAAAAATTGTCTCCATCAGATTGTCTGTGGGTATGTATAGAGGGCATTTTTCTTGACTAATGATTGATGTGCAGACAGTACCACCCATAGGCAGGTGGCCCTGAGGTATAGTAAATGTGGTGTTCTGAATGAGAATGGCCCCCACAGGCTCATATATTTGAATGCTTAGTCACTAGAGAATGGAACTGTTTGAGAAGAATTAGGAGTAGGAGGTGTGGCTTTGTTGAAGTAGGTTATGTCCTTACTGGAGGAAGTGCATCTCTGGGGGTGGGCTTGGAGGTTTAACACCCTCATGCCAGGCCCAGTGGCCTCTGCTTGAAGATAAGGATACCATTCTCAGACACTGCTCTACCACCATGCCTGCCTGAACCACTCTTCCCACCATGACTGTCATGGACTAACCATCTGCAGCTCTAAGCAAGCCCCCGATTAAATACTTTCTTCTAAGAGTTGCTTCTGCCATGCTGTCTCTTCACAGTCCACAGCTTCTGCTTTGGTTCCTGTTTCCAAGTTTCTGCCTCGAGTTCCTGTACTGACTTTCCCAAGTGATGGAAGTGTGAATGAAATAAACCCCTCCCCTCCCTAAGTTGCTTTTGATTACAATATTTATCACAAAAATAGAAACCCACATCCAGAGACCTAAATGAATGGTCACAAATATAATGTGTGTGTTTCATAGTTGCTATGATTTTCAAGCATAAATTATGTATCTGTTACAATAAAATTCTTCAGGGAAAGTAGAAGGTCAGAGGTTTAAGAAAATTACATTTTCAACTGGTATAAAAGGTATTTATGTGTTTTCAAAGGAATAATAATCAAATTATTAATGGTTGTTAGACTCTACTAAATACATTTACAGATTAATGCTACAATTTCACTTCATATTTTTATAAGACGTGAGAAATCAAATCCATTACAATTCTTTAAAACCAAAAATAAAAGGTTGCATATTAACATCCTGCCAGACCAATGACTCATGGCTATGAACACTTGTAAGAAAAGATGAATGGACTAAGGGTAATTGTGTGACTCATCAGGACACATAGCTTCAGTCTCTCTGTCTCTCTGTCTCTGTCTCTCTCTCCCTCTCTCTGTCTCTCTCTCTCTCTCTCTCTCTCTCTCTCTCTCTGTCTCTCTCTCCCCCCTCCTCCCCCATTTGTTTGTTTGGGATGTCCTTTTAAATTTGGTTTTGTCAAATTTAAAATAGGTTGGCAAGGGTGCATGCCAGGGGACAAGGAGATAAGTGAGATTGGAATGCATGATGTAAAATCCACAAAGAATGACTATAAGTTTAAAAAATTGGTATGAAAGTAATACAGATTTTGGGAAATTCTTAAGGGAATAAAAAAAATGCTGATAACTTCTATGTCAAGGAAAAAGGTTCCAGAGGAAAGAAAAGATAGGGAGAAAGAGAACAGGGGGAAGGGGGGAGGAAAGAACAAAAGAATGAAAGAAGGAAGATAATAAAAATGTTTCAACTGATCTTGAGAGCAACAGAGAAGAACTAAGGCTGTAGGATTTTATTTACAGGAGGTGTGTGTGGGGGGGCTTCAATAAATGCCCTAGGACACAGGAACTATGGTGATTTGAATGGCCCACACAGGCTCTATTTGAATGCTTAGTCACCAGGGAGTAGAACTGTTGGAAAGCAGCAAAAGGAGGTGTGGCCTTGTTGGAGAAAGTATGTCATCATGGGAGTGGGCTTTGAGATTTCAAAAGCCCATGTCAGATCCTGCCTCTGTCTCTGACTCTCTTGCTGCCCCCCTAGATTGATATTATATACATACATATACATGTATGTATATCTTGTTCTCACTCTCCCTCTGTCTTTATCAATTCTTGGTGTTCAGAAACTATAAAGCATCTTGAAAAGAAGCATCCCACAAAACCTGATACTTAGTGATCAGAAAAGGTGACTGCTTGCTGGGGTTAAGCAATCAGGGCTCAGGGAAGACAAGGAGGTCATGGGTATTCACATACTTGCACACACAAAATCCATGGGGACACAGCTGTGTACTTACAAGATGTTTTCATAAGAAAACCGTGTCCCCAGACTACAACAAAGAGATGTTATTTTATAATGAGATTTGAATTGATTAGTTACTTGCTTGGAGCACAGGAGATATCTGGGTAGTAGTTAAGTCCCATGCTTAGATGTCTCTTCATATAATAGCTAGGAATCTTCGTATAAATTATAATTTAAGCTCTCCCTCTCTCACTGGCTCGGTTGATTCATGTGTGAAAGAGAAATGCCTTGACACTGACAGAGCTCCTTGGAAAATCCCCAGGAGGGATTTAACTAGTTCCACAGGTTGGATTAAGAGATTCTGAATAGGAGCCAGAGAGATGGCTCAGTTAAGGGAGCGAGCTAAGGGAGCGAGCGTACTGTTCTGGAAGAGAACCAGAGTTTGGCTCCCAGCACCCAGTTGGGTGGACTGCGGTTGCTTTCAACTCCAGCTCCAGGGGATCTACTATTTTCATGTGACCCCCCCCCATATGCACATAATTAAAAACAAAAATAAAAAAATTTAATTGAGAGTGTGACTACCATAGCAATTCCCAAGCAAGGTTGCTATGTGCTGGTCCCTACCAAGATCAGCTGTCCACCCACAAGACTGAGCTCTAGTTGTTCTTTTATTTATTTAAAAGTTGTGCTTCTGGTAAGTTGTCCACGCTCCAAAAAATAACTCCACATCCGTGTTCATGCAAGAAGCCCTAATTAATGGGTCACAAAAAGCAATAACCACACACACACACACACACAAGAAAACCAAAGTAACATGCAAATAGAAGGGGACTTACTGGGAAGAAGGGTTCAAAGAGTGGGAGGGGTGTTTAGAGGTAATGAGTGGAGATGTCATACATTACATACACTCTGAAGCTGTGGAAGAAGTGAGAATAACAAAGTACTTGCTTAGAATTTTAGTATGCCAGTTATTAGATTGAGATACCTGGTCACATTCTACGATGATGGAAAGGATGGTTGTGGTTACTGTCACCCTGGCTCTTACTTTCTGACCCAGGTAAACCAACAAGACAAAACAGCCCTCTCTCTGCCTGGGATGCCATGGCAGGGTCAAGCACAGAGCATCAGCTGTTCACGTGACATACTGGCTAACAATAGAGTTAACCGACAGTAGAGGGGAATCACACCCTCTAGTTGGCCACCACCTTGGTCACTTGCATGTCTATGTGTTTCATTGTCAAAAAAAGACCATGAGGCTGAGCTTTGATGAGATTGCCTTTCTGAATGGTTCTGGCTGCTGGTTCTTCTTTCATGTGAATTGAATAGTTTGATTCTTAGTCACTGTTTTATGCTGTGAAGAGACACCATGACCAAGGCGACACTCTCATAAAAGAAAGCATTTCATTGGGGCTGGCTCACAGTTTCAGAGGGTTATCCACTATCATGGTGGGGAGCGTGGTGGCATGCAGGCAGGTATTGGAGCAGTAGTTGGGAGCTGTACTAAACCTCAAGTCTGACCTATTACAATTTAGGCTATACTATCCTCCAGGTTAAATCCTAAATATCTCAATATTTTTATTAGTCAGTTGGATAAAACCAATGGGATATTACAAGGCTGTCAATGACACATAATAATAATAATAATAATAATAATAATAATAATAGATTCAAAACTATATTACACGGCTAGATTTTGATAGGGCTAAGAAGACAAATAATTCTGAAACACAACCAATTTATATTTTTAATATAATACACATTTCCAAGACTGTTATATTCAGTAACACGTGGTGCAATTCAACGTGAGCCTTCTTTGTTTCAGAGGCTGAGGTGAAAGGTAAGATCGCAAACTAATACAATCTTAACAGCCCTAGGACAATGAGGGGAAACAGTGCTATGACAACATCAGTCATTCCACACTTACAGAACAGAATGTCCACAGGGAAGAAACAGGAACCAAAGGCTTCAGGACAAAATGTACTCACCAGTGAATTCTTTCTTTCTAAAACAACCCACTTCTCACTAACACTTAGCCCTATAACCAAACTGGCCACAGGGTCCCAGTAGAGCACAGAAGAAATGAACAGCAAAGCGACCTGACTGACCTCACAGGATAGAACACTGTAGTTAAGGAAGAGTCAAAAAAGAATTTGGCAGTTAAGTTCTGCAATGGTCTAACATGTACATAAGGAAAATGATATTTAAATAAAGACTAATACCAAGAGGTGGTGGTGAACACCTTTCATCCCAGCACTCAGGAGACAGAGGCAGGTGGATCTCTGTGAGTTGGAGGCCAGCCTGGTCTACAGAGCAAGTTCCAGGAGAGCCAGAGCTACACAGAGACACCTTGTCTTGAAAAAAAATATAAGACTAAGGAAGTTGAAAGGGAAACGGGATTGGTGACTAGCACAAATAACTAGGGTGAGGATGGGTATGAACCGATGTATCTTACAAGTTCAACAAATGCTTCAGGAATTTCATGAACACTGCACAGGTACCCCCTCTTCAGAGCCTTATCATTTTCCTTCCTCATAGCCCTGCCCAGCTCCTGCCATGTATCTACTTACTCACTGAAATATTTACTGTTTGTATGATGTGTCAAGCAGGAACTGTATGCATGCATGCATGCATACATGTATGTATGTATGTATGTATGTATGTATGTATGTATGTATGTATGCATGCATGCATTGATGGCACTGAGACTAGACCTCCAAGCTGAACATAAGCAACACTAATTAACACTTTACCACTGACATACATCCCCAGTCTCCTATGATACTCCAGTTAATAAATGATGTTAAAATATTTGTCTCTTTACTTATATGGTAGATGATAAATTCCATCATATTTTGAAGCCGATAGATACCAGGAAGGAAAGGGATTGCCAGAAGACAAAGGACGTTAGGAGGCCTGGGATGGTAGTTATTAGGGTGGTCAATAGCTACACTAATAAGGAGACACTTGAGAGGCTTCACAAGAGAGAACGCAATGAGTGCTAGGAATTTTACGTCCCATGGACCCAATTAAGCATCCAGCTATGACTAGAACCCTATCCTTGCTGTGTAAGCAACCATTATCCCCATTCCCAGCTAGCCTAGTAGAGCCCCAGCCCTGGACACGTGGCCACAGCCATTCCCCATTTCAGAGCAATGCCATTCCTCTCTCACCTGGAACCCACCCACCCCTCCCTGGAGCTTCCAGAGATAAACCCGAAGCCTTTCCCATTCAAGTTGAATTGCTGCTCAGATTTTAAATGTTCTTTGAAGTAAGACATTAGAAAGGTTTATTTTAGAATTCCAGGGCACGAAGCATTTGACAAACAAAAATCCCTTACTCTCAAACAATAAAGTTCTAATTTTGAGATTCCAGAGGATCAAAATACATACAACTACAGAAGAAGGAGGAGGAGGAGGAGGAGGAGGAGGAGGAGGAGGAGGAGGAGGAGGAGGAGGAGGAGGAGGAGGAGGAGGAGGAGGAGGGGAGAGGGAGAGGGAGAGAGAGAGGGAGAAGGAGAAGGAGAAGGAGAAGGAGAAGGAGAAGGAGAAGGAGAAGGAGAAGGAGGAGAAGGAGGAGAAGGAGGAGAAGGAGGAGAAGGAGAAGAAGAAGAAGAAGAAGAAGAAGAAGAAGAAGAAGAAGAAGAAGAAGAAGAAGAAGAAGAAGAAGCACCCACTGATCCTCTTATTTTTCTAATTTCAAAAGGCAACGTTCACTTCCTCACCTTCTCCTCTCACCCAGGGATGACCACCTTTTTTTCCCAGCCAAGAACAGCTGTCCTTTTGGAGAACAGCCTTGAAGCAAAAGGCAGCCTCGTTTAGTAAACAGCTTTGATGCCAGGGACAGACGAGGAAGATACTGAGGCTGGCCCCACCCACAAAGTGAGTTCATGCCCTGTGAACAAACACAGATGAACTTACAGACTTGCACTGGTGATTCATATTAAATAATACTCAAAGGGGATGGGGGGGTGAGGCTTAGAGGCACAGCCCTTGCTGGCGTGTACAAGGGCATCCATAACACAGCCAAAATATTAGTAAAAATTAATATATATACATAAGTAAAATTTTAAAGTATACATCTCAGGAAGGATAGAGCCCTTCTAAGAAAGACTAAATATATTTCAAAAGTGTCACCAAATTAACTCCTAGAAAGAGACCACTCTGAAACAATGAGCCTCCACAATTGGGGTCTAACTACTCCTGTTTCACACAAGGTGCAGTCAGCTTTTTAGTTTGTTTCTGCAGTTTACTGTGGCCCAGTGAATTATCCCAGCAGCAGTGACAGGAGCTGGATCCCTGTTCTCTTTTTCTACAAGAAGCTCTTGTGAGCCAGCCAGCCAAACTGAAGCATCAAACCTTAGAATCTGAGGATTCAAAAGGGGCTTTTAGAGCCTCCCATTCGAGGGAACCAGCCTGGGCCCAACCTACAGAGTACGGTGCATGTCTGACCTGTGTTTAACTAGGTGTCAGACAGTGAGTGGAAGGTGTGAGGACTATAAGACAGGGAGTCCCACTAGTTGGTCATGTAATTCACAGGAAACTAAATTGGGGGGAGGGTTCAGGAAAGGAGATTCAAGATCCCTCCATGGGGTAGGAAGATGCTGCCAGCTGCCTCTTCCTGTTTAAATCCAGACCTAGGAGTCCAGTGTAACAGCCAGGATTTCTGGGATGTTCACGCTGATGCCTACTATCCAGTACGTATCCAGCTTCCCCCTCTGAAATGTCACATTGAAGTGTTAAATTAGATTATCCCTCTAAGGAGGACTGACTTCTGTTTCTGGAGTTTTGGTGGCTTGCCCACATCTTGGAATGCACACCTCTGCAAATCTCTCTGGGCTAATGCAAGGCATATGTTCCCTCCCTGTCCCCACGTAAGCAGATTTGGTAGGGAGGGGGAGGAGTGGAACCAGGTGCCTGACTTTATATCTCAACCCCCTCGCTTAACAACAGCGAAACCTGGGACAAATTATACAAGATCTCCCACTTGAAATAACCATAGGCATGAGGGTAATTGTCAGGATGAATCATGAATTAGCATTAGTAAAGTGCTCAGAGCAGGGCTTAGCAACAGAGTAAGTTATTCTATAAACGTTCACTAGACAAAAAATACAAATCTGTGTTTAGGATGTCAGAGTGGGACAGGAAAGCCCCCTTCAAACTGTTAAGACTCTTTTTCTATTCAATGACATCTGGCTAATAAAACTCATACACCTGATAATCTTTGAGTCTTTGAGAACATTCATTGACATAAGGTTGCCAGAGGGCAGAAACAGGATAGCCACTGCCACAAAACATGTCCAAAGTCAACTACAAAACAAATGTGCAGTTGAAACCATCTCAAGCAGCTAAAAAAACCAAAACAGTCAGTCAGTCAACAGTCAGAAACTGGAGCCATGAAATGCCTTCCCTAATTGTTTAATGTCCTCAGGAGGGACCCTCTGCCTCCTCAAACACACTGTAACTGTCCCTGCACGGATCAGCAGGTGATACAGGACATCAAAGGCATCTAAAGTATGCAAATAAAAGTATGCAAAGCAGACAGTTTAAGATGGAGAAGCCCAGACTGAAGCCTCCCATTAAACTTGCATGGGAGAAATTATTAAGAAATCACAATTCCTTGAGGCACACCTCTCTTTACCGGGAATCAGGTACTGAGGACTGTCACCATGTTTAAGCAGGCTACCTAGGAAACAAAAGTCACCAGCACCCAGACAGTGCAGCTTGTGAAAACAAGAGTTCTGACTTTGGGGTCTTTTCAACCCTTCAGGGAAGTTTTAAATTCCCTATTAAGATGAAAAGGTCCATCCATACATGGTGACCCATCCCTCTAATGACAGCATTCTGGAGGCTGAGGCCTTGGCTATATAGGACGAGTCTATCTTAAAAGACAAACAAGAACTATGGCTGGACAGAGTACTTGTTTAGTATGAGTAAGAAGCCCTAGGTTCAGTCTCCAGCAGCTAAGAAAAAATAAATAAAAGTAAATGAACAGGGATGCAGCTCAAAGGTAAAGTGCCGAGTTCGACTACTGTGTTCAAGGCAGTGAGGTCCTGGGTTCCATTCTTAACACTTGACAAAACAAACAAAAACCAGCTTACTGGATAGGACAAAACCTTCTACGCTAAAGGATTAGGCACTAGACAGATGCCCAGCAAGCAGACAAACAGGGAAAAGAGGTTCTAGGTGGATTAGTATACTTTTCACTAGATCCTTGCAGACAACTGACTTCTGTTCCTTCTCCCTCACAAGACTAGGTAGTGGGCTTTCAAATCTCCCACAGGAGAGTGGTGGGGGCTCCTACAGCAGGAGCCAATCAGCTTCTGTTTCTTTGTCTGGCTTATCCAATCTCCTGCACTAGCCCAAACCTGCCAATTGAGAAAGGGGGAACTCAACTCATCCCCAATTATAAAAGTTTTAGCTTTCCCAGACAAACTCTGGCTTTCACTCCCCACTAGGAGACTGTTTATGTTCATTCATATTCTCATTCTCTCTCTCTCTCTCTCTCTCTCTCTCTCTCTCTCTCTCTCTCTCTCTCTCTCTCTCTCTCTCTCTCTCTCTCTCTCTCTTTCCCTCCCTCCCTCCCTCTCTCCACACTCCCTCCACTCTCCTCTCTCCCTTCCCTTGCAATAAAACTTGGCTAAGTGTTGAGAGCTTGTTCTTACTGCCTTCTTGTTCTTTAAATCGGTAGAGAAAAAGGGGGGGGGAGAGTCCATTTCTGCAATTCTAGACAACACCATCATAAGCAATAGATTAAAACGTTGAAAATAAGAACTGATGATAAGCAACAATCATAGATTAACCATCATGTTTGAGGTTACTTTGGTTCTTCCCCTCCCCCCCCCAAAAGCTAACACAGTTTTTTTTCCTCTTCCAACCCTTGAATATGAAGCCCTTGACTGTTGGCATGCCTGGCAGTAGTCTCCTGTTAGTTTCCTCGATAAACATCACTGGAATACAGAAAGATAGAAAAGAAAAACTAAACAGCAAGAACACCCCACCCCACTGAGTGCAGCCTTTTAGTATAGATACACAGGAAGCTAGGGAGGACACAGGAGTGGTAGGAACAGAAACAAGAGAACCCAGATCTAGATAACCTTATCAGGCAGTGTACACACACACACACACACACACACACACACACACACACACACACACACACACGAGATTACTGGATTACAAAACTTGACAGGGATGTGTTAAGGTAAACACATGTTTATTTTTGTAAACGGTGGTCTCTGGATCGCTTTTCCACAACAGTCAATGTTGAATCACCACCCTGAGGATCGCATTTCTAAGATTTTTTAAATCTGAGCAATTAGGAAGAAACCGAGAGGTGGCACTCCTCAAGACATTAAACGCCCGATAAGAAATATTTCAAAGAAAAGTAAGCAATCTTGGCTCCGTTTTGGAACTTGGGAGCAAGGAGACACTGTTTCAGTAACCTTCCTTTCTAAAGAACTAGGACTTTCTCCCTCCAGCGTCTCCGAGAAAACCAGTAAGTCTTCCCAGCACTGCTGACTCCACGGGTCTCGAAGACAGGACCGCGACAGCCAGGGGGTTGCCATTAACCCACTTACACTGACTTTATTAATTCCTTCAAAACAGTGAAGCCGAGGAGCGTAAACAAACCCCGATTCAGATCTTACACACCCGAAGCCCACTGCTTCGCCTTTGAATGAACCCGCGGGAGCAGGAAGGGTGTCTGGCGTCACAGGATGTCGCGGTTCAGTCCCCGGCAAGCGCGGTCTAAGCCTGGCTGTGCTTGGGCGGCGCTTCCACCCACCATCAACTTCCCGCGGCTTCACCTCGGTACACCCACCACCCCAGCTCCCCGTGGAATGTTCTCCTCGCCTCTCAAAGCCCGCACTTCCTTTCCAAAAGCAGAAATGCCCCCTCCCTCCCACCAGCTGCGGGTGGTGCCGGCCCAGGCCCCGTGCAGCGGGCAGCCGGTGTGGACACGCACAAAGGTCCCTTCCCCATCCCAACCAAGCAGCTGTGCACACACGGGGCGCGGGCAGGGCCGGGGGTCCCGGCACCCGGCCCCTCCGCCACCCCACACCGCAGACCCGCGAGCCCCGCAACTGCCCTTCCCGCGTCCCCACTCCAGGAGGCGCGGGGAGCCGGCGGCCCTACCTCCACCAGCAGCCCGAGCAGCAGCGCCGCCACCCTGCCGAGCCGGCGGCTCATGGCTCCCGCCAGGCCCGTCCGAAGCCCGGCTGCACGGCGGGCTCCGAGCCGGTCCACACCCCGGGACCGGACCGGCGTGCAGACTCCGGGGAAACCGGCTGCCGCCGGCACAAGGACGCGCCGCAAGCCGGCGGAGCGCGGGGACGCGCCGGGCCGCCCTCGCGCGCGCCCCCGAACCTCCGCACGGGCGCGCGCTCGCGGGCTCGGAGCCGGCCGGGTCTGTGGGGCGCGCGCTGCGGGACGCGGAGACGACGGCGGGCCGGGGCGAAGGCTGCCAGGAGTGTCCCCTCCCGGAGGAGGCCGTCTAGGCTCGTCTTCATTCGTTCTGGGAAGGTGTTTAAAGGACGCCGTGTGTGGGGGATACGGATGGGGGATATGGATGGATACGAATGAGCCCATCACTGGGGAAGTCCTGAAGTTTTATTTACGCTCCCGAGACATTCTCTACAGGTGAAGTGGGCAGCTCACCCTGCCCCAGCCTGATGGAAAGCACAATTAAAACGCAAGGAGAGGACAGCTGACAGCAAAAGGTTGGTGTAAGGTTTGTGCCAACGCCTTTTTGTCTGACTCCGCTAGGATCCCACCTTTGGGTCCCACGGTGTACGTCAATCACCTCTGAAGACTTTTAACCACAGCGAACTCCTGCTGGTGGCAGTGTCCACTCTCCCTTGCTTAGAGGACACTGTCTTTTGTTTTTGCACAAGACTCAGCTGCCACCTAATCCCATAAATTACTGAAGCATTGGTTGTACTTGTAAGATATCAGAGCCAAGCCCGAGGCCAAATACATAGAGGTGGACAAGAAAGCAGCACACTGAGCCTAGTTTAAACAACTGTCATACAGGGTGCTGAGTGCAGAGATTAGGAAAATCGAGTTGGTTGGGTCCAGAGGGAGCCTTCACCAGTTAAAAATGCTGGCCAGGGAAGCCCGAGGAAGAGAATTCCACCCTGCAGTTCTAAGACAGGAAGAATCAACTTACGGAACCTCCACATGGGCACACGGCCTGCATACCAACACATCACACGCACACTCACACACACACACACACATACACACACACACACACACACACACTAATGAATTAAATTAAATTATTTTTAAATAACTGGAGTTGGTTAAATGATAGAACCCCCTCCAACAGGCATGGAAGGAAGAAATTTACGAAAATAGAACTCTCATGAAGCAAGTCTTAAATACTTAGCCAGCTTTAGCTACAAGCATTTATTTGGTTAGATAGAGAATGCACCATGTTACAACTGTCAAGTGAAGCAGGGAAAAAAACAAAACAAAACAAAACAAAACAAGAAACAAAAGGAAACCAAAGACCTCGTGGTTATCCCAAGTTCCATGTTCCAAGTAAGAGTTTATGAAGTTTTATAGTAACAGAATAAAGAAGGGCAAAAATTAAGACCTTTGGCAGAAACAATAAGTGGGGAGGTTACAGGGAAGCCCGGAAGTCTCTGCTTTGGTCCTGATGATATTCTTAGCTTTCTGGTCGCTAGAAGCAGTTCCTTCTGGAAACTTTTGTGTGTACACAGGGCATTGAAAGTAGTCTATATTATTTGTGGAGTCCCTTGGCTTCCCCTGACCAGCAAATTGAAGGGTGTTTCCCACACCTGGCTGTCTTATTGTTGTGAAGAGACACCATGACCATGGCAACTCTTATAAAGGAAAACATTTAATTGGGGTTGACCTACAAGTTCACGGATTTCGTCCACTATTGTCAGGGTGAGAAGCATGGCAGCATGCAGGCAGATGTAGTGATGGAGAAGGAACCACAAGTTCTACATCTGGATTGACAGGCAACAGGAAGGACACGGGCCTGGCTTGAGCATTTGAAACATCAAAGCCAACCCCCCAGTGGTTCACTTCCTCTAACAAGGCCACATCTCCTAATAATGCCACTCCCTGTTGACCAAGCATTCAAATCTATGAGCTTATGGGAGCCACTTATATTCAAATCACCACACTGATAAAATTTTTGTTAGTCTTGGTTATTTGGTTTGTGTGTGTGTGTGTGTGTGTGTGTGATTGTAAAATATTTCTCTTTGTTTTCCAACTTCCTTAGGGTTATTTTTCTCTTCTTCCCTCTCCCTTTGCATTATCCTCCCTTCCCCTGCCCTTTTGACTCTCAGCCCCTCCCTGTCCCCTTTTCCCTCCTTCTGCCTTCATAGAATCTGTGTCTTATCCTCACTTTGAGCTTCTTCTCTCCCACCACCCATGGCACCTTTCTATTTTTCTGTCTTCTACAGTTACTCCTAATTATATACCCAAACATAAAGATTTGGTCAAGGGTCTGCAAATAAGAAAGAACATGTAGTGTTTGCCTATCTGGGTCTGGGAAGGACATGTAAGTTGGTCCCATTTCCTGGCTATTGTGAATAGAACAGCAATGAACGTGGCTAAGCAAGTAGCAGAATATCGTGTCCTTTCTGTATATGGCAAAGTGTTGTAGAGCAGGGTGGGTGTACTTTTAGGTTTTTGAAATTTTTCCACACTGATTACCTGAGTGGTTGTTCTAATTTGCAAACCCACCAAGCAGTGATGAGTGTTCCTTTCCCCTGTATTTTCACCAGCATTTATTGTCATGTGTATTCTTGATCTTAACCATTCTAACAAAGTAGTTTTGAGGGCAAAGTCAGAACTGGGAGTGTAGCTCAAAAGTACAGTACAATGTAGCGTGTAGGCACATGAATTGATATCTAGTAAGATAATTCTTTTCAATTTTATATAATGACATTATATAACAGAGAATCCAAACTATCTTCTTATGACTTTGAAAACAATCTTAATCTGTAAAATGTCAAATGACCTATGCTAAGGTCAGAACCTTAGTCAGTCCTAACTTGTTGGTCTTATTTCTCTACACACACATACACCCTTCATTGGCCACATATGTGTCAGCTGCCTATAATGAACTTTGTCATCTGTTTTAGTTCCTTTTTCTGTTGGTGTGATAAGATACCATAAGAAAAGCAACTTCAGGAAAGAAATAATGACTTTAGCTCATAGTTCAAGGTAGGTCCATCATGAAGGAGAGGTCAGAGTAGTGAAAGCCTAAAGCAGCTGCCACGTTACCCTCTCATTTGGAAGAATAGAGCAGAAACCCTTGGCCCCAGCTTGCTGTCTTCACTTTATACAGACCAGGGTCCCTGCCCAGGAATGCTCCTGCCCACAAACAATACAGGTTTTTGTATATCAGTGAACTTAATCAAGACAATCCCTCAGAGGCAGGCCCAGAGAAACAACTGTCCAGTGGACCCTGTCAATCAGATAGTTAACACTAACCATGGAATCATCCTAAAGGTTCCTCACTAATAGGTTTTAATTCTCTTTTATTGTGTTAATGACTTGTGATAGTTTGTGTTTTCAAATGGGATATAATGGAACAATTTTGAGCTAAAATGTAACAAGAATTGGTTTAAGTTTTAGAAAAATATTGTCACAAACCTGTTAGCTCATAGGAGGTAAAGCTAAAGTGATCTTTATTTGCTCCAGAGTCTGTATATATCCCTTGCACTGATGGTCACTTCCATTCAGAGCAGAAGCCAGGAAACATTTCCCTACCCGTGAGTTCTTTTTTTTCTTTATTATTTTTTTTCTTTTTGAGATTATAATAAAGTTACATCATTTCCCTTTCCTCCATCCAAATGCTCCTGCATACGCCTCTTGGATCACTTTCAAATCCATGACCTCTTTTTTCATTACTTGTTGTTACATGCATATATGCATGTATGTTACTGATATAATCTGCTCAGCCTGTATAATGTTATTTATGTGTGTTTCCAGAGTTGACTGTTTGGTATTGGATAACCAATTAGTGTGTTCTTCCCCTGGGAACACTATTTGTCCAGCTCTCTGCATTCCTTAGTTGCCTATAATTCTTTTGTAGGGTTGAGGTCTCATGATTTCTTTCCCCCATCCACTTTGACATGTCTATTATTGTCTTGGTTCAACTTATGTTTAGGCATTCATATTACGGTTGTAGCTTCTGACATTACTAGGAGACAGAGTCTCGAAGAAAACTCCCTGACCTTCTGGTTCTTGCAATCTTTCCACCCCTTCTTCCCTGAGCCTTATGTGTAGGAGTTATTTTATAGATGTATCTATTGGAACTGAGCTCTACAACTGAGCTCTAATCAAATCTGCAGTTTGATTAGTTGTGGGGTTATAATAGTAGTCACCATCTGTTGCAAAGAGAAGTTTCTGCGGTAAGTATAGCACGAAAAATAAAAACCCAGAGATAGATATTGGGGTTCAAGCTGAAGATCAGAACAGCAAATCCGCCTGCCATAGAAAGTTCTCACCTCTACCAATGCTCAGATTAAAGGGGCGATCACTGAACCTCAGATTGCACCTCCAGACTGCATTCTTTCCACCAAGCCTCGGACTGCTCTGAGACTGCACTGAGCTCCTTATAGTCTCTCTAGTTAGTATTAACTGTGTGAGCTGATTCTCTTTTAGACTGATTCACTCTCATGTAGACCTTGAACTCACAGAGATCCATCTGCCTCTGTCTCCTGAGTCTTGGGATTAGTGTGTGGGCCACCACTGCTTAGCTTCTATAGCTAACTAGTGTGTGGCTGGCTTTCCTTTTTGATCCTTCAAGCAAGCTTTATTAAGTCATAAATAATATATCACCACAGATGAGTGGAGAGGACTAAACTTATCTATGGGCATGAGGACAAATATTTAAAATGCACTATTGTCTCCCAAAATCCATGACTCCACTAGCCCTGGGGAGTTGGCTAGTTTCCCAATACAAGACGTGATTTTCTTCTCGTGGGGTGAGTCTTAAGTTCAATTAGAGAGCTATGTGTGCCAGTATTTCACCCTTAGGTTCACTGTGCCATTCTGGTCATTGTTGTGACTCATAAGTGTCATATCTGGGTAGGACTGGTGGTTGATTCCCTTCTTCCATGTACCTTCTGGTTCCAGGAAAGCTAATCCTCAAGGAGTAAACATTTAAGTCAGTTCCAATTCAGAGGCCTCTGGGCCCTGTGTCTGAAGTGCATGGTGTGTTCAGAAATAGGAGCTTACCTTCCACATCTGGGGGACAACCAAGGGCAATGTTTGAGGAGTCTCTTAGACAACCATGACCAACAACTGAAGAAAGGGTTCTCATGCCTGTGTTGGGAGTTTTGTTAAGAGGTCTTAGCTCTTGGAGGGAACAATGCTGGCTCAGATAAGAAAATTTCATTTATATTTATATTTATATATAGATTTACAAGCATTATGGGTGTTTTTTTTTTATTTTGGGGGAGTTGGATAGTGGGTAGTATTTCTTTTTTCAGACATTCTTATCACTGTTTTACCCTCCTCTTCCATCTTCTATATTAATCTCCCTCCCCTTCCCCAATTAGGGACCCCCACTTTTCCCATTTCATCATTCAGATAACTTAAAACCTGCTATTCCCATCACTATTGCTCCCTGTCCTTCTACCCTGGCAATGGCCCCTTTTTACCTTTCTGATTTCTATAGTTGTTCCAAGTTATATACTCATATCTGAAGAATTGGAACTACAGCCTCAAATGGGAGAGAATATGTTTGTATGGATGTTTATACTTCTGGGTCTGGGCTACCTCACTCAATATGATCTTCTCTAGTTCCATCCTCTGACTATTTGCTTTTCACCTAAATAGCATCCCGTGCAGTATATGAGGCATATTAGATCTAGCCCATACCACTTTTTCATTGCCCATTCGTTTCTTCAGTTGACAGACATTTAGGTGGTTTCCATTTCCTAGCTATAGTGAATACGGAGGCAATGAATGTGTTGGGGCAAGTACGTGCGGAGTAGGATGTCAAGTCTTGTGGCATGTGCAGATAAATGGTAAAGCTGGGTAATACGGCAGAGTTACTTTTAGATTTTTGAGAATTCAGACTGATTTCTGTTCTAGCTGTTCCAGTTTGCAATGCCACCAACAGTGAATGAGGGCTTCTTGTCAGTTGCTTTGTTGATCTTTGTCATTCTGAGTTAGATTAGATAAAATCTCATTTCCCTAATTGCTGAGGATGATGTTTTTTTTTCTGATGTGGGATAATGTTCTTGTTCATTGTAAAAATGTGTCATATTGCTTTAATAAAATGCTGATTGGCTAGTAGCCAGGCAAGAAGTATAGGTGGGGCTACCAGACTAGGAGAACTCTGGGAAGAGAAAAAGGAGAGATGAGATGCCATGTAGCTACGGAGGAAGCAAGAGACCCAGACATCACCGGTAAACCAAGGCCATGTGGAGATACACAGACTAATGGGAATGGGTTAATAATTAAGAGAGAGATAGCCAATTAGAAGCCGGTGCCATTGGCCAAACAGTTTATAATTAATATAAGCCTCTACGTATTTATTTGGAACTAAATGTCTGTGGGACAGAAACCAGTCTACATATTTCTTAGCTGTTTTTTTTTTTTTTTTTTTTTTTTGGTCTTCTTTTGAGAATTCCCCAGCTTGATTTTGGAATGGGTTGTTTGTTCTATTTTGGGTTTTTTTTTGGGGGGGTCTTTGTTTTGCTTTTTCTTTGGTTGCTGTTATTGCTTGGGGGGTTTGCCTCTTTGGGTTTTTGTTTTGTTTTTAGTTCTTTATGCATTCTGGATATTAATCCTCTGTCACATGCATAGCTGGCAAAACTTCCCATTCTCTGGGCTTCCTCGTCATATGCTTGATCGCTTCTTTAGTGGTACAGAAGCTTTTTAGTTGTATTAAGGTCCACTTGTCACTCATCAGCCCTATTCCTTGGGGAAATGGAGTCCTACTCAGAAAGCCCATTCTTCACATATATCTGATACACTGTTGCCTCTGTTTCCTTGTAGCAGTTTCAGTGTTTCAGATACCATGTCTAGGTCTTTGATCTGTTTGGATGTAGTTTTTGCACATGGTGAGAGATACAGATTTATTCTTTTGCATCTGGATATCAAATTTTCCCAGCACCATTTGTTGACGATGCTCTCTTTTCTCTGGCATATATTTTTGGCATATTTGACAAATATTAAAAGGCTGAATATGTGCAGTCATATTTTGGTTTTTTACTTTTTTTCCATGGGACTACATGTCTATTTTTGTGCCATTACCACAGTGTTTTTATTACTGTGGCTCTGGAATGGTACTCTACCAGCGCCATTCTTTTGTTCAGGATTGTTTTAGCTATGTAAGGACTTTTTGTTGTTCCATAAGAATCTTAGGAAAGTTATGTCTATTTCTGTAAAGAATGAGATGAGTATTTTGACTGGATTGCATTAAATCTGTAAAAAGATTTTGAAAAAGAAAATGTTTATTTTCACAATATTAATCCTACCAATCCATGAGCATGTGATATCTTTCTATTTTATACTGCCTTTTTTTTTATTAATCTCATTCTTTGGGGTTCTAAGGTATTAGGGTTAGAGTTATTTCTAATATTGTTTCTGAAGCTATTGTGAATAGGTGTGTGTCCATGATCTCTTTCTCTGTTGTTGGAATAAAGAAGAACTATGGATTTGTGCAGATTGATTCTGTATGCTGCCACATTGATGAATTTGTTTATTATTGCTGTAAAATTTTAGAGAATGTTGGGATCATTAATGTATAATAGCATATCATCTGCAAATATAGTTGGGTTTCTTTTCCTATTTGTATCCCCTTAATTCCTTTCCCTTTTCTTATTCCCCAGCTAGTTCTCTGAGCACAATATATAATGGGAATATAGATAGCCTCAAACTTTTCTCCATTTAGAATGAATGATGTTGGCTGTGAGTTTCTTGTATATGCTGTCTTAGACATTGTTCTATTGCTCTGAAAAGACACCATGACCGAGGCAACTCTTATAAAAGACAGCATTTAACTGGGACCTTGCTTATCACTTTAGAAGGTTAATCCATAACATGGCAGGAAGCAGACAGACCTGGTACTGGAGCAGTAGCTGAGAGCTTTATACCCTGTCCACAAGAGGCAGGGAGGGAGGGAGAAAAAGGGAGGGAAAGACAGAAAGAAAGAGAGAGAGAAAAGAGGAAGGGAGGAGATAGGGAAGGGGAAGAGAGGAAAGGAGATGGGTGGGGAGAGGAGAGGGGTGAGGAGGGGAGGAGAGGAGAAGAAAGAGAAGGGGAGGAGAGGAGGGGAGGATAGGAGAGGAACCGGACTATACCTGGTATAGACTTTAGAAACCTCAAAGCCCACCCCCAGTGATATCTCCTCCAACAAAGCCACACCTCCTAATCCTTCTCAAAGAGTTTCACTCACTGGGTACCGAACATCTAAATTCAAGAGCCCTTGGTGGTATTCTCATTCAAGCTACCACAATAGCTTTTATCATGTTAAGATATATTCCCTCTAGCCCCACATTTTCTAGGACTTTAATCATGAACTCATGGTTGGATTTTGTCTTATCATGAACTCGTGGTTGGATTTCAGCAAAGGTTTTTCTACATCTATTGATTGCATCTATGTTTCTGTATCTATGATGACCGTGTGATCTTTCTATTTAAGTCCATTAATGTCATTTATTACATTTGAAGAGTTGCAGATACTGAACCATCATGCATTGCAAGTATAAAGCCAAGTTGGTAATGGTCTAAAATATTTAAGCATGTTTATATCCTATTTACAAGTATATTATTGGCAATTTTGAGTCTTTGTTCATCAGGACTATTGGCCTGTAGTTTTCCTTTTGTTGTTGTGGTTGGTTATTGTGTCTTTATCTGGTTGTGGTATTAGAGTGATACTGACTTTATAGAAGGAGTTTGATAGTATTCTTTCTGTTTCTTTTCTTTGTTCTCTCTCTCTCTCTCTCTCTCTCTCTCTCTCTCTCTCTCTCTCTCTCTTGATAATAGTTTGAGAAGGACGAGCCCTAGATCTGTTCTGAAAGTCTTTTAGAATTCCACAGTGAATACATCTGGCCCTGGACATTTTCTTTAGCTGGAATACTTTTTATTACTATTTCAATCTCATTTGCTATTGGTCTACTTTTGTTGTTGAGTTCTTGATTTAATGTTTATGGTTTGGCTGAATCTAGAAATTTATCTGCTTCTTTTAAGTTTTCCATCTTAAAAGATTATATGCTTTAAAAGTATCCTCTTATAATATTTTAATTTCTTTGGTCAGTTGTAATGTTTCCTTGTTCACTTCTGATTCTGTTCATTTGGGACCTCTATTTTTTTTATTATTTGGTCCAAGAATCTGTTCAATCTTATCTTCTTAAAGAACCAGCTCTTATATTTGTTGATTGTTTATATTATTTTTGTTCTATCTCATTGATTCCTGCTCTCACTTATTATTTGTGACTTTCTACTAGATTTGGTTTTGATGTGTCCTTGTTTACTTAAATTTTTGAGTGTATCATTAAGCCATCTATTGGTGCTCTTTCTGGTTTTTCAAAGTAGACACTTAGAGCTATAAATTTCCCTCACCAGAATGTTTTCAATGTGTTCCGGAGATTTTGTTGTATTGTATTTTCATTTTAATTTAGTTCCAGGAAGTTTTTATCTCAGTCTTCATTTTTTCATTTCTTCATTTCTTCTTTGACACAGTCAGTAGTGAGTTGCTTAATCTCCATGAGTTTGTATACTTACTAGAGATTTGTATCCTGTCCATTTCAAGTTTTGTGGCATTGTGATCAAATAGGATACAAGGAGTGATTTTGATCTTTTTGAATTTATAAAGATTTCTTTTGTATTTTAGGACACGGTCTGTATCAATAAGCTCAGCATCAACTGAACATTTACAATATAAAGTAAAAAGAAGAGAGTAAGAGAATTTCTGTGGAACACCCACTTACGGTGTACAATGAACTCAAAGGAATGTATAGCACTGGGCAACAGAAACGTCACAAGAATGTACATGAGTAATACAAGAAAATTTTATTTTGGTCATATGAAGGATCTTGCTTTGCTACTTGACCTATTATACAGTTTAAGTAGAATCTGTTTTTAGGGGGGAAACGTATTGGCGCAGCACCAGCACAACTCCCTACAACCATCTGCATATCCAGTTCCAGGGGTTCAATGGCCTCTTCTGGCCTCTGTGGGAACCAGGAAGGCACACAAGCACACAAGCTGGCACAACACTCATGCATATTAATTAAAATAAATGAATGAATTGGGTTTTTTTGTTTGGTTGGTTTTTGTATTGTTGTTGTTGTTGTTCTTGTTTTTGAGATAGGTTTTTTTTTTCCTGTGTCACTTTGGAGCTTGTCCTGGAACTCACTCTGTAGGCTAGATTGGTGTCAAGCTCAAAGAGATCCCCCTGCCTCTGCTTCCCAAGCGCTGGGGAAAAGGTGTGCTCTACTACTGCCCACCTAATGAATTGTTTTTTTAAAGAAGAGAAAAATTACCCTTTTAAAAAAATCTTGTGGAATTTTGACCGCAAGTTTGCTAGCATATTGATTATTCTGTTATCAGAACTGATTTGCACCAAAGGAGTAATTGTGGGATAGGCATTAATCACAAACTTCTGAAGAGTCAGGATGACTGGGTGGTACATCCATGACAGGACTGCGGTGCATGAGATGACAAAGTCTACCCAATATATGACTACAAAGACAACCACCAGCATCAAGATGGTCTGTGTGGCCCTTTGCTCAGGGGATGCTCTCGAATGGCGGAGGCTGTGAAGATGCTTACATCGCCTCTGATGTCTAAACAAGATAATCACCATGTATGCACTTGTGGCCAGCATAACTCCTACAAGAAATACATCTCTGGAGGTTGTCAGTGTTAAAATCAGTGCCCTGATGATGCTGTTCATGGGGAAGAGTGAGCAGGATTTGGTGACCTTCATCTGGTTGGTCCCACTCACATTGGTAAAAGACCCAACATAGAAGATCCACCTACTACTGAATGACAAGTTGAGAGACCAAATGTAGAAGAGAGCATAGGTCATGTATTTTTTTAGCTTAAGTTTAAAGTTTGCCAAGAAAGAGGTACTGGGACTTATAGTGACAGCCTGGAACACACTCAGGAGGCAGGTGATGCAGATGGAGAGGCCTCTCATCACTCTGTTTATGTAAAAAGTTGTCTTACATTTGAAGTCATTGTCAAGGCTCAGTGACTCAAATATGTCTGTAAGCCCAATATCCCCTCCAGTGAGGACCAGCACTATGTGGATGAGGGTCAGTTGACAGGAGATCAGGTCCATGGGCTTAGATCTATGAACTAGGATTAGGAAAGTGTAGAAAAAAAGGAGAAACATATTGGCTAGGGCTCCAAGTCCAGCTTGGAAATAAAGGACATTCTTCAATGAGGACATACATGGAAAGTGTATTCATCTGAACATCATAGTTGAAGCATATTTCATATACCTGGAAAAATAATAGAGTAGACATCAAACTTGTGGTTCACTGGTCAGTATGTCCTTATCATCATTATGCTTTACCTACCTATTCTTAACTTGTATCTTTAACTTTTGATGTTCCAATCTGTATATCATAGCCTCCATTTCTATATACTTCTCCATGTATCTACCTGTACATATATATACATATATATGTATATATATATATGTATGTATATATATACATATATATATATAGCATCCTAGAGATAATAAAGGCATTTACAGTCACATTGTATATAGAATGCACCAGAATGGCTAAAATAAAAAAAAAAACACCAGTTTATGCTGGAGAGGATATGGAGAAAGGGGAACACTCCTCCATTGCTGGTGGGAGTGCAAACTTGTACAGCCACTTTGGAAATCAGTATGGCAGTTCTCAGAAAAGTGGGAATCAGTTTACCTCAAGATCTAGACATTCCACTCATGGGTGTATACCCAGAAGGTGCACATTCATACAATAAGGCCATCTCTTCAGCTATCTTCATACCAACATTGTCTGTAATAGACAGAACCTGGAAACAACCTAGATGAGGAATGGATGTAGAAAATATGGCACATTTATACAATGGAGTATTACTCTGCAGAAAAGTAAAAAACAATGGAATCTTGAAATTCACAGGCAAAAGGATGGAACTAGAAGAAACCATCCCGAATGAGGTAATCCAGTCACAGAAAAACAATCATAGTTTATACTCACTCATATATGGATTTTAAACATAGAACAAAGGATCACCAGCCTACAATTCACACCTCCAGAGAAGCTAAAAACAAGGAGGATCCTAAGAGGCAATGGTCCCCCAGAGAAGGAGAAAAGGACAAGATATCCTAAGCAAATTGGGAACACAGTGTGTGTGTGTGTGTGTGTGTGTGTGTGTGTGTGTGTGTGTGTGTGTGTGTGTGTGTGTGGGGGGAGGTAGAATAAAGAGAAGGGAGAAAAGGAGGTGGGGGGAGGAAAACATGAGGGAGCAGGAAGACTGAGTCAGGGGAAGAATAAAGGAGAACAAGAAAAGAGATACCATAATAGGGAGCCATTACAGGTTTAGAGAGAAATCTGGCACTAGGAAAATCTGGCACTAGATCCACAGGATGACCCCAATTAAGAATCAAAGCAATACTGGAGAGGCTACCTTAAATGCCCTTCCACAATAATGAAATTGATGACTACCTTAAATGCCATCTAGAGCCTTCATCCAGTAGCTGATGGAAGCAGAAGCAGGCAGCCACAGCTAAGCTCTGAGCTGAACTCCTGGAATCCAGTTGTAGAGAGGGAGGAGTGATGAGCAAAGGGGTCAAGACCATCCTGGAAAACCCACAGAAACAGCTGACCTAAACAAGGGGGAGCTCATGGACCCCAGCCAGACAGCTGGGGAACCAGTACAGGATCGATACAGGTCCCCTGAATGTGGGTGACAGTTAGGAGGCCTTGGCAGTCTATGGGGCCTTTTGCATTGGAACCAGAATTTATTCCTAGTGCACGAATGGACTTTGGGAGCCCATTCCTCCATGGAGGGATACTCTCTTAGCCTAAATACACGGGGGAGGGCCTAGGCCCTTCCCTTAATGATGTGATAGACTTTAATGATCTCCCATGGAAGGACTTACTCTCTCTGGTGAGTGGATGTGGGGTTCAGTGGGGGGCATAGGAGGATGGGAGGAAGAAGGAACTGGGATTGATATGTAAAATAGATTGTTTCTAACTTAAATAAAAACATTTTAAAAAAAAGAATGATTATGTTACTTCCAGATGACAAGATGCATGGTGTAGGCTGAGGGACTGTCTACTGTCAGCAACATTAATAAGTCTTCAGATCTCAGGAAGATCAAGGCCTTAGCCACTCAAATTAGTTCCATGAAATCTTTATAAAACAGATAATGCCAGCAGGCATAAATAGTGATTACTTATTTAAATTGTTAATTCATAGTAATTTCATGATACTCTTAAGTAATTTAATGTATCAGTGATTCTTTGGAAACTGAGTTTAACACAGGTGCACTGGAAGCACACAGACACTGACTAGAATATTACAATCTCACAGTTAAGAGCCCGTTCCCCTGAGATGAAGCAGCAGCAGCAGCAAAAGAGTCTGAGACTGTGGGGAAGCAGTCAGACCCAGAGCTTGGTCACACATCACATGGCATTTGAGTCTGGGAAAGACACAAAAATGTTCACTGAAAGTGTGTGTGTGTGTGTGTGTGTGTGTGTGTGTGTGTGTGTGTGTGTGTGTGTGTGATGACTACCAGGACTAAGAATACATCAATAGCATATTGTGTTCTGGGGCTGCTGACATAAATATGTGCACAGCACTTGAGTAAAAAACTGAGAATTGTATCAAGTATGTTTATGAAATAAATGAACTTTAAGGAAAATGGAGAGTGTATCTCTGTTTCCTGCGTGACTGGATCAGATTGATGAGGGCCCTGCCTCATCACCAGTGCAGACTTTCAATGTTAATTACTCAAAACAAACTGAAAACTCTATAATCCTTGCTGACATAAACTCATGCTTCCATCATTTGTTTTCATGTGTGGATGTTTAGTGACTAATAACATTTACTTGCATCATTTTATTCCACTTTTTAAAAAACAATGATTTCATAAGTCTATACTTTCTGTTTGCCACTATAATTTAATTTTGCTCTGCGTGTGTGTGTGTGTGTGTGTGTGTGTGTGTGTGTGTGTGTGTGTGTGTGTGTAAGGGAGACAGGACAGAGTGGGTCTCAACCTGTAGTTCAAACTGGCTTTAATCAAAATCGTGATTCATGATGCTTCCTCCTTAGGCTCCGAAGTGCTGGGATCACAGGTGTGTGCCATCACACCTGCCATACTTTCCACTTAATCTCCTGTATACATCAGTAAGTGATAGTCCCCCAAAATAAAAATGGACTATGACATTCAGTAGTTAAATTTAAATTTACTTGGCACCTTTTGTAAATGCGTATTTTAATGAGCATTTGTATTTTGTAACTCTTAGGGGAAACATGGGGGATATTTACTTTAAATAATTTTTTTACTATTCAAGAATTTCAAGCCAGGCGTCGGTGGTGCATGCCTTTAATCCTAGCACTCGGGAGGCAGAGGCAGGCAGATCTCTGTAAGTTCGAGGTCAGCCTGGTCTACAGAGCAAGTTCCAGGACAGCCTTCCAAGCTACACAGAGAAACCCTGTCTCAAAAAAAAAAAAAAATGAAAATATTTTCTCACTGCTAATGAAAAGCTTCGTCAATATTAGATTAGTAGTATCAGTGGTACAAGATTCAATATAGAAAACTTGAAATAGTAAAACTGAATTTATTTTAATTTAAACACTGAAATGGCTGCTAAAATTTAGCAGTTTATATTTTGGTAGGGATAAATTTACAGAAGTTTCATGAATAAGTGCATGAGGTATTCAAAACATCCAAAATAAACAGAAAAGATATATTTTATTAAAAGTAATTGCAATAGAATAAACAAATCTATGTAAAATATTTTTAAAACTTGCTGTATAATGTTCATAATATCTTATGTAGTACTAGGCCATGAGTTGAAACTTTCCTAAAAAAAATTCCTACATCTATGCAAACTTAACAGAGTGGGAAATTACTGATAAACCCTAAATTAGTTAATATTCATGGTATATTTGTAGCTTGTCTCATATAAATCAATGCATACACTCAGTTAACTTGAGAAAAGCAGTAAAATGAGAAATACAAAATACAATTTAAATATATTTTATATTATAAATGTACTCCTGCAAACCAATAAATGTGTGTTCTTTGTTTTTCACCCTCTAAGCCATTTTTGGTGTTTTGTGACAGGGATGGAAAACTAACACTGTTGGCATTACCTAGGTGGAGTCATGTTCTTAGAATAATAGGGATGGACACTCAGGAGAATCCATATTCAGATATGCTCTTTAAAACATTCCATTTGCAGCCACTTTTATGTATGTATTAGTGTATATTCATTGTAAACCGTAATGGGTTTCATGGCATTTTCATTCAATATATATACCCTATTGATCATCTTCACCCTATTGGCCCTTTCTGTGTCTGCTTACACTTCTGCTCTCTTCCCCTAGCCCCCTTTCTAGGGTTACATATATTATATTCAGAGGTCATAGAAATCGAATCTTTGTTCTTTAAAAAATCATTACACTGATATTTTATGTCTACAAGCATCTGCTATGTTTGGTTCTGATACAGTAAGTTTCAAAAGCAAAATTCTAAGCAGAGACTTCTTCAATTACAGAAAATCCTCCTTCCTTCTACACTACAGCTCTCACCATTAATGAATAGAAAAGCAAACACTCACCTGACTGGGCCTTTGATAAACGCCCATGTCAATGAGACCCTAAGAAGTAGTTATAAGGAAGAAATATCATCAGCTCATCTCTCTCTAGACCCATAATTACCATGTCATCTGTAGAGAGCAGCTCTGACCTTGAGGTTGTTAGAAAGTCATACCATCAAATGAAGAGTGAACTTTCCTAATTCCAGGAAACAGCTGAGCTCTGGATTTCCCGTGTGTGAAATATTCTCCCCAGGCCATACCTATCTGTGTGAAGTAGCTGATCCCAGTCCTGGTGAATAAAACAAAAGTAAAAATAATAATATCCCATTTAAAAGAAGTAGAAAAACAATTTCAATTCCTCAAGGTATTCTTTCTGCTTCCAAAACATTCTTGATAGCCTCCATACTTACTTAACTATAGCTTCAGGGCCTCACCTAAAACTTAACAGCACTTTTGTCAAAATTTTAAAAAGGTACCTCCTCCACACACACTTAGAACAGTAATCTTTCTTACAGAGGACACAGTCATGAGATAATGTAACTGTGTTTTCAGCAGAAAGTGGGATGTGGAAGTGCATTCTTAGAAATTACTCTATATGAAGGGCACCATGAAAATATCAAACTTTCAAATTCATACGCACAGCTTAGGGTGAAAAATCTCAAGTCAATGGCAAGGACCAGACCATCAATAAAATCATAGAAGAAAACTTCTCATAGTTAAGGTAAGACACACGCATGCAAATACAGGAAGTATGTTGAACATAAAAAAATGACTACAAAAGAAACTTTCCATGGCATCTCATATTTCAAACACTAAGTATACAGAACAAGAATCTGTATGGTCCAGAATTGGGATGGTCCAGTTTCAGGAGGGATGGAGAAGGAACGCAATAAAAGCTCCAAGAGAAAAACTACGAATCACAAATTTAAAACCCATCAAAAGAAAGGAAAACTCTGAAAGCTAGAAGAGCCTGGAACAATATGATTTTCTAGATTCAGCCAAATCACAAAAGTTAAAGCAAGAAGTCAGCAGCCTAAACAGATCGATAACAAATGAACAAACCTTCCAGGGAAGAGAAGTCCAGGACCTAATGGATTCATAGCAGGATTCTACCAGACATTCAAAGAAGATTTAAAACCAGTCCTCACACACATTTTTTTTTAAAGAAAAGAAACACCAGGAGCAATCCAAAACTACTTCTACAAAACCAGTTTCACTCTAATACCAAAACTGGGTACTGACAGAAGAAGAAAAATTGCAGGCCAATATTTGTGATGAGAATAGACTAAAAAATACTCAATAAAGTACTTACAAACTGAATACAGACATACACCAAAAGAAGTATATGTTATAAACATGTTGGCTTTCTCCCTGAAATGTAGGGATGGTCTACAAGTCAATAAATATAAGCCAGAAATTGACTTAAAGACAAAAAAACCCACATGATCATCTCAATAAATGCAGAAAAAGCCTCTAAACATATTGTATTCATTCATGATAAAAGTCCTGGATAATGCAGGACAAGATAGAACATACCTCAATATAATAAAAAGATATAATCACGAAACTCAAAGCATACATCATCCTAAATCAATCACATCGAAATCAGGAACAAGACAGGGATACTGATGATCCCCACTCCTTTTAAATACTGTGCTCAAAGTACTATCTGAAAAAATAAAGCAAAAGAAGGAAATTAAAGTGATACAAGAAGAAGCCATATTATCCCTACTTGCAAATAACCTGCACTGCACATTATAGACCCCCGAATTCTCAAAACATTTCTAGAAATTCTGTGTGACATCATACAGAATCAACATGCACAAATCAACAGCTTTTCTATATAGTGACAGTAAAACATACAGGTCTTGGACACACTCTAATTCATAGTAGTGTCAAATAAAAAATGTGGAGAAATAAATTTAACTAAAGAAGAAAATAACCTCTACAATGAAAAATTTAAACACACACACACACACACACACACACACACAGAGAGAGAGAGAGAGAGAGAGAGAGAGAGAGAGAGAGAGAGAGAGAGAGAGAGAGAGAGAGAATGAATGAAACAAAATTGGTTCTTTGGGAAAATCAGTAAGATTGACAAACTTAGCCAAATTTATTAAATGAGGAGCAAAATGATCAAATTTACAAAATTAGAAATGAAAAGGGGGACAGAACAACACACTAAGGAAATCCAATGAATCTTAAGGACATATGATGGGAGGTGTCATTCTGTAAATATGTTTCTCTTATTAGTTAATGAATACAGCACTGTTGGCCAATAGAAAAACATGATAGGCAGGACTAGGAGAGTAGGAGGAAGGAGTTAGGGGAGTCAGCATGGAGAGCCTGGAGAGAGCAGCACGCTGTGCCCGCTCTCCAATAAGATGAGCCATGTGGAAATATTTAGAATAGTAGAAATGGGTTAATCATTAAGACAGAGATAGCCGATAAGGAATTAGTAACTAGCCAACAACATTATATCAAATACAAAGTCTCAGTGTGTTATTTGTGGCTGGATGGCATGGCGTTGGGATCAGGCGGCCGGTGGGAAAACATACTCATTTCAGACACAGTTTCACAATTGTACTCTACAACATCTAAAACATTGGAATACCTAAAAAAGATACCTGAGTCTGAGCATCACCTTCCATACCATGTCTCGAGGAATATAGTCCCAAACCAGTTTTAGGGTGATGCTTGTAGTCCAGATGCATCAAGTTGAACCAAGAGGAATTGATGAAGTGGGGCCCCATCATTTTCCTGGAGAGTTCAAAGGTTGCTGTTAGGGATTGTTATTGTTATTGTTTCTTGTGGAAAACTTAAACATTAATATCAACACAGAAATTTCAACTTTTATAGGTATGCATACTGGGAAAGACAACAGTAAGGATGAAAATAAGCATGATGGAAATTAGGATTTCAGAGAGAAAATTGAGTTTAGGCAAATTACAGTCCCTAGATTTTGTTTTCTTCTGTCTTACACCAATTGGCTTCTCGATATAAGACAGAAACTCTGGATTTTATGTTAACAACATGGTTGGATTAGAGGAGGAGAGCCAAATCCAACTCCAAAGCCAGCATTGGTTTATATGAATTGGGACTAACAGAGTACTAGAAAGTAAAGAGAAATAGATTTTTGTATAGAAATAGTTCACCAGAATTAGATATTGGTACCATACATCAGATTCTTCTTTGTTTCATGGGTCTTTCTGGATAGCTATCTTTTCTTCTTTAGGTACCTACACATTCAGTGTTTTTTGGCTTTTTGAAGATAGGTGCTTTTTGTTTTCCTGTAAAGACAAGAACAGAACACTGCCCCTACCTTTGAGAGGTCTCTGCACAACTCATGGGAAATATCTTGGTAGATATTTCTATCATTTCTCCTCATCAAGAAGTTTCTCTTGTTTAAATCGGATCTTGATCAACTTTGATGGTGTCCAAAGCTTTTATTCTCCTGTAGCTACAAAGGTAAAACCCCTACCCAAAGGTAGCACATACCCTGGTTTCTATATTGAGATCAATGTCTTTGAAGTACAATGGCTGGTTTAGTTCAGAAGTTTGTTTCTATTTTCCAGTGTCTTTCTGTGGCTGTTTTTCCTTTCTCATTAGCATTAAAAAACTTTAATGTTAGTAAGGCATTATGTAATCTGTGTTTGGGGGTCTTTGCTCCTCCTGCTTCTGTATATAGCACTTCCTTTAAAGTGTGATTAGCTCTCTCAACTACTGCTTGTCTTGTAGGATTTGTGGTATAGCAGTTATACGCCTTATGTTATAATATTTAAAGAACTTTTTAATTTGCTGAGGGTTAAGGAAGTAAAGTCAGCCACAAGCTATAGAGGTCTGGCAGTGGTGGCACACACCTCTAATTCCAGGACTCAGAATTAAGGGGTAGACAGATCTCCACCATGGCCTTCACAAGAGTGAAGAGTAACAGCAGTCAGAAGCTAGGAGGTGGTGGGACACACCTTTAATCCTAGGACTCAGGATTAAGAGGTAGACATATCTCTGTGAGTACAAGGCCACCCAGATGTACACAAGATTGATCCACTCCTAAAGAGTTTACAAAAAGATGATATCCACACCTGGGATCACATGCCTTTAATCCCACCACTAAAGGACTATAAAAGATAGGAGCAGGGTCTTCAGTAGTCAGTATCAGGGGTTCATTCTCCAGCCAACTTGAGGATAAGAAGACATGGAAGTCTCAGGATTCTCTAGCCACGTAGAGGAGACGCAGCAGTCTGAGCTTTGGTGGATCCAGGATCATCTTTTGGTTTGAGGTGGAGGGAAAGCCCCAGATGCTTTGCTTTTCTGATCTTCAGCTTGAAGTTTGAACCTCCATATCATTCTCCGGGTCTTTTATTCATCATGCTACATGACCCCAGCTAAGACACCTAGCAAGCGTAGAGAGGGTGTCTGAACTGCCATTGCCCTTTATTCAGATTAGTGACTATCCTAATGCCCATCATAAAATAGACATCCAGTAAGTGACAGAAGAAGATGCCATGATTCACAGCCAAGCGCTAGGCTTAGGTCCTGGAATTCAGTTGAAGAGAGGAAGGAGGGATCATATGAACAAGGTGTGTGTGTGGGGGGCATAAAGATCATGATGGGAAAACCACAGAGACAGCTGACTTGAGCTAGTAGCAGCTCACAGACTATGGACTGACAGCCGGGTAACCTGTGTGGGACTGAACTAGGCCCTCTGAATGTGGGTGACAGTTACGTGGCTTGATCTGATAAGGCGGCCCCTGGCAGTGGGACTAGGATCAATCCCAGGTACATGAACTGGCTTTTTTGAGCCCATTCCCTGTGGTGGGATACCTGGCTCAGCCCTGATATGGGGGGGAGGGGCTGGTCCTGCCTCAGCTTGGTATGTCAGACTTTGACTCCCCAAGGAAGGCCTTATCCTCTCTGAGGAGTGAATGAGTATGGGTTGGGAGGGAGGGGGAACTAGTGTTGATATGTAAAATGAAAAGAACTTTTTGTAAATAAAAAAGAGCTCAAAACCTGTACATCAAGGGAAAAACCAATTAAAATATGTAGTATAGATCTAAACAGAATTTTCAAAATAGGAAAGCCAAATGGCAAAAAAAAAAAAAAAAAAAAAAAAAATCACTCAAAGAACCATTCAACATCCTTAGTCATCAAGAAAATGCAAATTAAAGCAACTTTAAGATTTTATCCTACAGCACTTAGAATGACCAAGATCAATTAAATACATGATAGCTGAAGCTAGTGATGATGTGGAGTAAGGGGAACACTCATCCATTGCTGGTAGGAGTACAACTTGTACAGCCACTATGGAAATCAATGTGACAGTTTCTCAGGAAGCTGGGAAACAATCTACCTCAAGATTCAGCTATACCACTCTTGGATATATACCCAAAGGATGCTTCATTCTACTGCTGAGATACTTGATCAACCATATTCATTGCTGCTCTATTCATGATTCCCAGAAATTTGTAACAACATAGATATCCATCAACAGATAAATAGATAAAGAAAATATGTTACATTTACACAATGGAAAATTATTTATCCCCAAAAATAATGAAATTGATAGGTATGTGGATGTTAACTAGGAACAGACAATCATACTGAGTTTAGTAACCCAGACCAAGAAAGAGAAACATGGTATGTATTCACTTTTTAATGTGTGTTTTAGCTGGTGAGTCATTGATAAGATTGCTTGCTACAATCCATATAAGCACAGAGGTAAGGGACTTGGTGAGACTGATGTGCCTTCCTAGGAAAGGGAAATAGACTAGATCATTATAAATGGATTGTGGGTACTGGAATGGGAGGATCAAATGGGGAGAGGAGGGAATGGGCAAGGAAGGGTATGTGTGGAGGAACAGCTAAACTAAGAACATTTGAGTGGTAGTAATATAGAATAAGTTTCCAGAACTGGGGATAGGTTACATCTAATTGAATTGTTGGCTGAAAGGGCCCCATGGGAACCCCCAAACAACCCAGGCTATTACCAAGGCTATTACTTCCTCTCCATCCACTGATAATAATGTTTAATGCTGAGTATAACACATACACATCTCATTGATCTTGGAGAATTAGAACTTGTGCCTATTTAGAGCCTTTATTCCTACTGGCTGGTGTTCATGGTACTGGAAGGTACTCTACCAAAGGAGAAAGGTGAACACCAACCTTCAGTCTACAATGGCGACCATCCTACAATATATGCTGGTGTGATAGTGGCACAAAGCTTGTGGGAGTCACCAACCAATATTTGATTTGATTTAAGACCCACTCCATGAGATGGAACCCATAAATGATGTTGCTCAGGTGGAGACTAGATAGGCTATGTAGAAGGACTCTAGCTAACCATAGAAGGGCAAACATGGCTCTGGCAGGCTCCCTCATTTCCTCTGCCTTGTTAAAAACTGTTAGATTACATTCCTGAAGCTAGCCACCAAGGTCCGTTCCCTTATTTGGTCATGTCCTCCTCCCAAAGCTGACTACCAAGAACTAGCTACCAAAGAATTGAATCCAGAAATCAAAAGCCCTATGGCTCACTTAATTAGCTTGGCAAATTAAAAACCTCACCCTAAAGGATTTCCCCTTTTCTTTTATAAACCACCATTTGCCTGTGGCCATGTCTATCTCCTTTTTATCTAGAAGCAGTCCTTTGTCCCACTGGGACAAATACCCCTTCTGCTGTCCCTTGTTTCTTCCCCCCCCCTCATCTTTTGTCTTCTTTCATGGTCTCTTTTTCCCTGCCCTTTGTCCATCTGGGGCAAATAAATATCCTGTGTGCAGAGAACTTGTTTCTGGAGTGTCTTGGGTAAATACAGGTACATTGGTTTCATAACTCATATCAGCCTACAGGACCCTGCTCTCACCCTTAGTCATGAGGGCCTTCGGGTGCTGACCTTCTCCATACAACAGTGGCTAGTTGGTGACTTTCCCTTAACACTCCCTGCATTCCTATACTCATGCTGAGCATGTTCTGTGTGGTTGGCAAGCTTTCCTTTCACTGTTGGTTGTGTTACTGCTAGAATATGGTGCCTGTTCCTTAACCATCCAAAAACCCTGTTGACAGGTCTCTGGTCTCACTGGGGTGTTGTGGGATATTTTGAATGCATTCTGACAATAAAGCTTGCTTTGAGTCAGAGGGAGGAGATAGGCACTAATTGACCAAAATTAACCATAGATGTTTTAGAGTTCTGACGATAGAGAGGAGACAGGAAGTAGTAAGGCAGAGCTGAGAGAGGAGCTCAGACCTTTTGGGATGGATGAACAGAAGAGAAAGGAGGTCACTGGTGGCTTCTCCATCATTTTTCTGATCTCTCAGGTTCTTGCCCTGATATCTGACTACTGTTTTTTTATTGATAAAGGATACTAAGATGGATTCATCATCTTGCACCCAATGTGGGGCACAAAATTCACAAGATAGCCACTCGCCCCTTGCTTTGCAGGAGCTGACTGGCATTTCCTCCATTGCCCAAGTCATCTGAGCGAATCTGGGATTTGCCTATTGCAGACCCTCCACAAAGCTTTCAGCTGCCATCCAAACTGTACAGGCCACAAACTCCATAGGCACTTGGGCTCCAAATGCCACCTCCTGGCCAGCTGTGCCTTCAGGCAGCTCTGCACACTCACTTCCTGCCACATGTGCTTCTTCTGTATGTTCCCTAAAAACTACTATGTGCTTACATTCTGTTTGTTAAGTGAATGATTACAATGAATACAAGTAAAAAGCAATATGCTCTCCATGCCCCTTACATAATTGAAAATTTGATGCACTATAGGTGAAAAACAAATCATCCCCAAGAACCCCCACACAGTTACACATTTATCTTAGACTTCTCATACTCAGGAGCCTTTCAGCCACTGCCACTTATGGGGCAGTATTTTTATAATGGCCAGAAAACAGGTTACTAGTTTCACTTTTCATATTTAAAGTTCTGTCCAATTATCTTAACTAACCATTCAATTCTTTGTTTTCTAATTACATGAAGTCAAGTGTTTAAAGCTTTGTTTTGGCTAAGATGCCCATGAAAACCCATGATAACCATATTTCCCAATATCAAAAAGAAGTTAACTCAACTCCTGGGACTCAATTATTTTCCTTAATCATTAACTGAAGCCACAGTCTATTTGACTCCTTATTAAAACTCATAAATCCTAGCTTCATGACTCTTTCTTGTTCCTACTTTTTATCCTTTGGGGCTCCTGATTTATCAGTGGTGGGGGCAACACTATATTCTACCTTTACCTATATATATTAATTTCCCCATTAAACTAATCTCTATCATAATCCTTTACTACATTTTTTAAAAAATCTTTAATCATCAAAATCCTACTTAAACTAACACTATTATTGTATAAAAATTATTATTGCAATTAAACAGTTCAGCTTAGGAAATCATCTTCATATTCACATATAAAAATGCTCAGTGGGATGGAAGATTTACATGAGACAATTACACTACATTAAAGACAGTGGATATCCCCCTACACCCATTCATATCATGCCAGCTATCAGAGAAAAATGACAGTGGCAAACATGTAAAATCATAGAAGCAGCAAGAGACATTCTGGAGCCAAAGCCCTCTGGCCCTTGCCCATCTGAGATTCATCCATCAATGCTTTACATTCTGGTAGGCTGAACTCCTGAAGCTCAAGTACTATCTGATGCTCCTCTGGCATGACAACTGTCATTAAAGTATAAGGAAAGAAAAGAAGAGGAAAGAAAAGAAAAGAAAAGGATTCAGGATCTAGCTCAGTTGGTATCATGCACAAAGCTATGGGTTCAATCTCCAGCAATACTTAAACTGTATATGGTGGTATTCCTGTAGTCCCGGCACTCAGATTGTAAAGAACACCAAAACTTCAAGTTTATTTTTAGCCACAAAGAAAACCTTGGTATACGTGAAACTGTCTCAAAAATATAAAATGGAAACATATAACAAAAATGAAATCACTTCTATCAAGTTGGGATAGTCAAGGAAAAAATTTTAACATGGTTTGTATAGAATCTTTGGGAGTGTCACATCATGAACTCCAATCCCACTCATTTTCCAGTCCTCCTACATCTGCCCTTCACTTTTGTAACCTCCCCCCAAGAAGGAAATAAAAGATAAAAATTAAAAAAGAAAACAAAAGAAAAATCATCTTGCCAACCCCTCTGGGCAATGACCTTTCCCTCTATCAACCAGTCTTCTATGCATGTACCATTCCACTCCTCCATCTTTTTCACCTCTCCATTACATAGTCCTTCATCATACCGGAGCTGGGAGCTGTGGTGTGCCACATAGTGCACTTATTTGCCCAGACAGCTCTACTTGCAAATGATCATTGCAAAGTGTCATTAGTCTAGTTCAAGGTCTATGGCTTCTACTGCACCAACAATGCTGGAATCTCATAGAGACTCTCAGATACTTTATTGTTACCCTGAGTTGTGGAGATCCTGTGGCTATGGATCCACAGGACTGGAACCTTCACATGTTCCAGCAGGTCATAGATGCGGAAGATGTTGGGGTGGCCATCTCCAAGCCCAGGATATGGTCCTGCATGGTAGCCGAGTTGGTCAGTCTACCATCTCTCCCACATCTACTCCATCAGTGCTCACTATTCCCTTGGCCAATTGAGGGGTGGGCCAGTTCTCCTATTCCCCCATGCATAAGCCTCCAGGATCAGCTCTAGTGTGCCTCCAAGGCAAGGGGCAGCTCTCCCATAACAATGCCACTGCTGAAACCACCCTGTGGTGGCTGATGAGGGGCAGACAGATCAGTGTGGTCCTTGGACATCAACGTGGCTTTGGGCTGAATTACAGACATATGCATAACCTCTGACAGTAACACAGGTCATGGACCCCCAACTGCAGTAGTAGCATGGACCAAGACATGGCCCTCAGTGGCAGCGTGGGCCTTGACATCACCATAGCCACAGATGGCAACACAGGCTTTTCCTCACCATGGTTGCATCTCTGGTTCTGCCTCTCTTCATAATGGACAAACATCTCTACTTCTCTTTCTCTCCAATCTCGCCATCACATACTTGCTCACTGAGCCCCCCTCCCCTGGAAACAAAAATCCATGTGTCTTGTTACTTCAAACTCACCCACCCAGGGTCTGGTCCTAAATCTTAAAGACCCATTTTCCTCAATACTCCTAGATGTCTATTCCTTTTTTGGCTTCATATAGATGAATCCTGACACTCAGCAATCCAAACAACCAACTTGGACTGTCCTCCAAGGGACAGGAACTCCTATAGCCTTGCCTGCCATCTACTTTCATTATATAGATGACATCCTCCTTTGCAGTACTTCCTGCTCTGATACCCAATCTGACAACACCCCGCTATTGTGGTTTGATAAGGATCAGGAGAAACAGGCTGAATAATGTTTATTCAGGGAGAAATAACTTAAAACAGAGATAGATGAACAGTTTCCTGGTCCCAAGGATGCTTCCGGATGCTCTTCTGTCCCCGTACTGCAAGCAAGAGCGAGCTCTGGGGCCCCTTCCTCAGACCTAGTTCCCCCAGGTAATGTCCACCCCTGTCCCCACACCCAATGGTTGTGATTAGTGCCACAGGTGCAGACAAAGTGAAGATCTCACTGCAATTCCCCTTTTAGTCTAAAGAAAAGATTTAGGCTTGATACAAAACTATATACAAAACAGTGAATAACAAGTGTGCTCTAAGAAAAGAAAAATGAAGAACACACAAACTTAAGACCTATAAATCTAGTCCTAGGGTGAAGGCAAAACGGAGTTTATAATAGAGTTGTCCTAAGCTTGAAAGCTTGTCTAGGACCTAATATATCTAACTAGGAAGATAGAATAACAGTTGTGATAGTTTAATCTTCAACCTCATCAATGATCTGAGAAGGAAGATAACAATACTAGGGTAGGCAGGAAGTGCAGAAGGGCAACTTCCAAAAGGCAGTGAGGATAGAAACAACAGGCTACCTGGACAGTCACCCAAGTTCTCCAGCATCATTGGTACAACTAGTTTTGGCTAAGGACTAGAGTACCTGACAAACCACAACAAAAGCAGGGAGGTAGAAAGGCTGTCTTACCCTGACTTGGCAAGGTTCAGCAGTCTTCTATGTTTGTCTCCTGCAAGCACATAGGACCGCATGTCCAAATCAGTGGTCGAGGTGGGGGCAGTTCCTTGCCAAGAGGTCATTAGCCGAAGTGAGGATGGACTCCAGAAGGAGTGACAACAGTGTCCAACAAGTTTTTGGGAAAATGCATGTTGCTGTCAGGAGCAATAGTGTCTCATGTCAATGGAGTATTAATATTAACACATTTAAATGCCATGTTCTGCAGGTCTATGAAGTATTTGAAGTTTAAGCATCTATGTCTGACTAATCTCAAAGGTATAGGAAACATAGGTGAAGATAATGATCTATAATACTCAGGAACCTAGCTATAAAACTGATTGAAACTTCCCTGAGTAAAACAGGACAAATGCCTAAACAATTAACTATGTATGTATAAATAAATAAATACGTGTAAACCCCTAAAACAGGTAGAATAGAAATGTTTAGACCAGAGGTAGAACTATAAAAATATCCTAAATTATATCGATATACAAAATGTCTTGAACATAAGTAAAAGTATATATACATAGAATATGGTAAGGGTAATGTGCATAAAACATCATAAATGGAAAGATTTTATACAATATGACAAAATATAATGTACATCCAAGAAGGGAATATAAACTTAATTTTACATAGTTTACCGCATATAAGACTCTATAACAATATAAGCTGCACAATACTAATATCTCATTATTACTAAAATAATTCACAAGATGATAGGCTAATCTACCTATATCTCATCTAAACCATACCTTTCCCAATCATACCTTATACCTGTCTACAAGAGATACCCGAGTCTAAGCATCACCTTCCATACCCAACCCTAAGTAACTAAAACCAACCCTATGATGATGAATATTATCCCTAAAAGACAAGAGTAGGGAAAGGGGGCATCGTTATCTTAAGATTATTTCCTGGTGAAAAGGGACGATGATTGCTCCATGGGATCCTGTAGGAAGGAAATTTTTAGCAACAAAATTTCTCCACAAACTGGCTGTGACATATGTAGCTAGTCTCTGTGTGGTAGGAAATGCTTGACTGGAGTTTTATCTGAAACTCTGGTCAGGGTGTAATAAGAAGGTGCACCATTTCAGCTAGCTAGTCAGGAGTTGTTTGAAGCATAACAGTCTCAAACCAGTTTTAGCGTGATGTTTGTAGTCCAGATGCATCAGACTGAGTCAAGGGGAAATGTCAAAGTGTGGCCCCATGGTCTTTCCAGGGAGTTCAAAGATTGCTGTTAAGAACTGTTATTATTCCTTTTGGAAAACTTAAACATCAGTATCAACATAAAATTTTCAACTTTTAAGGTATGCATATAGGGAAAGGCAACAATAAGCATGAAAGTGTATATGAGGAAAAATAGGATTTCAGAGAGAAAATTGCGTATAGGAAAATGAGTCACCAGATTTTGTTTCCTTCTGCCTTACACCAATGGGCTTCTTAATATAAGGCAGAAACTGTGAATTTAATCTTAACAACATGCTTGAATTTAGAGAAGTAAAGCCAAATCCAACTCTAAAGCCAGCATTGGTTTACATGAACTGGGACTAGAGGAATACTAGATAGTAAAGAGAAATAGATTTCCATATAGTTCAATAGAAATAAATGCTTTTACCATAAATCAGATTCCTTTTCATAAAATGGTTCTTTCTAAAAAGCTATCTTCTCTTCTGTAGCAACCTCTATGTTCGGTGTCTTTTGGCTTTTTGAAGATGGGTGTTTTCTGTTTTCCTGTAAGGACCAGAACAGAATACTTCCCTACCTTTGAGAGGTTTCTGCACATCTCATGGGACCCAATTTGTTGGATGACTTGTCATTTCTCTTCATTAAGATGTTTCTCTTGCTCAACTTGGATCTTGACCAACTTAGATGATATCCATAGCTTTTCTTCTTCTGTAGAAACAAATATAAAACCCCTACCCCAACGTAACACATATCCTGGTTTCCATACTGAGGTCAATACATTCTTGAAGGTCATTGGATGGTTTAGTGCAGAAGTTTTTTCTATTGTCCAGTGTCTTTCTGCAGCTGTTTTTCCTTTTTCATCAGCATTAAGAAAGTTTAGTGTTAATAAAGCATTATGTAATCTGTGTTTAGGTGTCTTGGTTCCTCCTGCCTGTTTATGGAGCATTTCCTTTAAAGTATGATTGGATCTCTCAACTACTGCTTGTCCTGTAGGATTGTGTGGTATACCAGTTATGTGCTTTATGTTATAACACTAAAAAAACTGTTTCAATTTTCTGGAGACATATGCCAGAGCATTGTCAGTGTTTATTTGTGCAGGTATGCTGATAATGGCCATTACCTCTAAAAGGTGAGTGATAACAGAATCAGCCTTATCAAAGCTCAGAGCAGTGACTCATTGAAACCCTGAAAATGTATCTATAGTGTGATGCACGTATTTTAACTTTCCAAATTCTCTATAATGAAACACATCCATTTGCCATATTTCATTCCTATTTATACCTTTAGGGTTACTGCCTGGTGGTAAAGGAGTTTGGTTATAGAATGAGCAAGTGGACATTTCCTTACCATTTCCTTGTCTTGTTGCCAAGTGATAGAAAAATCCTTTTTTAAACCTTTGCTGTTCACGTGGTGTTTTTTATGAAACTCAGAGGCTTCTAGCACACTTCCTATTAATAACTGATCAATTTCATTATTGCCTTGTGCTAGAGGACCTGGCAGACCTGTATGGGATCTGATGTGTGATATATATATATATATATATATATATATATATATATATATATATATGATGAATCCTCTTTCTGATTGTATCTTGTAATTGTATAAACAATGAAGTTAATTCTGTATTATCAGGAATAAATTCTACAGTCTCAATGTGTAAGACTACTCTCTCTGCATATTGAGAGTCAGTAACTATATTGAGGGGTTCTGGAAAATCTGTAAGTACCATGGGAATGGCATACAATTCTGCCTTTTGTACAGAATTGTAAGGGGTTTGAACTACTTTGCTTATTTCTCCTGATTTAGATCCTGCCTTACCAGATTTGTTTGCATAAGTGTAGAATGTAGGAATTCCAGAGATAGGTGTTTTTCTTACCATGTGTGGAAGGATCCAAATCGTTTTCTTTATGAATTGATTCTTTCACTTTTGGGATAATCGTTGCTAGTCATTCCCAAAAAATTACTATATGTTCTCTGCCTGTATTCATTATCTTTCCATGAGGAGGGAATTTCCTCATTAGTTAAAGGTACTATAATTTCTTCTGGGTCCCTTCCTGTCAGTTGATGAAGTCTTATACCTTTTATAATCAAGTCAGAGATCTTTTCTATATATGTTTTTAGTTTTTATTCTGTTTATGTGGTAGAAATATCCATTCTAATATGATACCTTCCCTGTGCATCAAAATCCCTGAAGGGTATTCTCTAGATGGTAATACAATCGGAACAGAGTCTAGTTTTGGATTCACATGGTCCACATGTGCTTCTAGTATCCTCTTTTCTATCCATTCTAATTCCTTTCCAGCTTCAGCTGATAGTATTAGTAGACTATTCAAGTCTTTGTCCCCTTTTAAGGCCATTTTCATGTTTTTTCAAACCATGCCCTTCTACTTCAATAATGGTTTGTAGTTGAGAAATCTCTCTTAGTAATTTTTGAAGATCATTTAGAGTCTGGTAGTGATCTCTCCTCATCTGTACTTTTTGTGCTCTAATTTTCTGTAGACCTATTTTATATCCTAAAAAGTTGATATCATCTCCTTTTAGTATTTTTTTTTTCTGGTGCAATTTGTAATCCCCAGCGAGGTAAAACTTCCCTTTCTTTCTCAAACATTTTTTCTAATATATCTACTTTAGAAACAACTAACAATATATCATCCATGTAATGGTAAATTATGGATTGTGGAAAGTGTTTACGAATTATTTCCAATGGTTTTTGCACAAAATATTGGTACAGGGTGGGGATATTTAGCATTCCCCATGACAAAACTTTCCATTGATATCTCTTTACCAGTTGAGAATTATTGTAACTAGGTACCATGAAGGCAAATTTTTCTTTATCTTGTTCTGGTAAAGATCAATAACTATAATAAGCCATTCTTTCGGTATCAAAGAAGGCAAGGGCATTCCAGACTGTAGAAAGCCCATTAGCTGGATAACTTTATTGATGGCTCTCAGGTCTGTAAGCATTCTGTTTTGGTTACTGAGGCAGTGGACATGGATCAAATTCTCTTTTCTACTTGGTCATTTTTATGTTCCATGTTTTGTATTCTACCTATCAGATCTCTATTGCCATCTTCAATATTCTGAAACTTTTTTCTAAGCATTCTATGTTTTGCATTCTGATTTTCAGCTCTTCATTGTCATTTTCAGCATTCTGAATCCTTGTTACTAAATCTCCTATGGTATGTACAAGTTGTGCTCTAATCTCAAACCTTTTCTTTAAGACTATCATAATAATGATGAAGCCCATTGCTATTACAAAAAAATGTGCATACTGGTTAAGTCATGATTTTCTTCTGATAAAATTCCTTCTATACATGAAATAAAAGAACTCCTAAAGTCCTGCATCATAACATTATCCCCCATATGTATAGAACAATTGATCTCAGATATTATATCAGCTTAAATTTTGAAGGATGTTATAATTACCTTAGATATAATCCTGCTGTCCTGGAACTTTGATGCTTTTAGTTGTAGATCTCAACTTGTAATTATTACGCCTGAAGGTGTACCACCAAATAGCATCCGTCAGCAGATGATCCTTCTGATTCTGGTCCCTGTAGAATAGCACTTAACAAACTAAGGCAAGCGAAATTTTGTTAAATGAAGGAGTGGAACAAGCGTTGTGAAAATTGCTGGGACTGCAGGGCTAACAGGTGTTGCCTCCTCTACTATTAGGAATGACTGGTGCCAAGAAGGGTGGGCACGGGGCTCTGTGCGAATGCAACTTGGGGGAATGGGCAGCAGCGACGTTGGAGATAAGTAGCTGGGAGTGCAATCTCAGGGCAGACGCAAATGTCCCACTAGCTGAAGTGTGTCCACCTGGTTTAGTCAAGGGACCCTGCCTGTTTGGGGATGGTGGTGGTGGCGGTGGATGATGGCAGTGGGCACACATGAGAGCCTGCACAGCTGGAGCAAGGAAACCGCAGCATACAGGTGCAAGGAGCACAGGGACAGGGAAGTATGCTGTAAGAGAATGCCAAGTAGCTGGGGTGGGGGAAGAAGCGGTATCTGCAGCCTGGGTGAAACCTAATTCCCAGGTCCCATGAAAATCCAGATTTCACTTCTGACACCAGATATTGTGGTTTAATAAGGACCAGAAAAAAATAGGCTGAATAGATGTTTATTCAGGGAGAAATAACTTACAACAGAGACAGATGAACACCATCAGGTTCCTCGTCCCAAGGATGCCTCTGGATGCTCTTCTGTCCCTGTACTGCAAGCTAGAGCGAGCTCTGGGGACCTTCCTAGACCTAATTCCCCCAGGTAACATCCACCCCTGTTCCCACCCCCAATGGGCATGGTTGGTGCCACAGGTACAGACAAAGTGAATGTCTCACTATACTCCACATCTCAATTTCCTTAGCTCCTGAGGTCACCAGACCTCACCTTTCAATGCTCAGCTCTCTCCCCAAATCACCTATCTTAGATTCTCTATCATCCCAACTCATGGCCACCTAACTTTATACCACATTGCCCATCTCCCCTCCTTATCCCTGACCTCATGGCCAACTTCCTCCCATCATAGATCCCTGAAAACTCACTTCTGATGTATTCCCTATACCAACAACTTCTGTGCCTCTGTCTTCCTCCCGTCCTCAAATAATTACTTAAACGTAATATGTTCTCCTTTCTGCTCTAGCCCTCAAGCTCCTAGATCTATACTAACTTCTCCATCCTTACACTTCCAAAACACATAAACACTTTCTAGTATCAAACTCTTCCCGATTTCTTCCCCCAAACTCTACATAGCAATGCCCCATGGCTCACCTTCTTGTCTATACACTTTTGCTCACCTAAAAATCTAACAGACTCTGGGATCCCATCCCATAATCTATTGATTTTCTCTCACAATCTATTCCCACCAATGTCTCTCAGCTCCCAACTTTCAAAGGACTCTAATCTCTTCTACTGTCTCAGATTTTTATCTCTCCAAACTTTACTTATCAAAAGCTTATCACTCACATTTCTTACCTGTTCTCCCCTCAAGACCTCCATACTTACCTATTTTCTTTCTTTTTTAATTATGAAATGGCTGGCCAATTACTAGCATTTCTTATTGGCTAGTTCTGTCTTAATATTAACCCATAGTCACTAATATATGTATTTCTACATGTTCTTATCTTACTGAGAACGCCAGACTCACGTATTCTCTTCCCCAGATCACATTGAGACTCCTCCCTACTACATCTTCCAGAATCCTCTTAGTTTCCTAGTCCCATCTATATTGCTTTCCTATTGACCAACAGTGCTTTATTCATTAACCAATAAAAGAAATATATTTATAGAATGACATCTCCCATCATATCCTCTTTTCTGTCTAAATAAAAAGGGCTTTAACTTTAACATAGTAAAATACATAGCAAAACAGTTATCAAATAAGAACTATAGTTACCAATATTTACTCCATTAACATTACCAGGAATTAAAGAAATGATCAATCATCTATCCTATCTCTGTGAGTCTAAAGTCTTATATGTAACTTACCTTTAATCCTAACTAAGGAAAATTATGACCATAATGTCTGTCTTCAACTCCATCAGAGACCACAGAAGGATAGTATATAAACTCTAGAATTGATTGAGACAACTCACTACCTGGTCAGTCACCCGAAGTTCTTTTGTAAATTGGAATATCCATCTTCAGCCCATATGCTACAGTGTATCTGGCAGACTCCTCAGCAAAACAGGAAACTTTAATTTAAAGTTTCATATTTACCTCTTTACTCAACATTCCCCAGTTCCTTTATACTCCTGTCCAAACATTCCCCCAAACCTACTACTGCCTCCCCCCTCACACACACAAGAGGGTCCTCTAACTATGACTACACTTTTTATGCAGGTGGCAGCTCCTTCCTGTCAAATAGAGCTGGTATCACACCAACTCTGCCAGTCATTAACAGTACAACATACCCTCCTTAACACAGGATAATCTCTTAATCCCCTCTTTGCATATTCATCCTCACCCTTCAGTTTCTATTCTGTCAAGAACACCCATTTCCCACAAATCTCATCTCTTCTCTGAAACTCTGACTTTTCCTATGCCCAGATGATTGTCAAACCTCCACTGCCAAATAATTCCCCTAAATTCATTAACTGTCTAGATGTTCTCAGATATCAAACTCTGATCAAATCCTACACTCCCAATTACAAGACATAACTAAACCCAAGCTCCCTCCCTCCCCCCCCCTCTGTGTGTGTGTGTGTTTCATGACTGAACCCTCGATTGGGTCAAAGTCATCCAAGAAACTCTCTCCTAAACTTCCACTGATATCTTCAATGACTCCCACTCTCCCACTACTCTCTTTCTGCATCTCTTCAAAGTCCTCCATTAGCTTCAGTCACTCTCATCTCCAATACCCTATTTACCAATGCCCTACCCTCACTACTGACTGCTTGTCCTCTTAATCATACAAGACTCTTTTGGGGAACCAAAGCAAAGTTCTTTCAACCTTTCAACACCAACACCCCAAAACTTGCTACAGACAGCTCCTCTTATGGTTTTCCAAGAACTTCCATAATCAACCTTGTTCCTGAAATATCTCAATTTTGAAACCCACATGGATACCCCAGGAAAGACTATTCAGATGTAACAAACACCTCTCTAATTGTAGTCTCCCCAGCACAACCAGATTCTGCTTTCAAATAACAGCTGTCCCCCAAGTATCCTTGTACAGCCAACCTAAATTTTCCTGTCCACTGTCAAGAACTCTTAAACTCCAGATAAGTCTCCTGCTATCAAATAACTTGAGCTTTCCTACGTATTGTCTATTCCTGATGGTGGAATCACTCCTTCTTTCCCTGGTCCTTGGACTCTTCTTCCCAACTCTTAAGATCATGAACCTAAAAGTTTCAAATGTACACCCAAGATAAACATTTCCCCAAACTCCTTAATGTTACCTCTGTCCCTATTCTATCTATCCCAACAGAATACAAATCAACTACTAAATGTTGCAGCAACTCTACTGCCAGCCCCAGCTATTTCCTTAGAACCCACATAATGATATACCTCACAGACTAAACTTCCCTCATCTCAGATGGTCTCACAGAACCTGGACATCTGACTGACACAGCCTGATCTCCCTAACCATGACGAACAACCCAGCTGCCTTGGGTCCCCAAACAACAATGCTCCATTGTCAGCAGAAAGCAACCTGGGTGGAAATGGAGGGACTCTAGCCAGCCCAAGCATGGCAACCATGGCCCTGGCAGGCCTTGCCCTTCTCCCCCATTCCCTCTACCTTGCTAAAATCCACTAATGGCACTCTGGAAGCTGGCCCCCAAAATCCATTCCCTTAGTTAGCTACTTCCTCGTCCTGCGGCTGACTACCAAGGTCCAGACATCAAAGCACTGAAGTCCAGCAATTAACCCCTGCCCTTTGGCCACCTTAATTAATACAATCAATTAAAATTAGGCACCTCATCCTAACAAGGGACCCCCCCCCCTTATGTGCTTTAGAGTTTTGCCATTATGAGGATGTCTTCTATCTTAGAATTGGAGTTACAGTTATGAGCTGCCACATCAGTGCTGGAAATTGAACCCTGGTCCTCTGGAAGGACAACCAGTGCTCTAATCATAGAGCCATCTCTTCAGCACCCTCCCCTTTTCCTTTATAAACTGCTATTTGTCTATGGCCACATCTGTCTCCTCTATATCCAGAGGTAGTACTTTTTATCCCCCAAGACAAAGACACCTTCCACCTGTCCCTTGCTTTTTTCCCCTTCTCTCTCAACCTCTATCTCCTGTCTTGGTCTCTTATTCCCTGCCCTTTGTCTTTCTGGGTAAAAAAAAAATCTCCTTTGCACTAAGAACTTCATCCTGGAGTGTCTTGAGCTGATACGGCTCCCTGTACCAGAGACCTAGCATAAAGTCAAATACTCCTATTCAGCATTAAGGGAACATTTATAATTGAAAGTAAAAAGGAAAGGATAAGAGAATTCCTGTGCCAATGTCAACTTATGGTGTACTAGGAACTTAAAGGACCCTGTAATATTTGACAGCAGAAACATAAAAGAATGCTTACGTGTTATAGCACAAATTTAATTTATATAATAAAAAGAATTTTGCTTTGCCACTTGAATAGTTGAAGTTTAAGAAGAATATGGTTTTTAGGGGAAAAAACAATTTAATTAGACTGCAGCAGAATGGCACCTTACAACCATCTGTAACTCCATTCCCAGAGGGTACAAAGACTTCTGGACCCTGTGCCCAACAGGATTTCACACATGCATACATGCTGGCACAACACACATTCATATAAATAAAAATAAGGCAACTTTAAAAGAGAGATTCATCTTTTAAAAATACCTAATACGTGTTCTTTTCAATATATTGATTATTCTGTTATCAGAACTGATTTGTGCCAAAGCAGTAATTGTGGGATAGGCATTCATCACAAACACCTGAAAAGCTATGATGGCTGGGTCCAGCATCCACAAGAGGACTATGGTGCGTGAGATGATGGTCCACCCAGTACATGACCACAAAGATGACCACCAGCATCAAGATGGTCTGTGTGGCCCTTTGCTCAGGGGATGCTCTCAGGTGGCTGCGGCTGTGAAGGTGCTTGCATTGCCTCTGATGTCTGAACAAGATAATCACCATGTATGCACTTGTGGTCAGCATAACTCCTACAAGAAATACATCTCTTGAGGTTGTCACTGTTACAATCAGTGCCCTGATGATGCTATTCATGGGGAAGAGTGAGTAATATTTGGTGACCTTCATCTGGCTGGTCTCACTCACCTTGGTAAAAGCCCCAACATAGAAGATCCACCTACTACTGAATAACAATAATAGAAGAAAGCATAGATCATGTATTTCCTTAGATTAGGTTTAAATTTTGCCAGCAAAGAGGTACTGGGACTGATAGTGACAGCCTGGAACACACTCAGGAGGCAGGTGATGCAGATGGAGAGGCCTCTCATCACTGTTTATGTAAAAAGTTGCCTTACATTTGAAGTCATTGTCAATGCTCAGTGACTCAAATACATCTGCAAGCCAGATATCCCCTCCAGTGAGGACCAGCACTATGTGGATGAGGGTCAGTTGACAGGACATCAGGTCTATGAGCTTAGATTTGTGAACTAGGATTATGAAAGTGTAGAAAAAAAAAGGAGAAACACATTGGCCAGGATTCCAAGTCCAGCTTGGAAATAAAGACATTCTTTAATGAAAACATATGTGGAAAGTGTATTTATCTTAAGAGAATAGTAGAAACTTATTTTATATACCTGAAAAAAATAATAGAGTATTCATCAAACTTGTGACTAAGTAGTCAGTATGTCTATATGAACAATCTGTTTTACCAACTTATTCTTGATTAACTTATTTTTTAATTTTTTTGAAATTCCACATTGTAAATGTCCTGTAGTTCTATATAACTTCCATATACTTCCTGTGTATATATACTTTATTATGCACAATAAATAATTCTCAGCCACATTTATTACAGAATAAATATTTTATGTGCCTGTATTGCACTTGGACCTCATGCCTTAGAAATCCAATCCTATTGATTTAATTTACATTGCTTCCTTTTATGATTAACACTAAAAACAGTAGTGATGAGAATAGAATATTAATCATATTTGTACAACTGAATAAAAATCATATTGATCATGTAAAAATCACAAAAGGAATCCAAAAGAGTGATGTGAGTCAGCCTTATATTCCATAATATTAATAAGCTCCATTTTGCAACTATCCATATCTTCATTCGTAATACTAATGGAATCACAGTTGATAATTCATGATAATCCCACTATTTTAATCAGCAATATGCCTATCTCAATTCATCTATTTTATTTTCCTTTTTCAATGAACTCACAATCCAGAATCTGGACTTAAAGGCATAGATACAGTTGGAGGCCATTAGTGCACTTTTCACACCCTATTAATTGTATAACCATTATTGTTATAAATGATCCTAGATGTTTGCTTCCCATTCCATTTAAAACTTGTGTGAACTCCACTTCTGGTTTAAAGAAGTAACTCCCAGCTATTAAGACAAGAACTGTTTTTATTTTTCTCAGGGGGGCACTGGGGTGGGTAAATAATTAATAATATGATTCTTTGGGGATGTTTCATCCTTCTATATTGTTATTCTACCCACCTACCTCCACCTTCTGTATTTATCTTCCCCCTTTACCTAAGAATCCCCCTTTTCTCTATCAGATAAATGGTATACTCCTCTGTATCTCCCTCCCACTTTCTTCTCCTCCCAGCCAAGGAGCCCACACTTTCCCCTTTACCTGGTGAGATCCCTTATACCTTGCTATTCTGCTCACAACCATCCCCATCCTGGCAATGGTGCCATTTTGCTCTCCTGGTGTCTGTAGTCACTACAGGGTTCATACTCACTCTGAAGATGTGGTGCTAATAGCTTCAAACAAGAGAGAATGTGTGACATTAAGACAAACACTACTTTCAACACATTGTGACAAACGATAACTTGCTGAGGATGACCATATAGTGATCCTGTTTTAAAAGACATTCCTTCCCATGCAGTTGAAATCAACGTCCCCAGTGTTATAATACATCATCAACACACAGTTTTGTTTTGTTGTTTAATAGTTTCAGTCAATAGTCTTAGTTTTGGTGCTTATGTTAGTTATTTAGCCTAGTGACCAGTATCATTATTTTATCAAATTCATATAATTGATTTCCTTAAATCAGCTCTGTAGTAGAGAAATAGAAAACTATTACACTAAGATTTTTGAGAGAAAAATAATGCCCAATTGTGTTTTCAAGTTTATTTGTATTTTCCACATGTATAAGTGCATGCATGTATATAGAGAAATAATGCAGAAGTTAGTGTATGAGATCACCATATAACATCCTCATGAATATGACAACGTACATCACACATTTTAGATACATTATTTTGCTCTTATAAAGCTTACTCTAGTAAAGGAATAGATTCATTCCAATTGCCAGAGAGAGATATATGATTCTCTCACCAATATACATTTACAGTAGCTTCACAGAGATGTTCTGTTTTATTTAAGCTCCAGGATACAAGCTGGAAGATGGCTCAGTGGTTCAGAGCATGTGTTACTCTTGAAAAGGACCTGGGTTAGGTTCCCAGTAATGACACAGTGACTCCGAACCATTTATAACTCTACTTACAGGAAATCTCTTGCCTTCTCTGATATTACATGTCAAGTAGTGCAGACATATATGCAGGAAAAACACTTACATATGTAAAATAAAATAAATAAGTCTTAAATAAAAAAGAAAATACTTAATTTTATTTATTAAGGATAATAATACATCCCTTAATCTCTAAATGAAAAGTATTGTAGCACATTTCAATTTTCAAATTGCAAATAGGTGAACTATATGTATAATAATTTTTATTAATTACACATGTAGTATGGCAATGTATTATAAACAAAATAAAAGGATAAAAGTTAAAGATAGTAATCTAAATTTGTTTTCTTATTCCAAAACTATGGTTTTCACCCTCTCTACTTCATACCCATGCTTTGTACATATTTATCACCTACAGAAAATGACACATCTTCTCATTCACATTCTCATTATGTGGCTTCTTTCTTGGGTGCTCACTGGAGGTGAGACTGGAGCAGAAAAGCCACAGCTACCACGACTACAAACTGAGTTGTTAACATACACATGAACTGAGAAAAGTCATTTGTCTTATTTGGAAAAAAACTTCAGTGCTTGGGTTCTCACATTATTCTAAGTTGTAGTACTTAGTTGTAAGTAGTAAAAATGTATCCATAAATATTCATAATAGTAGAGATGACATCACTAAATTGATCCAGACCAATAGACCAAGCAGTCTGCAGGCATCCGTCTGAAAAGACACACAACAATAGGCTCTACATTCTTCTGACTTTGGAACAGTCTTGTTTTAAGAATTTATGGTGGTATTTGCAAACTGCTTTGAGGAGATAATATAATGAACATGCAAACATATTAGCTCATTAAGATAGTAATGACCTAAAAGCTGTGTGACTGCTCAGAGAGAATTTAAAGTGATTATGGGACTTTTAGGTGATAAGATCTCTGTGAGTTCAAGGCCAGCCTGGTCTACAGTGCGAGTTCCAGAACAGCCTCAATACAGAGAGATGTCTTGTAAAATCAAAAAAAAAAAAAAAAAAAAAAAAAAAAGTCTTCAGGAATCTCAAGAAAATGAAGACCTTAGCCACTCAAATGAATTCCATGAAGTTTTTAAGGTATTAATTCATAGCATTTGCCTAATACTCTTAAATAATTCTAATATACAAGTTAGTCTTTAGAAATTGAATTGAGTTTGGCTACCTGCAGCTGGAAGCACAAAGACACTGACTAGAATGTTACCTTTTTACACTTACAAGCCGTCTCCCCTAAGATGAAGTAGTAGCAGCAGAAGAGTTTATCACTGCAGAGACTGTGGGGAAGCAGTCAGACCCAGAGCTTGGTCACACGTCACATGGCATTTGAGTCTGGGACATATATGGAAATTTTCATTAGAAGTGTGTGTGTGTGTGTGTGTGTGTGTGTGTGTGTGTGTGTGTGTGTGTGTGTATGTGTGTGTGTAATGACTGGACTACTGGGCCTAAGAATAGACCAATAGCATATTATTTACTGGGATGATAACATAAGTATGTGTACAGCACCTGAGTGAAAAACTGAGAGTTATATCAAACATGTTCATGAAATAAATGAACTTTAAGGAAAATGGAGAGAGTATCTCTGTTTCCTGCGTGACTGGATCAGATCCATGAGGGCCCTGCCTCATCACCAGTGCAGACTTTCAATGTGAATTACTCAAAACAAACTGAAAACTCTCTAGTGCTTGCAGACATACACTCATGCTTTGGTTTTCATGGTGTGATGCTCTGTGCCCAATGACTAAATAACACTTACCAGCACCATTTTATTCCAATTTTTAAAAACAATTATTTCATAATTCTATGTTATCTGGTTACCACTATAATTTTGTTGTATCTATAGTTCAGATTGGCTCCAGTCAAACTCAGGATGCTCCTGCCTTGGCCTCCAAAGTGCTGGGATCACAGGTGTGTGTGACCACAGCTGCCTTCACTTTCCATTTAGTCTCCTGTGTACATGAGTAGGTGATATTCCAGCAATATAAAAATGGACTTACAACGTTCACAGATAAATTTAAATTTACTTGGCATATTTTGTGAATGCCTATTTTTAATGAGCAATTGTATTTTGGAACTATTAGAGGAAAACTTTGGAATTTTGACTTTAAATAATTTTACATTACTCAAGAATTAAAAATATTTCTCACTGCTAATGAAAAGCATATTCAATATTATATAGGAATCAGTGTAACAAAGTTCAACTTTAAAAACTGAAACTATTAAACATGAATTCATTTTAATTAAAGCATTCAAACTCCTACTGAAAATTATCACGTTTACATTTTGTAAAGATAACTTTTCAGGAATATAATGAATAAGTGAAGTCAGACTTCTAGATACTTTTGAGATGCCCAAAAAGATCTACTTCATTAGAAATATTATAGTAGGATAAGCAAATCTATGAAAAAATGTAAATGATGGGAGATGTTATTCTGTAAATATGTTTCTCATACTGGTTAATGAATAAAGCTCTGTGGCCAATAGGAAAGCAAAATAGGTGGGGCTAGGAGCCAAGGAGGAAAGAGGAAGTAGGAAGGAGGAGTCAGCATGTAAAGCCTAGAGAAGCAAGATGCTGGACACTGTGCTCGGATAAGATGACCACGTGGAAACACTTAGATAAGTAGAAATGGGTTAATCATTAAGACAGAGCTAGCCTATAAACAATAATAGTAACTGGCCAACAGGATTGTATCAAATACAGAATCTCTGAGTGTTATTTGGGGCTCACGTGGCGGCAGGACCTGGCAACCAGAGGGGAGGAACAAATTGTCGGTCAGGTGGCCAGCGGGAAAAACCTGCCCGTAATATGTAAACTTATTTATATAAAGTTAAGAACATCTTATATTTTACTAGGCCATGAAGTGAAACTCTCCTAAGAATTCTAAGTATGGCTGGGTCGTGGTAGCACATGCCTTTAATCCCAGCACTCAGGATGCAGAGGCAGGAGGATCTCTGAGTTCAAGAACAGCCCAGAATAAGTTCCAGGGCTACAGAATAAGTTCCAGGGCAGACTCCAAAGCTACAGAGAAACTCTGCTTCAGAAAACAACAACATCAAAAGAATTCCTAAGTATATGCAAACTTAACAGAACAGAAACTTACTGATAAACACTAAATTTGTTGTATATTCCCAGCTTAAGTTTCATAAAAATTAATGCATAGGTTGAGACCAGGAATAAAATGAGAAAATACAAAATGTAATTTAAATATATCTTAATATTATAAATGTACTCCTGCAACTAATAAATGTGTTCTTTGAGTTTCACCCTATAAGCCATTTCAGGTGTTTTGTGAAATGGATGGAAAATTAACACAGCTGCCTTTAGCTAAGAGGAACCATGTTTTTAGAATTATAAGAGTACACACTCAAGAGAATCCATAGTCAGATATACTCATTCAAATATTCCATTTAGGGCCACTTTTTACAAAGATATGAGCATACATTCATTGTAAAAAGAGATGGGTTTCATGACATTTTCATTCAATATTTAATACCCATTGTTTGCCTCCACCCTGTTACCCTTTCCTGACTCTATCCTCTCTGTCAGTGAAATCTACAGTCTTTACAAATCATTACAGTGATATTTTGTTTCCACAAGCACCTATTGTACTTGCTAATGATACATTATAGCGCAAAAGTAAATTTCTAAACAGAGAACTTTCTAATAATTGTATTACAGAAATTCCTGCTTCATTCTACCACTTGCTTACAATTATAACTATTAATAGAATAAATAGAAAAGCAAACACTCACCAGCCTAGGTCTTTGATAAACATCCATGTGGGATAAGGCCCTAAGAAGCAATTATAAGGAAGAAATGTCATCACCGCATCTCCCTCTACACCCATAATTATCATGTCGCCTGGAAATGGGCAGCACTGACATTGAGGTTTTTAGAAAGTGAAAGTTCACTTTCTTAATTTCAGGAAAATAGTAGAGCAGGAACAGCTGAGCTCTGTGTGTCCCGTGTGTGTGAGTTATTCTCCCCAGGCCATATCTGACTGACTGTGTGAAGTAAGTGATCCCAGTCCTTGTGGACAAAACAAAAGTAAAGATAATATCCCATTTGTAAGAAATAAAAAAAAAAACCATTTTTGATTCCTCAAGGAATCCTTGCTGCTTCCAAAACATTCCTGATGATGTTCATACTTACTTACAGTAGCTTCAGAGTTTGACCTGGAAATTAACAGCAGTTTTGTTAAACATGAGAAAACATCACCTCCAAACACACTTGAGGAAAGTTACCTTTTTTACAGAGGGCACTGACACGAGGTAATGTAATCAACAGATAGAGAGCTGTGGGGCTGGGTTTGCAACTCAGTTGGTAGAGTGCATGTCTAGAAAGTACTGTTTATGTGAGACCGCAGGGAAAGAATTAAACTTCTGAATTAGAGGAACAGGTTAGGGAGAAGAATCCCAAGCCAATGGCAAAGACAAGACCTTCAATAAGATCAAAGAAGAAAACTGTTTCAAATGTAGGAAAGACACAGCCATACAAACACAAGAAGCACACGCAACACGTAAGAGACAAGACCAGAAAAGAGAATTTTTCATGGCATCTCGTAGTTAAACCACTAAGTATGCAGAACAGGAAAGGCACAAGAGAAAAACTACAAGTCACGAATAAAGAAAACCCATCCAAAGAACAGCTGACTTCTCAGAAGAACCTGGAGCAATGCAAGCCAAGTTCTAAATGACAGGCGACATGAAAATAGCATGTCCAGGTAAACTACTGCTGTGGTTGAAGGAAGACCTAACAATTTTCCACATCACAGACAGCCTAAAAACTTTAGGTTCAACAAACCAAACCTGAGGTAATAAGGGAAGCTTTATTTCGGAGGTAAAAGAGGAATAAACAAAACAATGGGACTATGGTAGAAACATGAGCCATAATTAATAAAACAGAAAGTACCACTGAGAACACAACACCAAAAATCAGCAACACAATGACCAGAACTAACACACACACACACATGTTTCAATAACTTTTTAAACATGAATGGCCTCAATTTTCTACTCAAAAGTCACAGACTGATTGAATGGATCAAGAAACAAAATCTGTCTATCTGTTGCCTACAAGAAACACATTTAGGTATAAAGACAGACATGACCTTAAAGGATGAACAAAGTACTCCAATAAAACTGAACCAGGAAGTAAGCAGAAGGCCTAACATCTAAACTAAAACTAATCAAAAGAAATAAAGAGGAAAAGTATATTCTATCAAGGGACCAGCTAACCAAGAAGACATCACTACCCTAAACATATGCACACCAATATCAGGGACATACAATTTTTAAAAAAAAAATCAATTTCTACATTAGAAGACACAGATTAACACCAATATCTTGATGTTGTGAATTAAATACCCTATCACAATACTTCATTTAAATCTATAGTACACAGCCATACTAAGAAAAATAGCATCGCAACTTCACCAAACCTGACATAGACAGTAGGTACAAGCATGGAGTCTTTAAGCTACAGCCACTGATCTTTGACAAAGATGCCAACAATATTCACCTGAGAAAAGCCAGCCCCTTCTCCTTTCAGTACATGATAAATTTAAGTCCACATGTAAATTACTTAATACTCCATCTCTCACAGAAACCAATTCCAAGAGTCTTAGAGACATTTACATAAGGTCCTAATCTCATGATTAAAGGGAAAAGTAGGGGAAACTTCAACGTATGAAAGACCCCCACTCAAGGCTAATATCTTAAGGCCTGGCTTAGCAATGGTAACGCCATTTTGCAAGGCTTCCACATAAACAAGTAAAAGTACAGGACAAGGTCAGTACTCACAGGCTGCCAAGTAGGATATCTGTGAACAGACATTTGGCCTTGGGAAGGGAGCAGATAGCTCGTAGAAAAACCCAAACATGAGCTAAGTCAGCTATTATCAGATCCCCAAACATGTAAGAGACTTGTCCTCGGATGACCCAATGCCTTATTTGAGCTGGCCAATGGGACCCCTGTAACTATGCATCTCGCTTCTGTACCCGCGCTTTTGCTACCCAGCCTTATAAAAGTCCCTCTCCCCAGCCTGTGGGCGCGCAAGTCCTCCGAGAGACTTTGTCGCCCACAGGTACCTGTGTATCTCAAATAAACCTCTTGCAGTTTGCATCCGCATCCGTGGTCTCGGCTCGGTCTTTGGGTCCAGGGGTCTCTTCCTGAAGGGAAGTCCTCTTCGGGGGTCTTTCATTTGGTGGCCCGTACGGGGACTTGAGACTCCCACCCAAGGACCACCGACCCACCATCGGGAGGTAAGCTGGTCAGCACTCTTTAACACTGTGTCTGTCTAAGCCTTTCTGTCTACGTCTGTTTCAGTCTGTGCCTGTATGTCTGAATCTGTACCGGTTCGTACGATCTGGCCAAATTGCTTGGCATCTGGCGGGACAGGGACGGAGCTGACAAGCTCGGACTTCTCCCCCGCAGCCTGGAAGATGTTCCAAGGGTGTCTGGAGCCCGATTTTTCAGAGCTCAATTCGTATCAGAAGGATACGTGGTTCTGGTCGGAGAAGAGGGATCCGGACCCTCGAAGTCTCCATCTCAGCTTTTGCTTTCGGTTTTGCGCCGAAGCCACGCTGCACGTGTGTTTTTTGTTTGTCTTTGTGTTCTGTTTGGAGCGTTTATTTTTACTTCCCTACTCCTTGAGGAGATGGGACAGTCTGTAACAACTCCCCTCAGTCTCACTTTACAGCACTGGGGAGACGTCCAAGACTACGCCAAAAAGCAGTCAATGGACGTCCGTAAGAAGAAATGGATGACACTCTGCTCATCAGAATGGCCCACCCTTGAGGTGGGATGGCCGGAAAATGGCACTTTTGATCTAAGAATTATTTCCCAGGTGAAAGACAAGATCTTCAACCCAGGACCTCATGGGAAGCCCTAGTTCAGGACCTACCTCTTTGGGTCAAACCCTTCGCAAGCCTCAAGAGCCCCCCTCCCTTAACCCTGAGTGAGCATCACAGGCTCAGTGTCCTCCTGCCAGCTGCACAGCACTCCACGCACCCTTAACCCCCACAGCTCCTCGGGCTCCCCCTCTGCCAATCAACCAGCCGCCCCTCCCTTCCTCCTCCTTATACCCCGCCCTCTTAAAGGAGAAACCCTCAAAACCTGTCTCCGCACTTTCCCCCGTCCTTCCTTCCCCCCCCCCCCCGACCCTAATACTCCCCTCATTGATCTCCTAAATGAGGACCCTCCTCCCTCTGCAGGGCCGGAGAACCAAGGCGCTGAGGCCGCGGCGACTGAACAGCCTATACGAGATTCCCCAGTCTCCTCACCCGTGGCTGGGCGACTCCGGGGTAGACGGGAGCCCCCGCCTGATTCCACTTCTCATGCTCTATCCTTCCTTCTCCAAAGATCCTGTCACCCTCACTAACCTAATTGAGTCTATTCTAGTCACCCACCAGCCCACTTGGGATGACTGCCAGCAGCTTTTGCAGGCTCTGTTGACCTCAGAGGAGAAACAGAGAGTTCTCTTAGAAGCCCGGAAGAATGTCCCAGGCGACAACAGCCGCCCCACTCTACTGCTGAATGAAATAGAGGCGGCTTTTCCCTTGAATCGTCCTGACTGGGACTTCACCACGGTTGCAGGTAGGGGATACCTACGTCTCTATTGCCAGTTGCTCATAGCAGGTCTCCGTGCAGCAGCACGCCGCCCTACTAATTTGGCTCAGGTTAAGCAAGTGATACAGGGACAGGAGGAGACGCCTTCAGCTTTTCTAGAGAGACTTAAGGAAGCTTACAGAATGTTTACCCCTTATGACCCAGAGGATCCGGGACAAGCCACTAGTGTGTCAATGTCCTTCTTTTGGCAGTCCAGTCCAGACATTAGAAGAAAGTTGCAAAGACTGGAAGGTCTTCAGGGGTATACTTTACAAGACCTCCTAAAAGAGGCAGAAAGGATTTTAATAAGTGGGAAACTCCAGAGGAGAAGGAAGAAAGATTATGGCAGAGAATGCAGGAAGCCCAGGAAGAGAGAGACAAAAAGAAAAATAAGGAATTAAGCAGGCTGCTGGCCACCGTAGTCACCAGACAGGACAGGAAGGGAGATAGAAAGGGAATCTGGAAGGGGACCAAGGTGGACAAGGACCAATGTGCCTACTGCAAGGACCGAGGACATTGGGTCAGGGACTGCCCCAAGAAGCCTAAGGGCCCCCGGAAGCCAAGATCACCAACCTCCCTCCTAACTCTGGAGGACTAGGGAGGTCGGGGCCAGGAGCCCCCCCCCCCCTGAGCCCAGGATAACTCTCAAAGTTGGGGGGCAGCCAGTCACCTTCCTAGTAGACACCGGAGCCCAGCACTCAGTCCTGACCCAAACATCAGGACCACTCAGCGACCGAAGGCTTGGGTGCAAGGAGCAACCGGTGGCAAAAGATATCGATGGACAACGGACCGGAGGGTTCAGCTGGCTACCGGTAAGGTGACACATTCTTTTCTGCATGTCCCGGATATTAGGAAGAGACCTCCTCACTAAATTGAGAGCTCAAATTCACTTTGAAGACAAAGGGGCTAACATAATGGGCCCCAACGGGGTCTCTCTCCAGATTCTCACACTGCATCTGGAAGATGAATATAGACTTTATGAAACTCAAAAACCCCAAGGACCCGACATGACTCCTTGGCTTGATAAATTCCCACTGGCATGGGCCGAGACTGGGGGAATGGGATTAGCCCCACGACAGCCTCCACTCATGATCCAACTAAAAGCTACAGCTACCCCCGTCTCAATTAAGCAATACCCCATGTCTCATGAGGCATATCAGGGAATAAAGCCTCATATAAAGAGGATGCTGGACCAGGGCATCCTCACCCCCTGTCGCTCACCCTGGAACACTCCCCTCCTACCGGTAAAGAAACCTGGTACTGGGGATTATCGGCCAGTGCAGGATTTAAGAGAGGTCAACAAGAGGGTGGAAGACATACACCCTACGGTCCCCAACCCTTATAATCTGTTGAGTGCACTGCCACCTTCCCACACTTGGTACACGGTATTGGATTTAAAGGATGCTTTCTTCTGCCTACGGCTGCATCCTGAGAGTCAATCCCTGTTTGCTTTCGAATGGAAGGACCCAGATCTTGGGCTCTCAGGCCAACTAACCTGGACCAGGCTTCCTCAAGGGTTTAAAAACAGCCCAACCCTCTTTGACGAGGCTTTGCACTGAGACCTGGCAGATTTCAGGGTGCAACACCCTGCCCTGTTACTGTTCCAATATGTTGATGACCTCCTCCTAGCGGCAGCCTCAGAACAGCAGTGCAAGGAGGGCACAGAAGCCCTCTTGCAGGCATTGGGACAATTAGGATATCGGGCATCCGCAAAAAAGGCCCAAATATGTCAAAAAGAGAACATCTACCTAGGCTATCAATTAAGGGATGGACAGAGATGGCTGACTGAGGCACGCAAACAGACTATTACTAACATCCCTGCCCCTAAAAATCCCTGCCAGCTGTGGGAGTTTCTGGGGACTGCAGAGTTCTGCCGCCTCTGGATTCCAGGGTTTGCAAAGATGGCTGCACCCCTATATCCTCTCACTAAGCAAGGGACTCTGTGTAATTGGGGAGAGGAGCAGCAGAAGGCATTCCAAAATATTAAAAAGGCCTTATTAGCCTCCCCAGCATTGGGCCTCCCTGATATCACCAAGCCCTTCGAATTGTTCGTGGACGAAAGGCAGGGCTATGCTAAAGGGGTCCTCACTCAGAGACTGGGCCCCTGGAAGCGTCCAATAGCCTACTTATCCAAGAAGCTTGATCCAGTGGTATCGGGCTGGCCACCCTGCTTGCGGATGATAGCAACCATTGCAGTCCTTGCCAAGGACGCCGGTAAATTAACTCTGGGTCAGCCCTTGACTATCCTAGCACCCCATGCAGTGGAAGCCTTGATCAGACAACCTCCTGACCGCTGGCTTTCCATCGCCCGCATGACTCATTACCAAGCCATGCTCCTGGATTCGGACAGAGTCCAATTCGGACCAGCGGTTGCACTCAACCCCGCCACTCTGCTCCCCCTGCCAGGAAAACCAGAACTGCATGACTGTTTCCAGATCCTTGCGGAAATGCATGGGACCAGACCGGACCTGACAGACCAACCCCTCCAAGATGCTGACTACACCTGGTACACGGATGGCAGCAGCTTCGTGGCGAATGGGGAGCGGAAAGTGGGAGCAGCAGTGACCACAGAGATGGAGGTAATCTGGGCGAAAGCCCTTCCGGCAGGCACCTCAGCCCAGAGAGCTCAGCTCATCGCGCTTATTCCTGTCAGAATGGCTAAAATCAGAAACACCAATGACAGCTTATGCTGGAGAGGACATGGAGAAAGGAGAACACTCCTCTACTGCTAGTGTGAGTGCAAACTTGTACAGCCATTTTGGTTCTAAAGAACCTCTGACAGAGGAACCAGGATGTATCCCTGGAGCATGAAAGGACTTTGGGAGCACATTCCCCATGGAGGGATACTCCCTTAGCCTAGAGACAGGAGGGAGGGCCTAGACCCTACTCCAAATGACTTGACAGATTTTGATGATCCCTCCTGGAAGCCATCACCCTCCCTGTGTAGTGTGTAGGGAATGGGATGGGAGGAGGTTCTGGTGGCATGGGAGGAAGGAAGAGGGAACTGGAATGTATAAGTAAAATAAGAAAAAATAATAAATAAATAATTGTTTAAAAAGATACAGCTATATCGTTATTGGGAATATACCCAGAGGACTCTTCATCCTACTACAGAGACATTTGTATATTCATAATATCCAGAAATTGGAAACAACCAGATTTCTATTAAACAGAAGAATAAATAAGGAAAATGTGGTACATTTACATAACAGGATATCAATCAGGCATTAAAAGTAATGAAATTTGCATGTAAAGGGATGAAACTAATAAAAGTCATTCTGAGTGGTATAACACAGACCCAGAAAGACAGCTGTGGTATATGTTTGCTTATATTTAGATATTAGCTATTACATCATTAACAAGCAAGACATGATAACCACAGAGGTTAGATAGAGGTATGGAATAGAGGTCAGGGATCTCACTAGGAAGGGAAAATAGAGTTGATAGTTATGTAAGGATGAGGAGGTGATGAGAGATGGCGTTCTGTAAATATGTTTCTCTTATTGGTTAATGAATAAAGAACTGTTGGCCAATAGGAAAGCAAGATGGGCGGGACTAGGAGACAAGGAAGATTCAAGGAAGCAGTAGGGAGGAGAGTCAACATGTAGAGACTTGAGAGAACAGAGGTCTGGGCCCTCTCTCTAGTAAGATGAGACCACATGTAAATGCTTAGATTAATAGAAATGGGTTAATATTTATGACAGAGCTAGCCAATAAAAAATGCTAATAATAGGCTAACCGCTTTATATCTAAAACAGCATCTCTGTGTGTTATTTGGAGCTGGTGTGGCTTGAGACAAGGCTAGCAGGAAAAACCACTAGTGACAAAGAGGTCTAAATGGGAGGGTCAAATGGAGAAAAGTAGGGAGAAGAGCAAGGAAGGGAATGCTGGGAGGGACAGCTAAAACTAAGGAACATTTAAGGACCCATGGGAAAACTTACTATAGTAAAAGCTTCCTAAAGTATAAACATATAGAAAAAGTAATCTAAATGAAATTGACAAATAAGAGTTAGGACAGAACTGTAGAGAGCCGCGAAGTACCACGCCTTAAAGTGGCGCTGGCTTCCGCCTTACACCTTCCCACTGGTGAGGGCTCTCTGGCGTAAATAAGCCCTTATTTGGTTAAGTCTGTTCAGCCTGTCTGCTTCCACATTAGAGTAGCCTATCTGCAGGGTCCACATAGCTCACTGGGGTTGGTTACTGCAAGGGTATTTAAGCCTGTGTAGGGGTCTCCCGGGTCTCTCTAGCAGGTCAAAGGAAACATGTTTCAAGGATCCTGATTAAAACTGCATGAAGAAGATCTTCCCGGAGTCGCATCGTCCTTGCTGGCAGGGTCAGGCACGGTACACAGAACCACAAGTGAAACCGCTCATCACCAAATGAAGCTTCCAGTCCTGGGAATTGGTTATATCTAATTGAGTTGTTGGCCAAAGGGGCTAATTGAGAACCTGAAAACAACCCAGGGGATTGTCAAAGCTATTGTTTGCTCTATAGAAATAATAGACAACACCGGCTGTCCTGAAGACAATACCTACACAACTAATTGACCATGAAGAACTCAAGGTGGGGCTCATCTATGACCTTCACCTCTACAGATTATAGCTTGATGATCCCACCTGGAAGACATCACCCTGTCTGTGGAGTGGGGGTGGGTGGGATGGGAGGGTGGTCTGGGGGGGATGGGAGGCAGGGACAGAGGGAGGGAAGAAAAGGGAACTGGGATCGATACGTTAAATAAGATAAATAAATAAATAAATAAATAAATAAATAGAAAAGAATTCTTTTCTCCGGAGCTCATAGAATTCTTTGGAAGTGGTGGCAGAAAGACTGTAAGAGCTGGAGTAGACAGCTTGTGGAGGACACCACAAAACAAGGCCTTATAAACAAAGAGCAACAGACTCACATATAAATTCAGAGGATGTGTAAGCATGCACAGGTCTGCACCAGATAGTCTCCTAGAAAGATAGGAGAAGTGGATAGAGGACCTGTCCCAAATCCAGAAGCTACCTCCACTTGACAGCCACTTTCAAATGAAACAGTAGCATTTTCTAAGGAAGTCTCACTGTGGAAACAGACCACTCATAAGGGTAGGCACCACGCCCAACAGTAGATGCCCAACAAAAAATGAACTCGGTGATGTCTCCAGGTCCTTTGCATATGTTCGGACTTCTGGTTTTATGTTTTTATGAGACCCCCTATGTGTGAACTTGTGTTTCTATATCTGTGTTTCTTTTTCTTTGGCTGTTTTTCTTCTGTTTGTCTTCTTCTGATAGGTTTATTTTTGTTTCATATAGTTGGTTTTTATTATTATCACTTAGATGCTTGTTTGTTTTCTAAGGAGAGACAGAAAGAGTGTAGCTCTGGAGGACAAGAGGTACTGAGAGGAGGACAGGAACAGGAAACTTTAATTAGAATGTATTGTAGGAAAAAATATTGTCTCAATAAAAAAAAAGCACAAATTTGAATGGGTGGTGTATAGCAGTGAAGACTTCTAATCATAGAGCTGGGGTCACAGAGGCAGGAGGTAACTGCAGCTACCATCTTGGCCTATTGGAAGCTCCAGGTCACAGTGACAGAGGCTCTCTCGAAATAAAAGGTGAATAGCACATGAATAACAAAAGTCAGGTCTCCTGGCCTCCATGTGCATATGAACACCTATCCTTCCTCTGTGCACACACGCATGCATGTACACATTCACAGAAACACACTGTACATTGTGTATCTGTATATTAATAATTTTGAGCTACTGATAATGTTTCAATAGGTGTGGATGACATAAAGTACAAATACACAGGAAATGAAATTTCGACTCTTGAAGGAGCTGTGGTTAAAAATTGAATGTTCAAATTCACGTCATATTCATGATGCAGAGAAACTATATTTAGGAAAGAGAATTAAATCCACAATAGGATATTTAAACTATTTTTGATGACAGTTAGTAGTTTAATATTCCTTTAAAAGAAAAGCTTAAAAATTCACTATCAATAGGGAAATTACTTTGAGCAACCTCAGCATAAAGGGAACATTTATGATATAAAAGAAAAGAAAGGGTATAAGAGAATTCCTATGGAAATTAAACTTACTGTTTACAATGAACTTAAAGGACTCCATAGTATTCGTCAACAGAAATGTCACAAGAATGTACATGCAGAATAACACAAATTTAATTTAAAGAATTTTATTTAAAGGAGGAACTTGATTTGCTACTTGAACTATTCAACAAACACTTTAAGAAGAAACTTGAGTTTGATAAATAATAATAATAATAATAATTGCAGCTGCATCAGAATGACTCCCTATAAACATCTGTATTTCCAGTGCTGTAAGAGGAGGAGCAATGACCACTTCTGACCTCTGTGGGCACAAGGAATTCACGCATACATACATGCTGACATGATATTCACAAGTACAACTAAAAATGAATAAATCATTTTATTAAAAATGAGAAAAAAAATCACCATTACTTGCCACACCAACCCCAGTGGAGACAGTGTAGCAGTGGCTGAGAGAAATCTCAATGGCTATCTGTCCAGAGGTTCCCACCACACGTGGTTACGCCTCCTGGGGAAAAGTGGTCCAGGTCCCTGCAGGTGCTTACTTGGCTGGCTGTTTGGAACAGGTGCTAGATGTGTTTTGTGCTATGATAACAATAATGCCTTTTATTCATGGATATTTTAGCCTGTAGCTCCACTGTTAATTCAGAGAAGCCTAGAGAACACTTAGACATAGTTTCAGGAAGAGAAAGAGATACAGATCAGCAATCAATAGATGGATATTGCCCTCTGTTCCCTCAGATACAGATCCTAAGGCGCCAGTTGTGACGTCAGACGTTAGCCCAGGGCCTGATAAATCAATTAGGGCTAAAGCTGTAAGAAGCAGCCCACAATGTGACCCTGCCTGTAATTAGCCCACCCGCAACAAAGCTGCTGTGAGATTTACTACAATACTCTAACTTGGGATTTTAGGGCCCTTGAACCTGACCATAAGCAGGCCAAAATAAACAGAGGCTCCCAACTATGCACTTGCTTAAAAGTATTTACGATCTCATACTTCAAAGGGAATTGCTATAATCTATAGAATGTCTATTTATCTTTAAACTGTGACCAAAGATCTGTTCTTTGAACTTTCTGTATAAAAACCCGTTATTTTGGAGTAAACTTTGCAGAACTTCACAAACCTCCTCAAGTGTGTTTGTGTCTGTCTGTCAAGCTGAAGCCACTCCTGACCTGGTCATCCGAGTCTTGGTCTCCATGCAGACCTGTTACTTACTGAGCAGTCTGCAGCAATTACTTAAAAATCTTATGGCACTTAGACCGCAAGCGTGCCAGCATATTGATTATTCTGTTATCAGAACTGATTTGCACCAAAGGAGTAATTGTGGGATAGGCATTCATCACAAACTTCTGAAGAGTCAGAATGACGGGGTGGTACATCCATGACAGCAATGCAGTCGATGAGAATACAAAGTCCACCCAGTACATGACCACAAAGACAACCACCAGCAGCAAGATGGTCTGTGTGGCCTTTTGCTCAGGAGATGCTCTCGAATGGCGGAGGCTGTGAAGATGCTTGCATTGCTTCTGATGTCTGAACAAGATAATCACCATGTACCCACTTGTGGTCAGCATAACTCCTACAAGAAATACATCTCTGGAGGTTGACACTGTTAAAATCAGTGCCCTGATGATGTTGTTCATGGGGAAGAGTGAGCAATATTTGGTGACCTTCATCTGGTTGGTCCCATTTGCATTGATAAAAGCCCCAACATAGAAGATCTGATTGCTACTGAATGACAAGTTGAGAATCCATATATAGAATAAAGCATGGATTGTGTATTTCTTCAGATTATGTTTAAATTTTGCCAACAAAGAGGTGATTGGACTGATAGTGACAGCCTGGAACACACTCAGGAGGCAGGTGATGCAGATGGAGAGGCTTCTCATCACTCTGTTTATGTAAAAAGTTGCCTTACATTTGAAGTCATTATCAATGCTCAGTGACTCAAATACATCTGTAAGCCAGATATCCCCTCCAGTGAGGACCAGCACTATGTGGATGAGGGCCAGTTGACAGGACATCAGGTCTATGAGCTTAGATTTATGAACAAGGATTATGAAAGTGTAGAAAAAAAAGAGAAACATATTGGCCAGGATTCCAAGTCCAGCTTGGAAAAGAAGGACATTCTTTAATGAGGACATATGTGGACAGAGTGTTCATCTTAAGAGCACATTAGACATTTGTTTCATATACCTGAAAAAATAATAGATTACACATAAAACTTCTGTCAATGTGTCTTTATCATCATTCTGTTTTATCTACTTACTCTTGATTAACCCATCTCTTTAAATTTTGAAGTTTCACATTGGATATGGCCTGTATTTGTATATACTCTCCACATTATCTCTTGTGTATGTATAGTATATTGTGCATGATAAATTCATTCTCAGCCATATTAAATGAAGAATGAACACTTTATGTGCCTGTATTGAACTTGGAACTCCTGCCTTAGAAATCAAATCCTATTGTTTACATTGTCTCATTTAATAGGTAACACCTAACACATTAGTGACAAACGGAGAATCATATTTTTACAACTAAATAAAACTTATGTTGACCTGGAAAAGATTTACAAAAGAAATCCAAAATAGTGAGGAGAGTCAGTCTCATGTTGCACAACCTTAATAAGCTTTATTTTGCAACCAACTATGATTTCACACATAATTCTAATGGAATCACAATGATAATGCTTGATAACCCCACTATTTTAATCAACAAAATATCTATCACGGTTCAATATTTTTTACTTTTGTTTTTTGTTGTTGTTGTTGTATTTTTCTTTTGCTTTTATTTATTTTTTTTTTTTTTTGCTTGTTTCTTGAGACAGGATTTCTCTGTGTAGCTTTGGAGCCTGTTATGGAACTAGCTCTGTAATCCAGGTTGGCCTTGAACTCACAGATATCTGCCTGCCTCAGCCTACTGAGTGCTGGGATTTAAGGTTTGCGCCAACAACACTTGGATCACATTTTCCTTCTTTTATGTCCCTTTTTCTATGAAATCTTACATTCCCAGGATCCAGAATTAAAGACATACATAGAGTTGGAGGCACTTTCCACGCACAAAATAATTGTATATCTATTGATTATTGGTATAAATAATCCTGGATATCTCCCAGTTTAGATCCCATTCCATCCCATTTTGGAAGACTCCACTTCAGGTTTTAAGAACTAACTCCCAGGTATCCAGAAAAAGTGTTCTTTTCTTTTCCATGTGTGTGTGGTGGGGGTGGCAATTCATTAATATTATGATGCCCTATGATTTTTTCTTTTTTTCTTCTGACTTGAAGCATCCATGTTGTTATTTTATCTACCCGACTCCTTTTGTATTTATCTCCCTGCACCTTGCATAAGCACACCCCCATTATCCCATTCTCCCTATCAGATTGGGTGCATTCTGCCATTCCCCTATGTCTTCCTCCCACCTTCTGCCTTTCCCATTTCCCTGATGAGACCACTAGTGCACTGTCATTCTACTCTCTAATGCTACCCACACCACTCCAATCCTGGCCACGGTCCTGGTTTGCTCTGATATCTGTAGTTACTACAGGCTACATAGTCACATCTGAAGATGTGGAGACCGGAGCCTCCAACAAGAGAGAACATGCAACACAGATACAAACACTGATTTTCAATATTTGTGTCAAACGTGAACTTGCTGAAGATGACCATATTCTCTCCCTGTTTGAGAACTTCTGTATTAAAGTAGATTCCTTCCCATGCAGTGGAAATCAAGGTCCCCAGTGTTATCATATGTCATCAGTACACAGACAGCTTTTACAGGTTCACTCAACAGTCTTAGTTTTGGTGCTTATGTTGGTGATTTGACCTGGTTACCAGAATCAATTTTTAATTGAATGATTTAATCCAGTACTTTAGAATTAACTTTGTGACAAAAAACAGAAAACTACCACACTTGCCCAGATTCCTTTGAGAAAAAGATGCCTAATTATATAGTCAAGTTCACTTGTATATTCCACACATACAGATGGATGCATGTACATATAAAAAAATGCAGAAGTTAGCGTATAAGCCCACCCTATAATATACCTGTGACTATGACAACATAATTTACACATTTATATTTGCTTAAAAAATATTGGTCTAGTGCATGGATAGATTCATTTCACTTGCCAGAACCAAACACTCGATTCTCCCACCAACAGTAGCTGCACCGTGGTATTCTTGCTTTTTTTAAAACCTCCTAAATACAAGCTTGAGAGAGATGGCTCAGTGGATCAGATCATGATTTACTCTTACCAAAGACCTGGGTTAGATTCTCGGCAATGACATGGTGTCTCAGAACCATCTGTAACACTAAATCTGGGGGACTCACTGCACTTTGGGGTCCAAGCATGCAAGCGGCACACAGACATACATGCGGGCAAAACCCTCATATATGTAAAATTAATCTTAAATAAAACTAGCTACAGGACAACACTTATTCAGCCTTGGAATCCAAACTGAAAGAAGGGAATCTACTTCAAAAATTCAAAAAGCAAAAGAACAAACCATATATGTTAAATAATTTTCAATAATTATCCATTTACATTATATCAATATATCACATGTATTATAAGCAATATAAAAGGGTAATATCATAAGGTAAAAGGTAGTAATCTAAAATGACATTTTCCTTAAACCAAAGGTATGTTCTACAACCTGGATAATTCATATGCATTGATTCATCTTCTAATTCATTAACTGCAGTCTTTCTCTGGACCTCACTCTAACTGAGACTGAACCAGAAAAGGCCACAGCTACCACTGATTAAAAACTGATGGTTAACATATACATGCATTGGAAAAAAAGTCATATGTTTTATTTGAAAAAATTGCAGTGCTGAGGGCTTTCACATTAAAGATTTTAATATTTAGCTCAAGTACAAAAACACGAGGTGTTTTTGTACTTGAGGTTATAAACACAATATTAAATTGACCCCGACCTGAAGACCAAGTACTCTGCAACAGCTGTCTGCAGACATGTGCAGCAATAGAAACCAAGAACTGCTCTGTGCATGCAGAGCTCTGTATTCTTTCAAGAAAAAATACTTTATCCCTTCATTATCAGAGTATTTGATTTTATAAGAGTCTTGTTAAGGACGTATGGTGATCTTTGCATTTTCTTGGTGGAGTTTTAACAATATAATGAACATACATATATATTAGATCAAGTATCATTTTCATTTTAAGTTTTGCCATATTTAGAGAATAATGATCAAAAAGCAGTATGACTGCTCAGAGAGGACACAGAGTGATTATGTTACATCCAGATGACAAGATTCATGGTGTAGGCTGAGGGACTGACTACTGTCGGCAACATTAATAAGTCTTCAGGATCTCAGCAAGATCAAGGCCTTAGCCACTCAAATTAGTTCCATGAAATCTTTATGAAATATAATTCCATCAGGCATAAGTAGTGATTATTGATTTACAGTATTAATTGATAGTAATTTCTTGATACTCTTAAATAATTGAAATATATAAGTGATTCTTTGGAAACTGGATTTATTACAGGTGAACTGGAAGCACATAGACACTGACTAGAATATTACAGTCTCACAGTTATGAACCCGTTCCCCTGAGATGAAGCAGCAGCAGCTGAAGAGTCTGTCACTGCAGAGACTGTGGGGAAGCAGTCAGACCCAGAGCTTCATCACACGTCACGTGGCATTTGAGTCTGGGAAAGACACAAAAATATTCACTGGAAGTGTGTGTGTGTGTGTGTGTGTGTGTGTGTGTGTGTGTGTGTGTGTGTGTGTGTTCCTTTAATGACTGGAATACTGGGCCTAAGAATACATCAATAGAATATTGTCTACTGAGGCTTCTAATATAAACATTACAGCACTTGAATAAAAAACTGAGAATTATACCAAATATGTTCATGAAATGAATGAAAGTTAAAGAAAATGGAGAGTATATCTCTGGTTCCTGTGTGACTTGATCAAATCCACGAGGGCCCTGCAGACTTTTAATGTTAATTACTCCAAACAAACTGAAGCTTCTGTAATAATTGCAAACATAACCTATTGCTTTTTGGTGGTTTGGATGCTCTGTGTCCAGTGACTTTATTAGCATAGTTTGTTCCATTCTTAAAACAACAATTTTGTAATTTATGCTGAATTCCATTTCAATTTTCATATGTATGCGTGTGGGAGGTGGTGTCAAAACCTGTACTTCAGACTGATTTCAATTAAATTCATGATGTTCCTGCCTTAACCTTCAAATGCTGGGACGACAGGTGTGTGGCACCACACCTGCCTTCATCTTAGTCTCCTGTATACATTAGTAAGTGATATTCCCGTAGTGTAAAAATGGACTTATGACATTCAGCAGCTAAACATCCTTCACATATATTGTGAATGCACATTTCAATGAGCAATTTTATTTTGTAACTATTAGAAGAAACCTCAGGGATTTTGACTTTAAACAATGTTATACTGTTTGAGGATTGAAGAGATTATTCACTGCTAATGAAAAGCTTACTCAATATTATATCAGTATCAATATTCCAAAGTTCAATTTAGCAAACTTGAAATAGTAATCTTAACATTGTTTTAATGAAAACATCCAAATGAAATTTTTCCAATTTACATTCTTTAAAGCATAATTTTACAAGAATTTAATAAATAAGAGATATTCTATGTTTAAATAATCAGAAAATATTTACTCCACTAAATAAAATAAATTTGCAAATAAATTTATTTATTTAAATAAATGTGAATTTTTAAAAACGTATTTATACAATGTTAAAAACATAAGTTTCAACTAGTAAAGGTGAAACTTTTCTCAGAATTCCTAAGTATATACAAACATAATGGAACAGAAAATTACTAATAAACCCTAAATTAGTATGTGTTATATATTTCTGCCTTAAGTTTCATAGACATAAATTCATATGCAGTTAACTTGAGAAACATAGTAAAATGACAAAATACAAAATATAATTGAAATGTAATTTAGTATTATAAATGTACTACTACAAATGAATAAATGTGGGTTTTCTGATTTTCACCCTCTAAAGTATTTCTGATATTTCGAAAAATGGATGAAAGACTAACACAGTTGTCATCTGTTGTGTTTACTTGTGATATTGTTTGGCTCAAAATTAAAATTCTAAGCATTGAATTATCTAATCATTTTATTATAGAAAATCTTGATTCACATCACTGTGGCATACTTACAGCTCTCACTATTAATGAATAGAAAAGCAGACACTCACCTGGCTGGGCCTTTGATGAACATGCATGTGGAATGAGGCCCTACAAAGCAGTTATAAGGAGGAAATGTAATCACCTCTTCTCCCTCTACACCCATAATTATCATGTCATCAGTAGAGGGCAGTTCTGACCTTGAGGTTGTTAGAAAGTGGTACCATCAAGTGAGAAAGTTCACTTCCCTAATTCCAGGAAATCAGTGGGGTAGAAACAGCTGAGCTCTGGGTTTCCCCCGTGGGTGACCTAGTCTCTGCAGGCCATGTCTGTCTGTGTGTATTAGCTGATCCCAGTTATTGTGAGTAAAATGAAATGAAAAATAGTAATATTCCATTTAAAAGAAGTAGAAAAACATTTTTGATTTCCCAAGGTATCCTGTATCATAACTACTTCATAAACATTCCTGATAGCCTCCATGCTATCTCATCAAAAAATTAACAGAACTTTTGCTCAAATGAAGAAAGTGTCTACCCAGATGCAATCTTCCACCTACAGATTGTCCTGCCTATTGGATGTGCTAGGGAAGAGTGGCCTAGAGTTTGAAGGAGTGGCCAACCAATAACCTATCAGGCCTGGTTAAGAGAGTAATCCCACCCATGACACTGCCTTGATCACCAGAACCCATAGAGTGGATGACACAGAGACCTAGGATAGAACCAAACATGACAAAAAAAAAATGTCAATGTAACAATGCCTAACGATATTCCGTCATGCAATTAGATTTGTGCCTAGTCCAATTTCATGAGAGATGCAATACCCAGAAACGGATGGAAACAGATCTAGACACATAGCTAAACTTTAGGCAATAAAAGCAAAAAAAAAAAAAAAAGAAGAAGAAGAAGAAGAAGAAGAAGAAAAGAATATATATAAATACTGTGCTTTGAGCTTATTCAAAAGGAGATTCTCAAGAATTTTCTTTGATTTCTACTAGAAAGCCTGAAGCAGAGACTTTAAGGTTGCTAGACTGGGAATAACATATGAGGTGCACCAAAGATGATCTAAATTGACCTGAGCTAACATAGATTAAATGAGATGTCCCCTAGAACACTGACCATTTAAACATTTAGTTTCCAGTTGATGCTGATGTTTTGGGTGAAGCATTTATCCACTTATTCTTTTTTAACAAAAAAGGGTAAGAATCTGAATGATTAGAGAATTGGCAGAAAAGCAACTAGTGATCTATTCTCTTTCATTCTAGATTGCAAAATGCCAAGACTCCCTCTAAGTCCAATCCTACTACCCTTCATGTCTCTCTATCTGTCCTCATTCCTACAAAACCTCTACATGTAATTGTGGTCTGATAGTAGCTAGTTACACCCTCTAATTAAAAAAAAAAAAACTTATTGTCAGTCTTGGGAGCATCAGAATGTGATCAAAATATCCCACAACATTCTGCCCTTTTTGTCTAAATAAAAGGGAAGGTTTTACCTCTAAGACGATAAAATTATATGCAATGAGAATAATTATTAGGTAAAAATTACATTCACGAGGCCTAGTCCATTTGAAATTGGCAAATTAAAGAAAATACTCCAACATCGATAGTATCTTGGTGAGTCCAAATGTGACCTATGTTCACATAGGTCTGAGTTGGTCCAATGCTGGTATCCCAGCTGTCAGTCCGGGGATCCATTAGCTCCCCCTTGCTCAGGTCAGCTGTCTCTGTGGGTTTCTGTAGCCTGGTCTTGTCCCCAATTTCTTATCACTCTTCCCTCTCTGCATCTGGATTCCATTCCATTCAGTGTTTAGCCGTGGGTGCCTGCTTCTGTTTCCATCAGCTACTGGGTAAGGGCTCCATAATGGTAGGTAAGTTAAGCGTCAATCTCATTATCAGGTAAGGGCATTCAAGGTAGCCTTTCCACTGTTGCTGAAATTTCTAGGTGGGTCAGGCTTGTAGGTCACTGGACATGTCTCTAGAGTCAGTTTTCTCTTCAAACCAATAATGGCTCCCTCTTTTATGCTCTCTCTCTCTCTCTCTCTCTCTCTCTCTCTCTCTCTCTCTCTCTCTCTCTCTCTCTCTCTCTCTCTCTCTCTCACATATATTCCTCCCCTGACTCAATCTTTTCAGTCCCACACGCTTTCTTTTCCTCCTGTTCTCTTTCTCCTAGCTTCCTCTCCACTCACTGTCTCCCTTCCCAATATGTTCAGGAGATCTTGTTCCTTTCCCCTTCTGTGAGGGACCATGTATGAAACTCTTAGAATACGCCTTGTATCCTAGTTTCTCTGGTGGTATGAATTATAGTCTGGTGATCCTTTGCTCTATGTCTAAAATCCATATATGAGTGAGTACATACCATGTTCCTCTTTTTGTGACTGGGTTACCTCATTCAGAATGGTTTCTTCAAGTTCCATCCATTTGCCTGCAAATGTCAAGATTCCATTGTTTATTTTTTGGTTTTTTTTTTTGTTGTTGTTGTTTTTCTGCAGAGTAGTATTCCATTTGTGCCAATGTGTCACATCTTCTTTATCCATTCTTCAGTTGAGGGGCATTTAGGTTGCTTCCAGGTTCTTGCTCTTACAAATAATGCTGCTATGATCATAGTTGCACAGATATCTTTGTTGCATGGATGTGGGTCATTTGGGTATATGTCTAAGAGTTGAATTGCTGTGTCCTGTGGTAGACTGATTCCAATATTTCTAAGAAACAGCCATACTAATCTCCAAAATGGCCATTCAAGTTATTTGTTTGTAAAGGGTGATGTTTCTGATTTCTTTCTCAGCCCCTTTGTCGTCTGCATATAGTAGGGCTACTGATTTTTTTGAGTTTATCTTATATCCTGTTAGTTTGTTGAAGGTGTTTATCTGCTGTAGGAGTTCCCTGGCAGAGTTTTTTGGGGCCGCTTATGTAAGCTATCATATCATCTGCAAATAGTGATTGTTTGACTTCTTCCTTTTTAATTTGTATCCCCTTGATCTCCTTATGTTGCTTTATTGCTTTAGCTAGAACTTCAAGTACAATACTGGAGAGATATGGAGAGAGAGGGCAGTCATGTCTTGTTCCTGATTTTAGAGGAATCACCTTAATCTTCTCTCCATTCATTTTGATGTTGGCTGTTGATTTACTCAATATTGCTTTTATTATATTTAGGTATATTCCCGTTATCCCTGATCTCTCCAAGATGCTTATCATAAAAGTGTTCTGAATTTTATCACAGACTTTTTCATCATCTAGTGAGATGATCATGTGATTTTACTTTTTCAGTTTGTTTATATGGTGGATCACACTGATAGATTTTCATATGTTGAACTATCCTGCAACCCAGGGATGAAGCCTATTTGGTCATGGTGGATGATTTCTCTGATGTGTTCTTGGATTCAATTTGCCAGTATTTTATTGAGTATTATTGCATCAATATTTATGAAGGATATTGTTCTGTAGTTTTCTTTCTTAGTTGTATCTTTGTGTGGCTTGGGTATCAAGGTAATTGTGACCTTGTAAAAAGAGTTTGGTTATGAACCTTCTGCATCTATTGATTTGAGGAGTATTGATCTGAGCTCTTCTTTGAATTTCTGGTAGAATTCTGCACTGAAGCCATCTGGGTCTGGGCTTATTTTCGTTCAGAGGCTTTTGATGACTGCTACTATTTCATAAGGGGTTATAGATCTATATAAGTTACTTATCTGTTTTGATTTAATTTGGTAAGTGATAGTTATCCACACATTTGTCCATTCTCTTCGAATTTTCAAATTTTGTGGTGTACAGGTTTTCAAAATATGACCTGAAAATTTTCTGGATTTCCTCAGTGTCTGTTGTTATGTCCCCCTTTTTGTTTCTGAATTTGTTAATTTGCATGTTCTCTCTCTGCTTTTTTGTTAGTTTGGATAAAGATTTTTCTATCTTGTTGATTTTCTCGAAAAACCAACTCTTTGCTACATTGATTTTTTTGTATTGTTTTCATGGTTTCTAGTTTATTGATTTCAGCCCTCAAAATGATTGTTTCCTGGTGTCTATGCCTACAGGTGAGTTTGCTTCTTTTTGTTCTAAGGCTTTCAGTTGTGCTGTTAATTCTCTAATGTGACTATCCTCTGTTTTCTTCATTTGGGCACTTAGTGCAATGAACTTCCTTTGTAGCACTGCCTTCAAGGTGTGCCATAAGTACGGGTATGTCGTGTCCTCAAACTCATTGAATTCTGGGAAGTCCTTAATTTCTTTCCTTATTTTCTCTTTCACCCAGGTATGGTGCAATTGTGCATTGTTCAGTTTCCATGAGCTTGTAGGGTTTATGCAATTTGTGTTGTTGTTGAATTCCAACTTTAAAGCATGGTAGTCTGATAGGTACAGGGGACTATTACCCCCCCTTTTTTTGTATCTGTTGAGGTTTGTTATGTTGCCTAGTATGTAGTCAATTTTAGTGAAGGTTACATGTGGAGCTGAAAAGACAGTATATTCTTTTGTCTTTGGAAAGAATGTTCTATAGATACCTGTTAGACCCAATTGAGACATAACTTCTGATAGTTCTTTTACTACTTTGTTAAGTTTCTGTCTGGTGGTCCTGTCTAGTGGTAAAAATTGGGTGTTGAAGTCTCACACTATGAGTGTGTAAAGTTTTATGTGTGCTTTGAATTTTAGTAGCATTTCTTTTAAAAATGTGGGTGCCTTTATATTTGGGGCATAGATGTTCAGAATTGAGACTTTGTGCTGATAGATTTCTCCTGTGATGAATACAAAATGACCATCTTCATCTCTTTTGATTGATTTTGGTTTGAAGTCTAACTTGTTAGATATTAGGATAGCTACACCTGCTTGCTTCTTGGGTCCATTTGATTGAAAGCTCTTTTCTCAACCTTTTACCCTGAGGTAATGTCTGTCTTTGAAGCTTAGATGTATTTCTTGTATGCAGCAGAAGGATGGATTCTGTCTTCTTACGCATTCTGTTAGCCCGTGTCTTTTTATAGGCGAGTTAAGACCATTAATGTTGAGTGAGAGTAAGGACCATTGATTGTTAATGCTTGTTTGTTTTAGATTTGTTGTTGGCAGTGGTATTGTGAATATATTTGTCCTGCTTTACCCTTGGTTTCTGGTGAAGTGGGATTATCTGTTGCCTACGTCTTTGTGAGTGCAGTTAATGTCCTTGGGTTGGAGTTTTCCTTCCAAAATTTTTTGTAGGGCTGGATTTGTAGATACGTATTGTATAAATCTGGCTTTGTCTTTAAATATCTTGTTTTCTCCATCTATAGTGATTGAGAATTTTGCTGCCTATAGTAGCCTGGGCTGACATCCATGGACTCTTAATACTTGTAGAATATCTACCCAGGACCTTCTGGCCTTGAGAGTTTCCATGCAGAAATCAGGTGTAATTTTGATAGGTCTGCCATTATGTTACATGGCCTTTTTCCTTTGCTGCTCTTAATATTCTTTCTTTATTCTGTATGTTAGGGTTTTGATTATTATATGTTGAGGGGCCTTTTTAATTTGGTCCAGTCTATTTGGTGTTCAGTATGCTTCTTGTAATTTCATAGGCATGTCCTTCTTCAGATTGGGATAGTTTTCTTCACTGATTTTGTTGAATATGCTTTCTGCACCTTTGAGCAGGGCTTCTTTGCTTTCCTCTATGTCAATTATTCTTAGGTTTGGCCTTTTCACAGTGCCCCACATTTCTTGGATGTTTTGTGTTAAGGATTTGTTGGGTTTAAGATTTTATTTGGTCGATGAATCTATTTCCTCTCATTTATCCTCAGCACCTGAGATTCTCTCTTTGATCTCTTGTATTCTGTTGGTTATGCTTGCATCTGTTGTCCCCGATCATTTGCCTAGGTTTTCTATTTTTAGCATTCCCTCAGTTTATATTGTCTTTATCGTCTCTATTTCAGTTTTCAAACCTTGAACTGTTTCCTTTACCTGTATGATTGCTTTTCTTGGCTTCCCTTACTTTCCTTAAGAGATTTGTTCATTACTTGCATTTTTGCTTGGTCCTTTCCTCTATTTCTTCCAATTTTTTTTTGTTTTTTTTTCTTCCATTTATTTAAGGGTTTTCTCATATCATTTGAGGGCCTCTATCATTTTTATGAAGTTATTTTTTTAAGTCATTCGTTTCTGCTTCCTCTGCTTTGGTGTGTCCAGATCTACTTGGCGTAGAGTCTTTAGATTCTCATGGTGTCATGCTTGTCTTTCTATTATTAGGTATTTTCCTGTATTGCCATCTTCCCATCGCTTCTCCCAGTGGGTACAGGTGGAGTCTCTCTCTCTTTCTCTCTCTCTCTCTCTCTCTCTCTCTCTCTCTCTCTCTCTCTCTCTCTCTCTCTCTCTTACTCCCCTGGTGGTCTTAGGTGGATCAAATGTTCGATGTCTGTATCTCTGGGTGGTCCAAGCTCTCTGGGAGGTCTCTACTCAGGCAGGAGCCTGGAGATGAGGGTCAAAGATAAGGCAGGCAGGAACTCAGGGTGGTCCTGTAGCAGAGGCCCTTTGCTGGAATTAAAGATCTGGCAGGCAGGGACTCAGGATGGTTCAGCATGGATAGGTGGGTCCAGTGTGCTCAGAGCAGATCCAGGAAGTTCCTTGGATATGGAGAGGTTGTTGGACCTGCACTCTGACCCAGTGTTCAAACAGAGCAGTGGAACAGTGGGCTCAGTAGGACATTGGGTTTGGGGAAGGCAGGTTCTGGGTGGAGTAGTTTATGGATCAAAGTACTAGAACTGTAATCTCTAGGGAGAGGATATCTCATTGACTTTTCTTGATAATACCATTTACTATTTTTTTTTCAGAAGCATACATTGGTTTGTGCTTTGTTTCTGATGTCAGAGGAATGTTAATCTGAGTATTCCATTAGTATAATAAATCACATACCAATACATTCATTGCCGTGTTACCCACATATGACTTAAGTTTTCCTCTCTTTTCTTCTGGCCCTATATACTCAACTCATTTTGTACTTTGTTTATCTGAGATAAAATTCCAATCCCTAGATGTTGAACATTTATCTACTCAAGAGGACAAATTAGATGACAAGTTTTTGGTGCAATTATTATTACATCTGTCCCTGTGACTACCAAACACTCACTTTCAATGTCATTTATTTGTATTTTTAAATTTGGTCTTTGATCATTATACAAGTTTGCCAAAATTCTTGTTTTATGGCCTCTCCTGAAAATTTTGTTTTATCTAATGAAGCTGTTCTGTCATACAGAGCAGTATGATTATTCACATCAGGCATTAATTCTTTTAATTAATCTCTGGAGCAGATTTCCCAATGCTATCAAAAATGATTGAACAAAATGTGGCACAGGAGCCTGTTAGACTGTGCTGTAAGGCATTACCTGATGGCAAAAGGTTACCTTGCCTGTTTCATAGTGATCTGCATTCTTTAGTCCAATGTTGGCCTTTGCCACACTTTCGGCATATTCCAGAAGACTTCTGAAATTCTATTTGGATTATCTCCAGAAATAAATTTAGAAATCACTTGTCCTACCCAAGTATCATCATAAGTATGAGAGTCAATATCAGCTGTATTTCTAATCTATTCATCTATTGGTGCTGTCCTGCCTATAAAGCTCAGTCACGCTTTTCCATTCTGAATTAGCATTTTCAAAAGCCAAAGATTCAATTAATATTTGTGTAACTTTTGGATCTCATATCACTCTATCTGCCCCAAAAGTCAGTCTTTGTAAAGAATCAGCAAAGACTTCATTGAGACCTGTATAATCTTCATAAATGACCCAGTCCTCTTTGCTCACTCCTCAGTCTTCTCCCAAGCATCCAAAGCTGTTGCACAGCATGGACCTAAGGTATGATTATCAAATGTAATTTGTCTTTGAAAATCAGCAAACTGTCCCTTACCAAGAAGCTGTTCTTGGAAAATTTCCATACCTCTAACCCTACTTTGTTGTTTCATGACCCTAGCTCCCTGGCTCCACCATAGTTTCCATTGTAACTGATGGCCAGCTTCTAATCCTTCTTGTAACTAAATCCTTCAAGTCTTGTGGAATAATTCTGTTCCTATGGACCCATTGTTGTCATATCGAAAACGGTAAGCTAGCAGACAGAACATTGTTTCTGGAAGGCAGTTTACATGTCATTCAGATAATATCTAAGGATGAGAATATCAAAAACATGGAATCATTTGTAGTTGGAGAAAGTAAGAAACTGACAGATGCAACGAAGGCTCTAGAAAGGGATATGCTGCAAGAAGTTCAGACACTCAAAGAAGCAATGGTTAATAGACTTCAGGCTTTAGAAGACCTTCAATCTGATACATCAGAAGAAGAGCTCCAGGTAACAGGGCATGAAAAAAACTTAAAATTTTCTACATCATTTAGGGTCAGGGGAGCTGTATCTATTAATGAAAAATCGGCAACGAAAAAACACCCAAAAGGTGGTGCTGCTTATCAGTGGGAACCAATATGTATGAAAGATTTAAAAAGTATAAAGGAAGCAGTAGTCTCTTATGGCATGCACTCACCATATGTGAAGCAATTAATAGAATCGTGTGTAGCATGTATGTTTCCGCCAGCCCGCCAGCCCGCCAGTCTGGGCCCACAGCTGCGCCAGCCCCAAATAACACTCAGAGACTCTGTATTTGATACAATCCTGTTGGCTAGTTACCATTACTGTTTATGGGCTAGCTCTGTCTTAATTATTAACCCATTTCGACTTATCTAAGTATTTCCACGTGGTTATCTTATCCGGGAGCTGCGGCAGGCGTCTTCTCTCTTTCAGGTCTACATCTCGACTCCTCCCTACTACTTCCTCTTTCCTCCTTGTCTCCTAGCCCCGCCGATCTTGCTATCTTATTGGCCACAGAGCTTTATTAACCAGTATGAGAAGCATATATACAGAATAACATCTCCCATCAATCATGGGCAAGGAATAACAAGGTAACCCCTAAGGACTGGGTTCAATTAATATCAGCTGTCCTTGAAAACTCTCAATTAGAATGGAGAGCTTTATGGAGAGAGGAAGCAAAGGCTCTTGAAGTTCAGGGTTTAAAGAAAGGTTATGAAGCTCCCAAAGATAAAATTCTTGGTGAGGGTATTTATGCTGACCCAGAAACCCAAGCTGCCTATGATGAACATATCTTGTCTCTATGCAGTACATCAGCTCTGATGCTTGGGATAAGGTTCATGAACTAGGGGAGGGGGATAGAATCTTATACCAAAATAAGGCAAGGACCAAGAGAACGCTTCAGTGTGTTTCTAGAAAGGTTGTCTAGAGCAGTACAATTAGAGGTAGCTGACATAGATTCTAGGCAAATACTCATAGAATCGTTAGCCTATGAGAATGCAAATCCTCAATGCAAACAAGTGCTTTGGCCTTTAAAAATTCGATCAGCACCTTTGGATGAATGGGTACTATATACAGCCAACATTGAGTATAATGGCAATAACACTGAAGCATGGGTAGGAGAAGCTATATCTAAAGGTTTGAGAAGACATCAAGATAACAGAAGTCTTAACTATGGTGACATAAAAGCTTGGATAGGAGAAGCCATCTCAAAAGGTTTAAAGAGATATCAACAGGTCAGATGATAAAACTGTGGTAAGATAGGACATCTAAAAAGAAATTGTAGGCAAAGCATCTCTAGAAATAATACTCCCAAGAATTAATCAAACAGAAGGCCTCAGCCTCCTGGGTTATGTAGAAGGTGTGGCAAAGGCAGACACTTGACAAATGAGTGTAGATCGACTAGAGACAAGCAAGGAAACCCTTTACCACCGTGAAACTCCTTAAAGGGCTTCTTGAAGGCCCCCATGTCAAAGGTGGTCCAAACATTCCCAGTCACAGTGGATGCCAATCTCCCACAGGACAATTTGAAAATTCTTTGCCTATTGTAAAAACTCATACCGCTTTGGATGACAAACTAGTGACAGAAGTTGAATCAGACATGACAGAAGGAAATAAAAAACGTATATTTTGGCAAACCTCTATAAACATTCAAAGGCCTAGATTGATAGTTAAAATGAATAACAGACTGTTTGAAGGCCTACTGGACACAGAGGCAGACGTAACTATCATGACTAATAAATCCTGGCCTCGAAATTGGCCCTTGCGAGAGGTTAATGTTCAATTCTTAGGGACTAGAACCCTGTCTCAGGTAAAACAAAGCACGAGATGGATTGAATGTGTAGGACCAGAAGGACAGCAAGGAAGGTTAAGACCATATGTGGCTGATGTAGTGATAAGTTTATGGGGTCATGATCTATTACAGCAATGGAATACACAGATTAACATTCCTCCAGTATTAGAAAGGAACCATAAACGACCTCATGATTGTGGAAAAAAATGCTATAAAGTACTATATAAGACAGACACCAAATGTCCAGGCTATACAAAGACTGAATGCAAGTGCTGAACAGAGGAACCAAAAGCCCCACCCTTAAATGGTTAACAGAGAAACCTGTCTGGGTAGGGCAATGGCCTATGACTTCTGAGAAGTCAGAAGCTTTAGAAAACCTGGTTCAGGAACAGATAAATGCTGGGCATATCGAGGAATCAACCAGCCCTTGGGATTCTCCTGTATTTGTTATCAAAAAGAAATCTGGTAAATAGAGAATGCTTACAGACCTAAGAGCCATCAATAAAGTTATCCAGCCAATGGGCTCTTTACAGCCTGGAATGCCCTTGCCTTCTTTGATACCTAAAGAATGACCTATTATAGTTATTGATTTAAAGGATTGCTTCTTCATCATACCTTTACAAGAACAAGATAAAGATAAATTTGCCTTCACGGTACCTAATTACAATAATTCTCAACCAGTGAAGAGATATCAATGGAAGGTTCTGCCACAGGAAATGCTAAATAGCCCCACCCTGTGCCAATATTTTGTACAAAAACCACTGGAAATAATTCATAAACAGTTTCCACAATCCATAATCTATCAATACATGGATGATATATTGTTAGCTGACTCTAAAGCAGAAATATTAGAAAAAATGTTTGAGAAAGTGAAGGAAGTTTTACCTCGCTGGGGATTACAAATTGCACCTGAAAAAATACTAAAAGGAGATTCTATCAACTACTTAGGATATAAAATATGTCTACAGAAAATTAGACCACAAAAAGTACAGATCAGGAGAGATCGCTACCAGACTCTTAATTATCTTCAAAAATTACTAGGAGAGATTGCTCAACTGCAAACCATTATTGGAGTTGAAGGGCATGATTTGAAAAACTTGCAAATGGCCCTAAAAGAGGACAAGGATTGTAATAGTCCACAAATACTATCAGCTGAAGCGGAAAAGGAATTAGAATGGGTAGAAAAGAGGATATTAGAAGCACATGTGGACCGTGTGGATTCAAATCTAGACTGTATTCTGGTTATATTACCATAGAGAATATCCTTCAGGGATTTTGATGCAGAGAGAAGATATCATATTAGAATGGATATTCTTACCACATAAACAGAATAAAAAACTAAAAACATATATAGAAAAGATCTCTGACTTGATTTTTAAAAGGTAAATTAAGACTTCCTCAACTAACAGGAAGGGATCCAGCAGAAATTATAGTACCTTTAACTAATGAGGAAATTCCCTTCTTATGGAAAGATAATGAATATTGGCAGAGAGCATGCAGTAATTTTTTGGTAATACTTAGCAACAATTATCCCAAAAGTGAAAGAATCAAATTCATAAAGAAGATGATTTGGATCCTTCCACGCATTGTAAGACAAACACCTATCTCTGGAGTTCCTACATTCTATACTGATGCAAACAAATCTGGTAAGGCAGGATATAAATCAGGAGAAATAAGCAAAGTAGTTCAAACCCCTTACAATTCTGTACAAAAGGCAGAATTGTATGCCATTCCCATGCTACTTACGGATTTTACAGAACCCCTCAATATAGTTACTGACTCTCAATATGCAGAGAGAGTAGTCTTACACATCGAGACTGCAGAATTTATTCCTGATGATACAGAATTAACTTCATTGTTTATATAGTTACAAGATACTATCAGAAAGAGGATTCATCCTATATATATAACACACATCAGATCCCATACGGGTCTGACAGGTCCTCTAGCACAAGGCAATGGTGAAATTGATCGGTTATTGATAGGAAGTGTGCTAGAAGCCTCAGAGTTTCATAAGAAACACCATGTGAACAGCAAAGGATTGAAAAAGGATTTTTCTATCACTTGTCAACAAGACAAGGAAATAATAAGGAAATGTCCTACTTGCTCATTCTATAACCAAACTCCTTTACCACCAGGCAGAAACCCAAAAGGTATAAATAGAAATGAAATATGGCAAATGGATGTGTTTCATTTTGCATAATTTGGAAAATTAAAATACGTACAACATACTATAGATACATTTTCAAGGTTTCAATTGGCTACAGCTCTGAGCTCTGAAAAGGCTGATTCTGTTATCACACACCTTTTAGAGGTAATGGCCATTATGGGCATACCTGTACAAATAAAAACTGACAATGCTCCTGCATGTATTTCCAGCAAATTGAAACAGTTTTTTGAGTATTATAACATAAAACACATAACTGGTATACCACATAATCCTACAGGACAAGCAGTAGTTTAGAGATCTAATCGTACTTTAAAGGAAATGCTCCATAAACAGGCAGGAGGAACCAAGACACCCAAACACAGATTACATAATGCTTTATTAACATTAAACTTTCTTAATGCTGATGAAAAAGGAAAAACAGCTGCACAAAGACACTGGACAATAGAAAAAACTTCTGAACTAAATCAGCCGGTGTACTTCAAGGATGTATTGACCTCAGAATGGAAACCAGGATATGTGTTATGTTTGGGTAGGGGTTTTGCATTTGTATCTACAGGAGAAGAAAAGCTATGGATACCATCTAAGTTAATCAAGATCTGAGTTGAACAAGAGAAACATCTTAATGAAGAGAAATGACAAGTCATCCAATAAATAAGGTCCCATGTGATGTGTGGAGACTTCTCAAAGGTAGGGGAAGTGTTCTGTTCTTGTCCTTACAGGAAAACAGAGAACAGCTAACTTCAAACAGCCAAGAGACAATGAACATATAGGTACCTACAGAAGAGAAGACAGCTCTCCAGAAAGAATCATTTAATGAAGAGGAATCTGATTTATGGTAAAAATATTTAAGTCTAGTAAACTGTTTCTATACTGAAATCTATTTCTCTTCACTATCTAATATTTCTGTAGTCCTGAGTCCTGTAAACCAATGCTGGCTTTGGAGTTGGATTTGGCTTTCCTTCTTTAAATTCAAGCATGTTGTTAAGATTAAATTCAGTTTCTACCTTATATCAAGAAGCCAATTGGTGTAAGGCAGAAGAAAACAAAATCTAAGAACTCATTCACTTATTTGCAATTTTCTCTCTGAAATCCTAATTTTCTCATATACATTTTAATGCTTATTGTTGCCTTTCCCTAATGCATACCGTAAAAATTAAAAATTTTACTTTGATACTGATATTTAAGTTTTCACAAGGAATATAACAGTTCTCAACAGCAATCTTTGGACACTCTGGAAAGAAGATGGGGCCCCAATTGGACATTTCCACTTTACTCAACCTGATGCATCTGGACTACAAACTTCACCCTAAAACTGGTTTGAGATTGCTTTTCTCGAGACAACTCATGACTAGCTAGCTGTATTGGTGTACCTTCTTATTACAACCTGGCCAGAGTTTCAAGTAGAATTCCAGTCAAGCATTTTCTGCCACACAATGACTACCTACATATGTTACAGCCAGTTCTATTGAGAAATTTGGTTGCTTAAAATTTTCTTCCAACAGGATCCCATGAAGAAATCATCGTCCCATTTCAGCAGGAAGTAATCTTAAGATAACTATGCCCCCTTCCCCCACTCTTGGAATTTAGGGATAATATTCATCTTCATAGGGTTGGTCTTAGTTACTTGGGATTGGGTATGGAAGGTGATACTTAGACTTGGTTATCTGTTTTAGACAGGAATAGGGTATGGTTGGGAAAGGTATGGTTCAGAATGGATATAGGTAGATTAGCCTATTTTTCTGTGAATTATTTAGTAAGAGTGAGACATTAGCATTACAGCTTACGTTGTTATATATTCTTACTTGTGGTAACCTATGTATAATTAAGTTTATTCCCTTCCTGGAAGAATTGTATCTTATATTTGTTATATTGTGTGAAATCTTTTCATTTATGATGTTTTATGCACATTATACTTGCCATATTCTATGTATGTATACTTTTGCTTGTGTTCAAAACATTTTGTATATTGATACAATTTGGAATATTTGTCTTGCGGCCCTTTAGAGCTCTACCTCTTGTTTAGACATTTTTACTCTACCTCTACTTTAGGAATTTACATGTGCATGCATATATATATATGTATGTATACATATATGTGTGTGTGTGTGTGTGTGTGTGTGTGTGTGTACATAGTTATATTGTTTAGGTATTTATCCTTGCTTTACTCAAGGAAGTTTTATTCAGGTTTTTTTGCCAAGTTCCTGAGTATTACAGATTATCCTCACCCATGTTTCCTTTGCCTATGAGATTAGTCAGACATAGATGCTTAATCTTCAATCACTTCATAGACCTGCAGAACATGGCATTTAAATGTTTTTATATTAGTACTCTGTTGACATGAGACACTGTTGCTCCTGACAGCACCATGCACTTTCCCGAAAGTATGTTGGACATTGTTGTTGCTCCTTCTGGAGTTCACCCTCACTTAGGCTAATCACCTCTCGGACAAGAAACTGATTTGGACATGTGGTCCTATGTGCTTGCAGGAGACAAACATAGAAGACTGCTGAACCTTGCCAAGTCTGGGTAAGACAGCCTTTCTACCTCCCTGCTTTTGTTGTGGCCTGTAAAATACTCCTGGCCTTAGCCAAAACTGGCTGTACCAACATTGCTGTGAGAACTTGGGTGACTGTCCAGGTAGCCTGCTGTTTCTGTCCTCGCTGCACCTTTTGGAATTTGCCCATCTGCACTTCCTGTCTACCCTAGTATCGTTATTTTCCTTCTCAGGTCTTGATGAGGTTGTAGATTAAACTATCATAAGTATTATTCTCTCTTCCTAATTAGATATATTAGGTACTAGACTTAAGCTTTCCAGCTAAGGACAACTCTATTGTAAACTCCCTTATGCCTTCACCCTAGGACTAGATATGTTTGTGGTTTTGTTCTCAATTTTCCTTTTCTTAGAGCACACTTGTTATTCACTATTTTGTATATAGGTTTGTATCAAGCTTAAATCTTTTCTTTAGACTACAAGGGGAATTGTAGTGGGATATTCACTGTGTCTGCTTCTGTGGGACTGACCACACCCATTGAGGGGTGGAACCAGGGGCGGAAGTGACCTGTGGTACTAGGGCTCTGAAGGAGGCGGGGAAAGCACTCTTTCTGGCGGGACACGGAGAGAGGAGCATCCAGTTCCAACTGCTGTGTTCATCTGTCTGTGTTGTGAGTTGTTTCTCCCTTAATAAACATCTATTCGACCTATTTGTTTATCCTGACACTTATTAAACTGCAATACGTCTGTCAGATATTCTATGTCATATGCCAGACTTGGATGACTCAACATTACAGAAGAACTTTGGGTGATTGTCCAGGCAGCCTATGTCACTGTCATTAGGTAACAGTTCATTCTCTTGGGTCTTTGATAAAACTGGACTACATAGTTAAACTTATAGTTTTCTCTAGTAATTATAAAAAAACAAATTAGGTATAAAACATTAGACTCACAAAGATAAAATAATAAAATATTTTCTGTAATTTTGCCAAATACAAATGGATCGGATATTACAAGAGTAATTCTTCCTTAATAACTGCTCTGTTATGTATATAGTTTTACTATATTTAAAAAAACCTTCCTTTTTAATTAAACAAAAGGAGGAAATGTTGGGGAATGATCCTTCTATACACTATAACTCTGTATTAATCTTATTGGTTAATAAAAAGCTGACAGGCCATTAGCCAGACAGGAAATCCAGGTGGTACAGGCAAATGCAGGGGACTCTGAGAGGAAGAAGGGTGGACTCCGAAGTGTTGCAGGGAGAGCAGGACATGCTGGAGGACAGATAAACCCATATGTCACATGGCAGAATGAAGATTAATACAAGTGGGTGAATTTAAGTTGTAATAAGACTGAGCTATCAGCTGACAATTTACAATTAATATAAGCCTCTGTGTAGTACTTTGGAAACCAGCTACTGAGTAGCACAGTAGAGCTGACCCTACTGACGGGTCAGGAATCAACACCTATACCTATAGTCATTCCAAGTCCAGATGCCTAAACACCATTGTAAGAATATAGTCAATAACAAAAAAGCAAGATGGCACCATCAGAGCCCAGCTATTGTATGACAGCAAGACCTGAACAATCCAACAGAGCTGAAGCACAGGCTGTAGTGTGACACAGTGAGTCACACAATATACCCTGTTGTCCACATGCCTTTAGTTGCATGTGTTCACTACAGAGTGTACTGGTCTAGTTTGAGGCCTTTGCTTTCTGGCACACTATCGATACTGGGCCCTCGGTGGAACTCCTCTTGGATATCCTATTGTTGTCCGGTGTCATGGAGCTTCAGCAGTGTCGGATCTGCAGGACAGGCTTATTCCCATGCTTCAGCAGTTCATACATGGGGCAGATGTAGGTGGGCCAACTCATACCCCTGGTTCTGAGCATGGGTGGTACCCGAGTTGGTCAGCCTGCCAGCTTCCCTTGTCATCAGCATCACGGTGAACTCTCCAACACAGTCCTGGATACTTCACCCCATGAAGCAAGGAACAAAGGGTGGGGTCCCTTTTCCTGGCCCCAGTATTCATAGCTTCAGGGCTGCCTCACTCACACCTACACGACCAGAACCAGCTCTACCATGTTTCTCTGGCAAGGTACAGGCCAGCTGTCCAGCGGGTAAGGAGGTGGGTCATCTCTTCCACCTGTCACGGGTGATGAAGGGTGAATGGCTGGGGGATATCTCTTTCTCACCCATACCACCACATTGCAGATTCCACTCTCATACCATCAGAGCCACCGTGCCAGTGCCCCCACTTCCGGATACACGTTTAGCTCCATTGTTTGGCTAGGAGTAGTGTAGGACCAGCTCTTCGGAGTGCTGCAGCCAGTGAGGGGCAGTGTCCATTCTTCCCAGTGTTCCGGGCAGAGAGGGGCGGGGCCAGCCCTGTGCAGCCCTGTCCTCTCTGCCTTTGGAGGCTTCAGGAAGCATGCACATCGATACAGACCCTGGCTGCAGCAGGACCGTCAGCACAGACATGAGTCTCGGTAGCAGCCCAGGCCCAGATACCACCAGGGCCACAGGTGGCAGTCAGGCTACTCACCTCTGCAAGCTTCTCACCACCTTTGCCTGCTCAAATATGCTCTCAGCACAGGAAATCACTCACCCCTCACCTCCCCTTCCCATTTCCCCTTCTCCACCACTGTCCCATAGCCCACCGTATATTTGCTCACCATAATGGCACCTGACCTCCTGGCTTGTGTGTTTCCTTCTCCCAGCCAGTCTTAATGGCACTGGGCCAGATTGTGTTTTGTCCTCACCACAGCGATCCCCATTTGATAGCCACGTAAATCAGTTTTCTTCAAGGGATTCTCACTGGGAAGGAAACAATCTGAAGGGTAGGCCCCATGCCCAGCAGGAGCTGGCAAACAGGAAGCAGACTCTGTGGAATCTTTGAAGGTTCTTTGTCGGTTGATGCCGAGTTTCGTTTTGTCCTAATTTTACCTTACAAGTCCTTTGCCTACACGTTATTCTATATTAGGGCCTCTGGTTTTGTGTTTGTGTGAGATTCCTGTGTGACTTGCGTGCCTCGACATCTTTCTGTGTCCTTGTGCTTTTTCTGGCTATTTTTCTCCTCTCTGTTTCATCCTAGTCCAGTTTGGTTTTACCTATTATAGTTTATTTTACTTTATTATTAATACTTATGTATCTATGTGTTTACTAAGGAGAATAAAAAGAGTGTGTATCAAGATAGGAGAGGAAATGTGGAGAATGTGGGATACATGGGGGATAGAAAACTTTAATCCAGATATATTGTATGGAAAAAACTCTTATTTTCAATAAAATAATTTTTAAAGTGGTATAGTGATGCATGCTTGTAATCCCAAAACTGGAGAGAGACAAGAGAATCCCCGAGGCTACCGTCTTTCCCTTTGGTAAGCTCCAGGTTACAGTGAGAGATGCTCTCTCCAAACACAAGGTGAATGAATGGCTGCTGGAGAACTAGAACCAAGGTTGTCTCCTGGCCTGCAGTAGACATGCACACACATCCCTCATCTGTGCACACACTGACGCATACCCACATCACAAAAACCACACTGACAACATGTGTGTGTATATAAATGATTTTGTTACTCATAATATTTCAATAAATTCAGGAGAAATGAAGAACACATAGGACTCATTTAGTATCTGTGATGAAAATGGAAAACATAAATTCACGTTGTTTTATGGAGCCATGTAAATTAAAATTCAGACCCATAATTAAAGCTACAATAGGACATTTAAACTATTCTCAATGACTTAGTATAAATTAAAATATTTTCACACACAGCTTACAAAGTCACTGTCAGCAAGAAGTTTCCTTGAATACCCTTATGTTCAAAGGAATATTTAGTATATAAAATAAAAAGGAGAGAGTAAGGAAATTCCTCTGAAAATAAGAACTTATTGTACAATGAACTTAAAGAACTATACTGCTGGCAGTACAATGTACACAATAATATATATGTGTGTATACTACAAATTGTGTTTAATTATGAAGAATCTTACTTTGCTACTTGACTATTAGACAGTTTAAGAAAAATTGCTTTTTTTTTTAATAATTGCAGCTACACCAGCATGACTCCCTATGACGATCAGTAATTCCAATTCTGAGAGATCCAATGACCACTTCAGGCCTCTGTGGGCACCAGGAAAGGACAATGCAGACAAAACATGATACAATAAAACATACATTTTTTACAGAAGAGAAAAACTACCCATTTTAAAAAATCTTGTGGCACTTAAACCGCAAGTTTGGCAGCATATTGATTATTCTGTTATCAGAACTGATTTGCACCAAAGGAGTAATTGTAGGATAGAAATTCATCACAAACTTCTGAACAGTCAGGATCATGGGGTGGTACATCCATGACAAGACTGCAGTGGATGAGAACACAAAGTCCACCCAATATATGAGCACGAAGACAACCACCAGCATCAAGATGGTCTGTGTGGTCCTTTGCTCAGGGGATGCTCTCAAATGGCGGAGGCTGTGAAGATGCTTGCCATTGCTTCTGATGTCTGAACAAGATAATCACCATGTATGCACTTGTGGCCAGCATAACTCCTACAAGAAATACATCTCTGTAGGTTGTCAGTGTTAAAATCAGTGCCCTGATGACTTTTTTCATGGGGAAGAGTGAGCAATATTTGGTGACCTTCATCTGGTTGGTCTCGCTCACATTGATAAAAGCCCCAACATAGAAGATCAGGTTGCTACTGAATGACAAGTTGAGAATCCATATATAGAAGAAAGCATGGATTGCATATTTCTTCAGATTATGTTTAAATTTTGCCAGCAACGAGGTGATTGGACTGATAGTGACAGCCTGGAACACACTCAGGAGGCAGGTGATGCAGATGGAGAGGCCTCTCATCACTCTGTGTATGTAAAAAGCTGCCTTACATTTGAAGTCATTGTCAATGCTCAGTGACTCAAATACATCTGTAAGCCAGATATCCCCTCCAGTGAGGACCAGCACTATGTGGATGAGGGCCAGTTGACAGGACATCAGGTCCATGAGCTTAGATTTATGAACTAGGATTATGAAAGTGTAGAAAAAAAAGAGAAACATATTGGCCAGGATACCAAGTCCAGCTTGGAAAAGAAGGACATTCTTTAATGAGGACATATGTGGACAGAGTATTCATCTTAAGAGCACATTGGAAACTTGTGTCATGTACCTGACAAAATAATAGATTATACATAAAACTTTTATCAGTGTGTCTTCATCATCATTCTGTTTTACCTACTTATTCTTGATTAACCTATCTGTTTAAATTTTGAAGTTCCACATTGGATATGGCCTATATTTCTTTTAATCCCCCTCCCTACACACACACACACACACACACACACACACACACACACACACACACATACACTTTCACACTTTCTCCTGTGTATATACAGTATATTGTGCATAATAAATTCATTCACAGCCACATTCAATGTAGAATAAACAGTTGTTGTTGTGTGTGTGTTGCACCTAAGTGTCATGTCTTAGAAATCCAATCCAATGGATTTATTTTGCCTCATTTAAAAGTTTACACCTAAAACACTAGTGACAAACAAAGAATATTAATAACATTTTTACATACAAATAAAACTCATGTTGACCTGGAAAAGATTCACATGAGAAATCCAAAATATTGAAGTGAGTCAGTCTCAGGTTAAGTAATCTTAATAAGCTTTAATTTGCAACTACTTATGTTTTCACTAACAGTTCTAATGGAGTCACGATGATAATCCATGATCACCCCATTATTTTAATCATCAAAATGTCTATCATATATCACAATTTCTTTTTTTTTTTTTCATTTGTTGGTTATCAAGACAAGGTTCTCTGTGTAGCTTGGATCCTGTCCTGGAACTCACTGGGTAAACCAGGATTGCCTCAACCTCACATGGATCCACCCGCCTCTGTCTCATGAGTGCTAGATTAAAGGTGTGTGCCACCAATGCCCGGCTCATATGTTCCTTTTTTGATGTCCCCTTTTCTATGAAATATTACAATCCTGGGATCCAGAAATAAATGCATATATAGAATTGGAGGCACTTTCCACACAGTATTAATTGTATATCCACTGTTTTGTGATATATATGATTCTAGATGTCTCCCAGTTTAGATCCCATTCCATCAGGGTTTGGATCACTCCACTTCAGGTTTAAAGAACTAACTCCCAGCTATCCAGAAAAACAGTGTTCTTTTCTTTTCTGTCTGTGTGTGTGGGGGGCAATTCATTAATAGTATGATGCCTTACTATTTTTTCTTTTTTTTTTCTTCTGACTTGTTGAGGCATCCACGTTGTTATTTTATCTACCTGACTGCTTTTGTATTTATCCCCCTGCACCTTGCATACGCACACCCCCATTATCCCATTCTCCCTATCAGATTGGTTGCATTCTGCCATTCGCCTGTGTCTTCCTCCCACCTTCTGCTGTCCTCCCCCCCTAAGGAGCTCTCCTTTCCCATTTCCCTGATGAGACCACTTGTGCACTATCATTCTACTCTCTAATGCTACCCACACCACTCCAATCCCGGCCATGGTCCTGGTTTGCTCTGATATCTGTAGTTACTACAGGCTACATACTGACATCTGAAGATGTGGAGACCGGAGCCTCCAACAAGAGAGAACATGCAGCACAAATACAAACACTTATTTTCAACATTTGTGACAAACGTGAACTTGCTGAAGATGACCATATAGTGACCCTGTTTGGGAGCCTCTGTTTTAAAGGAGATTCCTTCCCATGCAGTGGAAATCAAGGTCCCCAGTGTTATCATATGTCATCAGTACACAGACAGCTTTTACAGTTTCACTCAACAGTCTTAGCTTTGGTGCCTGTGTTGGTGATTTGATCTGGTTACCAGTAAAAATTTTTAATTGAATTAATTTAATTCGGTACTTGGAAATTAGTTTTGTGACAAAAATTAATTAACTAATTAATTAGTAAAAATAGGAAACTACTATACTTACCCAGATTTCTTTGAGAAAAAGAGTGTCTGATTATATTTTCAAGTTCTCTTGTATATTCCACACATATAGATGGATGGATGCATGTATGTATGAAAAGAATGCAAAAGTTACGGTATAAGCCCACCCTATGGCATACCCGTGCGTATGACAACATAATTCACACATTTTATATTTATATTATATTTGCTTTTTAAAAATCTTGATCTAGTAAAGTTACAGATACATCCCAAGTGCCAGAACCAAGAGTGATTTTTCCACCAAAATTCATTGGCAGTAGCTGCACCGTGGTGTTCTATTTTTTGTTTGTTTGTATTGTTATTTGTTTTTTAACCTGCTGTTTATAAGCTGGAGAGATGGCTCAGTGGTTCAGAGCATGATTTACTTTTACAAAAGATGTTGCTTAGATTCACAGCAATGACATGGTGGCTCAGGACGACCTGTAACTCTAGTTCTGTGGGATTCACTGCCTTCTGGGACCCAGGAACACATGAAAGCAGCACACAAACATATATGCATGCAGAAAACTCATATATGTAAAATAATTCTTAAATAAAAACAGCTCCAGGATATCACTTAATTCAGTCTTGGAATCTAAACTAAAAGAAGGGGGGGGTCTACTTCAATTTTTCAAACAGCAAAAGAACAAATCATATATGTTAAATAATTTAAAATAATTATCAATTTATGTTATAACAATACATCACATGTATTATTAGTAATATAAAAGAACGACATCATGAGGTAAAAGGGAGTAATTTAAAATGATTTTTCCTCAACCCAAAGATAAGTTCAACAACCTGGATATTTCATATGCATTAATTTGTGAATATTGATGACTTACAGAAAGTGACTCAGCTTCTAATTCATCAAGTATAATCTTTCTCTGGAGCTAACTCTGAGACTGAACTAGAAAAGACCACAGCTACCAATGACACAAACTGAGTTGTTAATATACATGCATTGAGAAAAGTTATTTGTTTTATTTGAAAAATAAATTTCAATGATGAGAGCTTTCAAATGAAAGTTTCTAGTATTTACTTCAAGTACATAAATACAAAGTATACCCATAAACATAATATGGAGAGGGCATCACTATTAAATTGACCCCGACTTGAAGACCAAGTAGTCTGCAGGCAGCTGTCTGAAGACATGTGCAGCAATAGAACTGCTTTATGCATGCAGAGCTCTGTATTCTTTCAAGAAAAATCACTTTATCCCTTTATTTTCATAACAACTGTTTTGGAACAGACTTGTGTTATGAACTCATGGTGGTCTTGTATTCTGATTTGTGGAAATAATAATATAGTGCACATACAAATATGTTAGATAAAAAGTATCATTTTCATTTCAAGTTTTGCCATATTTAGTGATTAATGATCAAAAACCAGTATGACTGCTCAGAGAGGACACAGAGTGATTATGTTACGTCCAGATGACAAGATGCATGGTGTAGGCTGAGGGACTGTCTACTGTTGGCAACATTAATAAGTCTTCAGAATCTCAGGAAGATCAAGGCCTTAGCCACTCAAATTAGTTCCATGAAATCTTTATGAAATATAATTCCAGCAGGCATAAGTAGTGATTTTTGATTTGCAGTATTAATTGATAGTAATTGCCTGATACTCTTAAATACTTTAATGTATCAGTGATTCTTTGGAAACTGGATTTAACACAGGTGAACTGAAAGCACACAGACACTGACTAGAATATTACAATCTCACGGTTATGAGCCTGCTCCCCTGAGATGAAGCAGCAGCAGCTTAAGAGTCTGTCACTGCAGACACTGCGGGGAAGCAGTCAGACCCAGAGCTTGATCACACGTCACATGGTATTTGAGTCTGGGAAAGATACAAAAATGTTCACTGGGAATGTGTGTACATGTGTGCAAATGCGTGTATGTGCCTTAATCACTGGACTACTGGGCCTAAGAAAACATCAATAGAATATTGTCTACTGAGGCTTCTAATATAAATATGTGTATAGCTCTTGAGTAAAAACCTGACAGTTATATCAAATATGTTCATGAAATAAATGAACGTTAAAGAAAATGGAGAGTATATCTCTAGTTCCTGGGTGACTTGATCAGATCCATGAGGACCCTGCAGATTTTTAATGTTAATTATTCCAAACAAACGGAAACTTCTGTAATGATTACAAATATAAACTCACGCTTCTATCATTTCTTTTTGGTGGTTTGAATGATCTCAGGCCAGTGACTTTATTAGCATAGCTTGTCCCATTTTTTAAAACAACAATTTCATAATTTATGCTATCTTATTTCCACTTTGATTTTTGATATGTATGTATATCTGTGGGTGGTTATCTCAACCAGTACTTTGGATTGATTTCAATTAAATTCACGATGTTCCTACCTTAACCTTCAAATGCTGGGATCACAGGTGTGTGGCACCACACCTGCCTTCATCTTAGTCTCCTGTATACATTAGTAAGTGATATTCCCGTAGTGCAAAAATGGACTTATGACATTCAGCAGCTAAACATCCTTCACAAATTTTGTGAATGCATATTTCAATGAGCAATTGTATTTTGTAACTATTAGAAGAAACCTGGGGGATTTTGACTTTAAATGATTTTATACTATTTGAGAATTGAAAATATTATTTACTACTAATGAAAAGCTTACTCAATATTATATCAATTAGATTCTAAAATTCAAATTAGAAAACTTGAAATAGTAAGCTTAACATTGTTTTAATGAAAACATCCAACTGAACTTTTTTCTAGTTTACATTCTTGTAAGCACAATTTTACACGGATTTAGTAAATAAGAGACATCCTATATTTTCAATATGCAGAAAATATTTACTTCACTAGAAATAAGTACAATAAAATAAAAATGTGAATTTTTAAAAACTTATTATACAATGTTAAAAGCATCTTATGTTTTACTAGTTGAAATTAGAAAGGTTGAAACTTTTCTCAGAATTCCTAAGTATATACAAATGTAACAGAAAAAAAAATTACGAATAAATCCTAAATTAGTATTTGTTATATATTTCTGCCTTAAGTTTCAATGAAATAAATACATAAGCAGTTAACTGGAGAAAAGTAGTAAAATGACAGAATACAAGAAATGTAATTTAGTATTATAAATGTACTCCTGCAAATGAATAAATGTGGGTTCTCTAACTTTCACCCTCTAAATTATTTCAGGTATTTTGCCAAATGGATGAAAGTCTAACACAGTTGTCATCTATTGTATTTACTTGTGATATTGTTTGGCTCAATAGTAATATTCTAAGCATTGAATTATCTAATCATTTTATTACAGAAAATGATTCACTTCACTCTGGCATACTTACGGCTCTCACTATTAATGAATAAAAAAGCAGACACTCACCTGGCTGGGCCTTTGATGAACATGCATGTGGAATGAGGCCCTACAAAGCAGTTATAAGGAGGAAATGTCATCACCTCATCTCCCTCTACACCCATAATTACCATGTCATCTGTAGAGGGTGGTTCTGACTTTGAGGTTGTTAGAAAGTGGTACCATCAAGTGGGAAAGTTCACTTCTCTAATTCCAGGAAATCAGTGGGGTAGAAACAGCTGAGCTCTGGGTTTCCCATGTGTGTGAGGTATTCTCCATAGGCCATATCTGTCTGTGTGGATGTCTGACCCAATCATTGTGAGTTAAATAAAATGAAAAATAATGACACACTATTTAAAAGAAGTAGAAAACATTTTTGAATCCCAAGGTATCCTGTATCATACCTTAATTGTCACCCAGATGCAATCTTCCACTTACAGATTGTTCTGCCTATTGGATGTGCTGGGGTAAGGATGGCCTAGAGTTTGAAGGCTTGGCAAACCAATAACCTATCTAGCCTTGTTAAGAGAGTAATCCCACCCATGATACTGCCTTGATCATAATAATGTGATCAAAATATCCCAGAATATTTTGCCCTTTTGTCTAAATAAAAACTGAAAGTTTTACCTTTAACATAGTAAAATTATATGCAATGAGAATAATTATTGGGTAAAAATTGCATTAACAAGGTCTAGTCCATTTGAAATTGGAAAATTAAAGAAAATACTCCAGTATTGATACTATCTTGGTAAGTCCAAATTTTTACCTAAATCACTTTCTACCCTAACTTGTATTACCAACCTCAAAACATTTTTCCTTTCTTTCTTCTTTCCTTCTTGTTTATCCTATCATTCCTCTATCTCCATTTTTCTTTCCAGAGCAAAAATCCCTACATCCTACCACCTTTGTTTAGTTTCTTCCCTGACTATGCTCAATAACAACTTGTAAACAACCCCCTTAAATGACAATAACATCCATAATCCACCAAACAACTAAAAACTACACACCTCACTCCTTGGGAATGTGGGTGTCATGTTTTCAAGACTGCGCTTCGTTGTCAGGGTGCAATGGCATCTTTAGGAGACCCTGAGAAAATTGAGATAATTTCCAACTCGTAGAAGAAGTAGATGTTGCCCAGTCTTTGTATGATTGGCAAGTGTTTAGCTTATCCAAAGTCCTAGCTGGAGTAATCTGAGAGGCTGGACCATCTCAGCCTGACATCTTGAAATTGTCCTGCACAGTTTGTAGTTCAAAGCTGATCTTTGGGTAGTAGTGGCCAGCTTAATGGTATTACCACTATCCAATTACAATCATCATTATGGGGCCTCATCATCCTTTAGGAGACTTCAAATCTCACTTTTACAGATTGTCCCAATCCACAGCAGAAAAATTATAAATTTTAAATGTCATATGAGCAGATCAAGGAGAGGTTAAAGGATCATAATTTGTTAAGTACAAATTATGTTTTTTGTGACTGGGTTACCTCATTCAGGCATCCATTTGCCTGCAAATTTCAAGATACCATTGTTTTTTTTCTGCTAAATAGTATTCCATTGTGCAAATGTGCCACATCTTCTTTATCCATTCTTCAGCTGAGGGGCGTCTAAGTTGCTTCCAGGTTCTTGCTCTTACAAATAATGCTGCTATGAACATAGTTGCACAGATGTCCTTGTTGCATGAATGTGGATCATTTGGGTATATGTCTAAGAGCAGAATTGTCAGGTCCTGTGATACACTGATCCCATTTTCCTGAGGAATCACTGTACTTATTTCCAAAGTGTCTGTACAAGTTTGACCTCCCACCAGCAGTGAAGGAGTGTTCCCCTTTCTCTACATGCTCTCTAGCATAAGTTGTCATTGGTGTTTTTAATTTTAGCCATTCTGGCGGGAGTAAGATGGTATCTCAGATTTGTTTTGATTTGCATTTCCCTGATAGCTAAGGATGTTGAGCACTTTCTTAAGTGTCTTTCAGCCTTTTTGATTTCCTCTATTGAGAATTCTCTCTTCAGTTCTGTACCCCATTTTTAAATAGGGTTATTTGGTGTTTTGATGACTAATTTCTTGAGTTCTTTGTATATTTGGATGTTAGCCCTCTGTCAGGTATAGAGTTGGTGAAGATATTTTCAAAGTCTGTGGGCTGCCATTTGGTCTTGTAAATTGTGTCCTTAGTCTTAAAGAAGCTTCTCAGTTTGAGGAGGTCCCGTTTATTAATTGTTGGTCTCAGTATCTGTGTTACTCGAGTTATGTTCAGGAAGCAGTCTCCTGTACCAATTTGTTCAAGGGTACCTCCCAGTTTCTCCTCTAAGTGGTTCAGTACACCTGTATTTATGTTGAAGTCATTGATCGATTTGGATTTGAGTTTTGTGAGTGGTGATAGACATAAATCTATCTGCAGTCTTCTACACACCATCATCCAGTTGTGTCAGCATCATTTCTTGAAGATGATTTCTTCCTTCCATTCTATACTTTTAGCTGTTTTGTCAAAAATCAGGTGGTCAAAGGTGTGTGGGTTAACATGAAAATTTTCAATTTGATTGCATTGGTCTACCTGTCTATTTTGGCGCCAATATCAAGCAGTTTTCAGGATATAACTCTATAATAGAGCTTGAAGTCAGGAATGATGATGCCTCCTGAAGTTCCTTTATTGTTCAGGGTTCTTTGTCTATCATGGGTCTTTTGTTTTTCCATGTAAAGTTGAGTATTATACTTTCAAGGTCAGTGAAGAATGGTGCTGGGATTTTGACGGGGATTGCATTGAATCTGTAGATTACTTTTGGCAATATTGCCATTTTTGCAATGTTTAATCTACCTATCCAAGTATATGGGAGATCTTTCCATTTTCTGGTATCTTCTGAACAAAGTGAATATCTCAGTACAATTCCCCTTTTAGCCTAAAAAAAATTTAGTCTTGATACAAAACTATATACAAAACAGTGAATAACAAGTGTACTCTAAGAAAAGGAAAATGGAAAACATACAAACTTAAGACCTACATATCTGGTTCTAGGGTGAAGTCATAACAGAGTTTACAATGGAACTAATATCGAACTAGGAAGAGAGAACAATAGTTGTGAAAGTTTAATCTTTAACCTCATCAAAGACCTGAGAAGGAAAATAAAAATACTAGGGTATAAAGGAAGTGCAGATGGGCAACTTCCAAAAGGTGCAGTGAGGACAGAAACAGCAGGCTACCTGTACAGCCACCCAAGTTCTCACAGCAACATCTGGTACACCAAGTTTTGGTTAAGGCCTAGAGTATCTGGCAGACCACAACAAAAGCAGGGAGGTTGAAAAGCTGTCTTATCCTGACTTGGCAAGGTTCAGCTGTCTTCTATGTATGTCTCCTGCGAGCACATAGGAGCGCATATCCAAAACAGTGGTCAACTTTGGGACAGTTCTTTGCCCAAGAGGCTATTAGCCGAAGTGAGGATGGACTCCAGAAGGAGAGACAACAATATCCAACGTATTATCAAAAAAGTACATGTTTCTGTCAGGAGCAATAGTGTCTCATGTCAACGGAGTACTAATATTAAAATATTTAAATGCCATTTTCTGTATGATGTGTTTGAAGATTAGGTATCTATGTCTTACTAATCTCATAGGTATAGGAAACATGGGTGAATATAATCTGTAATACTCAGAAACCTAGCTATAACACTGAAACTTTCCTGAGTAAAGCAGGGACAAATACCTAAGCAATATAACTATGTACATATATATACATGTAAATCCCTTAAACGGAGGTAGAGTAGAAATGTCTAGACCAGAGGTAGAACTATAAAGTATGGCATGATAAAAAAATATCTTAAATTGTATCAATATACAAAATGTCTTGAAAATAAGTAAAAGTATACATATATAGAATATGGTAAGGATATTGTACAAAACACATCATAACTGGAGAGATTTTCACAATATGACAAAATATACAATTTATATACAATTTTGGGAAGGAAATAAGAACTTAATTTAACATAGGTTACCACAAATTAGAATATTTATTATTTTATATAAATATTATAACAACAATGTAAGCTGTATAATATTAATATCCCTCTATTACTTAAATAATTCACAAGAAGATAGGCTAATCTACCCATATCCCATCTAAACCACACCTTTCCCAACCATACCCTATTCTTGTCTAAAAGAGATACCCTCCTACCCAACCCTAAATACCTAAAACCATCCCTAAGAAGATGAATATTACCCTAAATCCCAAGAGTAGAGAAAGGGGGCGTCATTATCTTAAGATTACTTCCTGGTGAAAATGGACGATGATTGATCCATGGGATCCTGTAGGAAGAAAATTTTTAGCAACCAAATTTCTCCTCAGAACTGGCTGTGACATATGTAGCTAGTCTCTGCATGGCAGAAAATGCTTGACTGGAGTTCTATTTGAAATTCTGTCAAGGGTGTAATAAGAAGGTGCACCATTACAGCTAGCTAGTCAGGAGTTGTCTCAAGTAAAACAGTCTCAAACCAGTTTCAGCATGATGTTTGTAGTCTAGATGAATCAGGTAGAGTAAAGTGGAAATGACAAAGTGGGGCCCCATCTTCTTTCCAAGGAGTTCAAAGATTGCTATTAGGAATTGCTATTAATTCTTGTTGAAAACTTAAACATCAATATCAAAGTAAAATTTTCAAGTTCAAAGGTATACGTATAGGTAAAGGCAAGAATAAGCATTAAAATATATATGAGAAAATTAGGATTTCAGAGAAAAAATTGCATATTTAGAATAATAGAAATGGGTTAATTATTAAGACAAAGCTAGCTGATAAACAATGATAGTAAGTGGCCAACAGCTTGTATCAAATACAGAGTCTCTGCATGTTATTTGGGGCGATGGTACCGCATGGGCCGCCACCATCTTGGATAGACTGGAAAAACAAAACAAAACAAAAAACTGGCTTTCATTTTAGCAATGTTGTTGTTTAGCAGATAAAAGACATGTGGCCAGAAAAAGATGAAGATTTAAAATAAGGATTCACATTAACAAAAACTGCTAAAGGTTTACACTGTGTTTTAAAATATATGTAGGCTTGGGAGACAAGGAAAAAAGAAATAAAATGGTTTTAAAAAGACAGATATGGCTGGTTTTGGTGGCACACTCCTTTAATCCCAGCACTCAGTAGGTAGAGACAAGCAGATCTCTGTGATTTCAAAGGAAACCTGGTATGCAGATTAATTCCAGGACAGATAAAAGTTACACAGAGAAACCCTGCCTCAAAATATGTAAAAATAGAAGTAGAAGAGATAGAGTAATTAAAAAGAAAAGCCACATAAAGATGGAAAGCACAGAGAACCTTTGGATATTGGACGCTTTTCTATTATCTTTAAATTGTTTGATTGTTGAGAAAATAGTAACTACGGATAAAAGAAATGTTGCTGGATTAATTCAATTTATATATTTTAAAAATGTTTTGACTCCAAAATTTAAGCCTAAGAACAAGTTACTGGAGAAAAGGATTTTTAATTTTGTTTCCACAGAAAATGAAAAGCTGTGGATTCCTTCCAGACTAATGTGGTTTGATCAAGCAAGACCCCCAGAAGCAACGTCAATGGGACAATGCAGCCTTGCAGACCACTACAGCCAAAATTTTTGCATCTTCTTAGCATACCCATGACAGCAGGAAGTAGTTTGGAAAGAGTGACGCCCAAATTCCCAAATATTGTTTATAAATGTTTGTTTTCATTTAAATGGGCTTGGTTATAAAGGGCTAATGACCACAAACAATCTTTTTAAAGGTAAAAAAAAAAAAAGGAATTATGGTATAGATAGGAATATGTTACCTTGGAATGGATTTTTATTTATTGATACACATTTAAGGTTAATTTTGTGATATGTATATTTCTCCTCTTGTTTAGGTATTGTGTTTATATAGCTCATTGGAAAATGTAATGGATAATTTAGTACAGATTATAGAGAGTTACCTATGATAGTTAAAACTCAGAGTTAAGTTAGTTAGGATTTCTAGATATGCAGAGATGTATTTGAGATGGATAGGCATTCTTCAAACCTTTCAAAGACCTACAGAATATGGCATTTAAAATGGTTTAGGGTTTTTCTTGACAATGAGGCACAACTGCTCCTGGTAAGACCACCTGTATCAGAAAGGAAGATGGACATTGAAGAAACACATTATGGAGTTTGCTTCTAATATGGCAAGACTAGCCATTTGGGCAAGGTACTGCTTTTCTAGACTGTTTGACTTTATGCTGTATAAACTGGACATGCAGGACCCACAGGAAAGTGACTGCTGATGTATGATAGACAATGCTACAGGATTACTGCTTCATGGAAGAGACAGCCAGACAGTCTTCAGGACACAGAGAAAAGTGACTGACAAACTGCCAATACAGGCGGACAAAGTTTCCTGTTTTGTTGAGGAGTCTGGAGACACACTATGGCCTATGGGCTGAAGGTGGAACATTACAGAAGAACTTCTGGTGACTGACTAGGCAGTGAATTGTCTCTGTCATTTCTAGAGTTTATATATTATCCTTCTGTGGTCTTTGAAGGAGTTGAAGACAGTTATGGTTATAGTTTTCCTTAGTTAGGATTAAAGATAAGTTACATATAGGACTTTGGACTAACAAAGATAGGATATATGATATTTTCTTTAAGTCTTACAAAATGTTAATGGACTAAATATTGTCAACTGTGATTCTTATTTTATAACTGTTGTGTGTGTTGTTTTGCTATGTTAAGGTTAAAACCCTTCTTTTATTATAGACAGAAAAGAGGAGATGATGGGAGATGTTATTCTGTAAATATGTTTTTCATACTGGTTAATAAATGAAGCACTGTTGGACCAATGGTAAAGCAAGATAGGTGGGGCTAGGAGACAAGGAGGAAAGAGGAAGTAGTAAAGGGGGGGGTCAGCATGTAGAGCTGGGAGGAAGCAAGATGCCGGCCCACCACTCTCCGGTAAGATGAGCCACATGGAAATACTTAGAATAATAGAAATGGGTTAATCATTAAGACAAAGCTAGCTGATAAACAATGATAACAAGTGGCCAACAGCTTGTATCAAATACAGAGTCTCTGCATGTTATTTGGGGCAGGCACGGTGATGGGACCAGGCGAGCTGGCAGAAAACATACTAGCAACAATTTCATTTAAGCAAATGAGTCTCCAGATTTTGTTTTCTTCTACCTTACACCAATGGGCTTCTTGATAGAAGGCAGAAACTATGAATTTAATCTTAACAAGATGCTTGAATTTAGAGAAGGAAAGCAAAATCCAACTCCAAAGCCAACATTGGTTTACATGAATTGGGACTCGAGGAATACTAGATAGTAAAGAGAAATAGATTTCTGTATAGAAATAGTTTACTAGAATTAAATACTTTCACCATAAATCGGATTCCTTTACATAAAATGGTTCTTTCTGAAGAGCTATCTTCTCTTCTGTAGGTACCTACATGTTCAGTGTCTTTTAGCTGTTTGAAGATAAGTGTTTTCTGTTTTCCGGTAAGAACAAGAATAGAACCCTTCCCTACCTTTGAGAGGTCTCCGCACATCGCATTGAAACCAATTTGTTGGACGACTTGTCATTTCCCTTCATTTGATGTTTCTCTTTTTCAACTCAGATCTTGGTCAACTTAGATGGTATCCATCGCTTTTCTTCTCCTGTAGATACAAATATGAAACCCCTACCCAAACATAACACATATCCTGGTTTCCATACTGAGGTCAATACATCCCTGAAGTACAAAGGCTGATTTAGTGCAGAAGTTTTTTCTATTGTCCAGTGTCTTTCTGCAGCTGTTTTTCCTTTTTCATCAGCATTAAGAAAGTTTAGTGTTAATAAAGCATTATGTAATCTGTGTTTTGGTGTCTTGGTTCCTCCTGCCTGTTTATGGAGCATTTCCTTTAAAGTATGATTGGCTCTCGCAACTACTGCTTGTCCTGTAGGATTGTGTGGTATACCAGTTATGTACTTTATAATACTCAAAAAACTGTTTCAATTTTCTGGAGACATGCCAGAGCATTGTCAGTTTTTATTTGTGCAGGTATGCCCATTTTGGCCATTACCTCTAATAGTGTGTGATAACAGGATCAGCCTTTTCAGAGCTCAGAGCAGAGGCCCATAGAAACCCTGAAAGTGTGTCTATAGTGTGATGCACGTATTTTAATTTTCCAAATTCTACACAATGGAACACATCCATTTGCCATATTTCATTCCTATTTATACCTTTTGGGTTACTGCCTGTTGGTATAGGAGTTTGGTTATAGAATGAGCAATTAGGACATTTTCTTACTATTTCTTTAGCTTGTTGACAAATGATAGAAAAATCCTTTTTTAAACCTTTGCTGTTCACGTGGTGTTTTTTATGAAACTCAGAGGCTTCTAGCACACTTCCTATTAATAACTAATTAATTTCATTATTGCCTTGTGCTAGAGGACCTGGAAGACCCGTATGGGATCAGATGTGTTATATATATAAAATGAATCCTATTACTGATAGTATCTTGTAAATGTATAAACAATGAAGTTAATTCTGTATCGTCCAGAATAAATTCTGCAGTGTAAGACGACTCTCTGTGTATCCAGAGTCAGTAACTATATTGAGGGGTTCTGTAAAATCCATAAGTACCATTGCTTCTTTGAGTGTCTGAATTTCTTGGATCATATAACTTTCTAGAGACTTCATTGCATCAGTCAGTTACTTGCTTTCTCCAACTATGAATGATGTTATGTTTTTAATATTCTCATCCTTAGATATCATCTGAATGGCATGTAAACTGCCTTCCAGTTTACATGTCTATCTGCTAGCTTGCCATTATCCTCAGACATGGAACAGATACTGTCTACTAGTCTTTCCATCTGATGTTCCAGTTTTTTTTAACCTTATTAGTAGCTTCGTCTGGCCAGGAATGAGCTGTTTCTGCTAGCGTGTTAATGCATTGCATTGTTTCTGTTTTGGTTATTGAGGCATCAAACATGAAACACATTTTGTTTTCTACTTGGTCATTTTTATGTTCCATGTTTTGTATTCGACCTTTCAGCTCCTTATTGCCATCTTTAATATTCTGAACCTTTTTTTCTAAGTATTCTATGTTTTTTTATTTATTTATTTTTTTGGTCTCTATTGTCACTTTCAATATTTTGAATCCTTGTTACTAAGTATCCTATGGTTTCTACAAGTTCCTTATTGTTTACTCTGATCTCAAACCATTTCTTTAAAAATATCATATTAATGATAAAACCCATTGCTATTATAAAAAAATGTATCTATTGGTTAAGTCATGATCTTCTTCTGCTAAAATGAAATAAAAGAATTTCTAAAGTCCTGCATTGTGAGATTATCCACCATAGGTATGGAAAAATTGGTCTCAGATATTATATCAGCTTAAATTGTAAAGGATGTTGCAATTACCTTAGGTGTAATTCTGCTGTCCTGGAACTTTGATGCTTTTAGTTGTAGATCTCAACTTGTGGTAGTTATGCCTGGAGATGTACCACCAAATAGAGTCCCACAGCAGATGATCCTTCTGATCCTGGTCTCTGCAGAATAGCTCTTAACAAACTAAGGCAAGTGAAATTTTGTTAAATCAGGGAGTGAAACAAGCCTTGTGCAAATTGCTGGGACCACAGGGCTAACAGGTGTTGCCTCCAACTGGCACCAAGGAACACACAAGCAGGGTGGGCACCACGGAGCTCTCTGCAAATGCAATGTGAGGGAATGGGCAGCAGATGAGCCGTTGTCTCAGGGCAGAGGTGGAGATAAAGAGTTGTAGGGCAGACACAATCATCTCACAAGCTGTGGTGTGTCTGCCTGGTTAGGCAAGTGACCTGCCTGTTCAGGGATGGTGAAGGAAGGGAATGGCGTCTGTTGCCTGGGTGAAAATCCTAACCCCGCTTCTGACACCAGATATTGTGGTTTAATAAGAATCGGGATAAACAAATAGGCTGAATAAATGTTTATTCAGGGAGAAATAACTTAGAAAATAGACAGAGGAACACCAGCAGGTTCCTAGTCCCAAGGATGCCTTTATCCTTTCCTGTCCAAATCCCACCAGCATGAGAGTGCTCCCAGGCTCCTCCTCAGACCTAGTTCCCCAGTTCATTTCCGCCCCTGATTCCACCCCTAATGGGCGTGGTCAGTGCCACAGATATGGACAAAGTGAATATCTCACTACAGTGGTCTGATAAGATACAGAAAACTATTCCTTTTTTTTTTATTTTGTTTTGTTTTTGTTTTTTGTATCTGTTGAGGTTTGTTATGTCGCTTAGTATGTGATCGATTTTAGAGACGTGTGGAGCTGAGATGATATATACTTTTGTGTTTGGATGGAATGTTCTATAGATGACTGTTAAACCCAATTGGGACCTACCTTCTGTTAGTTCTTTTGTTACTTTGTTAACTTTCTGCCTGGCGGTCCTGTCTAATGGCGAGAGTGGAGTTTGAAGTCTCCCACTATGAGTGTGTGAGGTTTTATGTAAATTTTGAATTTTAGTAGCATTTCTTTTACGAATGTTGGTGCCTTTGTATTTGTGGCATAGATGTTCAGAATTGAGATGTTATTATGATGGATTTCTCCTGTGTTGAATGCAACATGACCCTGTCTTCATCTCTTTTGATTGATTTTGGTTTGAAGTCTAACTTGTTAGATATTAGGATAGCTATACCTGCCTGCTTCTTAGGTCCATGGATTAGAAGATCTTTTCCAAACCCTTTACCCTGAGGTAATGTATGTCTTTGAATCTTAGAAATGTTTATTGTATGCAGCAGAAGGATGAATTCTGTCTTCTTATCTATTCTCTTAGCCTGTGTCTTTTTATAGGCGAGTTAAGAACATTGATGTTGAGGGAAAGTAAGGACCATTGATTGTTAATTCTTGTTTGTTTTAGATTTGCTGTTGGCGGTGGTATTGTGAATATATTTGCCCTCCATTATCCTTTGGATTCTGGTGAAGTGAAATTATGCATTGCCTATGTCTTTGTGAGCATAGTTAAATTCATTGGGTTGGAGTTTTTCTTCCAGAACTTGCTGTAGGGCAGGATTCATAGATATGTATTGTAAAAAAAAAAATCTGGCTTTGTCATTAAATATCTTGTTTCCTCCATCTATAATGATGAGAGTTTTGCTGGGTATAGTACCCTAGACTGGCATCTGTGGACTCTTAGTACTTGTAGAACATCTATCCAGGACCTTCTGACCTGGAGAGTTTCCATGGAGAAGTCAGGTATAATTTTGATATGTTACATGTTACCTTTATATGTTACCTGGCCTTTTTCCTCCACTGCTCATAGTATATTTTTCTTTATTCCGTATGATAGATTTCTGATTATTATGTGTGGAAGGGTCTTTTTTCTTTTGTCCAGTCTATTTGGTGTTCAGTATGCTTCTTGTACTTTTATAGGCATGTCCTTCTTCAGATTGCGAAAGTATTTTTCATGACTTTGTTGAATATATCTTCTGCATTTTGAGCTGGGCTCCTTCGCCTTCTTCTATGCCGATTATTCCTAGGTTTGCCCTTTTCACGGCGACCCGCATTTCCTGGATATTTTATGTTAAGGATTTGTTTGATTTAAGGTATCTTTGATTGATGAGTCTATTTCCTGTAGTTTATCTTCTCTGCCTGAGATTCTTTCTTCGATCTCTTGTATTCTGTTTGTTATGCTTCCATCTGCAGTTTTTGATTGTTTGCCCAGTTTTTCTATTTCCAGCATTCCCTCACTCTGTGTTTTCTTTATTGTCTCTATTTCAGTTTTCAAGTCTTGAACTGTTTGAGGTGGTTCCTTCAGGTATTTGATTGTTTTTTCTTGGCTTTCCTTACTTTCTTTAAAGATTTGTTCATTTCTTCCAATTTTTTGTTAGTTTTCTCTTCCAATTCTTCAAGGGGTTTTCTCATATCATCTTTGAAGGCCTCTATCATTTTTATAAAGTTATATATTTAACTCGTTCTCTTCTGCTTCATCTGCTTTAGTGTGTTAGGGTCTAGTTGGTGTAGAGTCCCTAGATTCTGATGGTGTCATGCTTTTCTTTCTATTGTTAGGTGTTTTCTTATATTGCTATCTTCCCATCACTTCTTCCAGTGGGTTCAGGTGGAGTTTTTCTCTCTCTATGCTACTCTCCTGGTGGGAGTAGGTGGGTTAGGAGTTCAATGTCTGTAACTCTGGGTGGCCCAAGCTCTCTAGGAGGTCTCTCCTCCAGCAGAGGTCCAGCAATGGGGGTCAAGATCAGGCAGGCAGGGTCTCATGCATGGTGGTCCTGATTGGGTAGGAGGGTCCAGTGTGCTCAGAGCTGATCCAGGTACTTCTATGGAGGTGGAGGGGTTGTTGGACCTGCACTCTGGCCCAGTGCTTGACCAGAGTAGTGGAGCAGCAGGCCAAGAAAGACAGTTTGGGTGGGAGAGGGCAGGTTCTGAGTGAGGTGGTTTATGAATCAGATTACAGGTTCTGATTGAGGTGGTTTATGGATCAGAGTACTAGGACTGTAATCTCTCAGGAGAGGATATCTCAGTGACTGTGATAGATAATACTATTTAGTATTTTTTCCGAAGCATACATTAGTTTATGCTTTGTTTCCGATGTCAGAAGAATTTTAATGTAAATATTCCACTGCTATAACAAATCACATACTGATACATTCATTGCTATGCTAGCCATGGATGACTTAAGTTTTCCTCTCTTTTCTTCTGGCCCTATATACTCAACTCATCTTATTCTTTGTTTACTTGAGATAAAATTCCAATCCCTAGAAATGCAACATTTATCTCCTAAAATGGAAAAATTGGATGAAAAGTTTTTGGTGCGATTATTGTTATGTCTGTCCCTGTGTCTACCAATTCCCTCAATTTTCAATTTCAATGCCATTTATTTGTATTTTTAACTTTTGTCTTTGAGCATTTATGCAAGTTTACCAAAATACTTGTTTATTGGCTTCTCCTGAAAATTTTGTTTTATCCACTGAAGCTGTTCTGTCATACAGAGCAGTGTATTTATTCACATCTGGCATTAAGTATTTTCATTAATCTGTGGAGGCATTTCCCCAATGCTGACAAGAAATGATTGAACCAAATTTTTCCCAGGAGTCTGTGAGAGTGTGCTCTAAGGCATTTCCTGATGGCAGAACTTTGACTTCCCTGTTCCATGTTGATCTGCATTCATTAGTCCCATGCTGGCCTTTGCCACACTTTTGGCATATTCCAGAACACTGACATTCTATTTGGATTATCTCCAGAAAAAAAAAATGTTTCTAGGAATGACTTCCCTGCAATCCTTTTTCAAATGGCCTGTTTTACAAGTAAAACATCTGACATTTTTATTTTTCTTAAAATTTTTAGAAATCAATTGACCTATTCTAGTATCATCAAAAGCATGAGAGTCAAAATCAGCTGTATTACCAATCTATTTATCTAATGGTACTGGTCTTACCTATAAAGCTTAATCACTCTTTTGCATTCTGAATTAGCATTTTCAAAAGCCAAAGATTCAATTAAAATATGTGTAACTCCTGGATCTGATATCATTCTTTTTGCCCCTGAGGTCAGTCTTTGTAAAAAATCACTGAAGGAATCTTTGGGGCCTTGTATAATTTTAGTAGATGACTCTGTCCTCTCTATTCTCTACTCAGTGTTCTCCCAAACATCCAAAGCTGCTGCACAGCATAGACCTAAGGTAGGATTATCAAATGTACTCTGTCTTTGTAAATCAGAAAATTGGTCCTTACCAAGAAGTTGTTCTTGAGAAATTTCCATACCTCTAACCCTACTTTGTTGTTTCATGACCCTAGCTTCCTTGCTCCATCATAGTTTCCATTGAAACTGAGACCAGCATCTAATGCTTCTGTAACTAAATCCTTCAATTCTTGTGGAATAAATATGTTCATTTGGACCTATTAATTTCACATCTGCTTCATAAAAAATGAATGCATATTATATGAAAATAGTACTTTCTTAATACTTTTCAAATATAACATTTCTATAGGACCCCAGTTAACTCTGAATAGTGTTGGCTGTGCTTGTCAGCTGGTGGTCATTCTTGAATGGTAACTGGATGAATGAAGATTGGGTTTTAATAGCCTTAGGCTGCTCCTCTACAGTTCCATAATGCAATGGTACAGTAAGTTCTGCTCTAATCCCCTTTGTGTGTGAACATTTTTCTCAGTTTCATTTGTAGTTCTTTCTATGGGTTGCATTTTTCAGTCAATTTTTTATATTTGGTTCTGATACCAAACAAATAAAGACTGAACATAAGCTACCAAACCGATAATGATTATGAAGAACAGTATGTCAATCCCAGCTAAGATGATTGTCCCTTCATTTAATTATTTTTCATTTTCAAAGTGTCCATTCGAGAATCAAAAGGAGAACTAACTCTCTGCATCTTAATAGTGTTACCCATCCTTAATGCGGGAAAAATTTGGAAGAAATAATCCCTTCACACACACACCTTTTAAAATCCTTATGTGTATTTCAAGATCTGCTGGTGATAAGAATTAAGTGTGAGTCTGGTTGTGGTTGTGTAGTATGGCTGGGCACAGATGGTACATGACTTGTTTGAGGGCAACTTCAACTGCTCACCAGTAGGTAGGGGGTTGAGTGTGTGTGGCAGTTGCAACAGCACTAAAGGCCTAAGCAGGTGTTGAGGCAACTGACCTGGTGTGGCAGCATCCCAAAGAGAGGGTCCAGAGGAAGCCTGCAGCTTACAGGGGAAGTGGACACAGGAATACGTGCAGAAGAAGCCCACATGGTAAGAAGCAGGGGCCCCCTGAAGGCCAGAGCCAGGCAACATTGGGAAGCTACCACCTGTCAGGTTGAGGCCCAGCCACATGTAGATTATGGGACCAGGGACAGGAAGCAGCTAGAAGGTGCTATGAAGAGGCTACAAAGAGAAAAGCCCAGACTTACACAGAGGGCCTGGGGGATGAAAGAAAAAGCCATCCATGGTGTCAACTGCAGTCTGGTGGCAGCTCCAGTGACTGAAAAGCCAGCAGGGTGAGTGATCATGTGCCCCACTCTGGGCACAAGATGAAGCATTTTCTAATTATTCTTTATCATTAAAAAATTGGGATTCAGATATCGGGTAGGAACCTGATCAGAGAAGGAGCAGAAAAGTGACCAGTGACATAACCTCTCACTAGCTCCATGATCCAATAGCAGCCAAGACTCTCCCTAAGACCCACCCTAGTACATCCTGTGCCTCTGTATCTGTCCTAGTTACTCCAAAAACTCTATAGATAATTTTGGTTAGCTAGCAACTAGTTCTGTTCTCTGATTCAAAGCAGACTTTACTGCCAGTCTCATGAGCATCAGAATGTAATCAAAATATCCCACAACAAAGGGAAGGTTTAAGATGCATGGCCGTGATGAAGAAAATATCTCACTGGAGGCAGGCTTTGAGAGCTTAAAGTCTTATGATATTTCCAGTTCTCTCTTATCATACTTGTGTTTCAAGAGGTAAACTCTCAGTTTTCTGCTCCTGAGAACATGACTTCCTATTGCTGCCTTACAATGTGTTTAAAATATATATATTGGCTTGAGAGAAAGAAAAGACAGAGCCTGTACTGTCTTAGAATTGAAAAGTATAGTTTTAAAATAATAAAATACTTTGAAATGGAGTAAAGTAATTAAAGTAATATACAGAAAAAAGCCACATAAATATGGGAAATATACAAAGAGTCTGGATCGTATTGTTATTGTGTTGTGTTTGATTTTTTTTTTTTTTTTGGACTGTTACATTATACTAGTTTAGGAAAACTGACAGATTTCTGGATTGAACCAACCTATATAATTTAAAAGCATCTTGTTTATAAAATTTAAGTAAAAAAAAAACCTGTCTTAATTTTACCCTACAGGCCCTTTTCTATATTAGGGCCTCTGGTTTTGTGTTTGTGTGAGATACCAATGTGACTTGCGTGCTACGACATCTTTCTGTGTCCTCGTGCTTTCTCTTTGGCTATTTTTCTCCTCTTTGTTTCATCCTAGTGCAGTTTGTTTTTTGCTTATTATAGTTTATTTTACTTTATTATTAATGCTTATGTATCTATTTGTTTACTAAGGATAATAAAAAGAGTGCATATCCAGATAGGAAATGTGGAGCACTTTGGGTGGATGGGTGAATAAGAAACTTTAATCCAGATATACTGTATGGAAAAAACTCTATTTCCAATTAAAAAATACTTTAAAGTGGTATAGTGATGCATACTTTTAATCCCAAAGCTGGAGAGGGAGACACAAGAGAATCCCTGAGGCTACCGTCTTTGCCTGTTGGTAAGCTCCAAGTAACAGTGAGAGATGCTCTTTCAAAACACAAGGTGAATGAATGGCTTCTGGAGAACTAGAACCAAGGTTGTCTCCTGGCCTGCAGTAGACATGCACACACATCCCTCTGCTGTGCACACACTTACGCATACCCACATCACAAAAACCACCCTGACAACATGTGTGTGTATAAACAATTTTCAGTTACTCATAATACTTCAACAAATGCAGATGAAATAAACAACACATAGGACTCATTAAGTAACTGTGATGAAAATGGAAAACATACATTTACATTGTTTTATGGAGCCATGTAAATTAAAATTAGGACACATAATTAAAGCTACAATAGGATATTTAAGCTATTCTTAATGACTTAGAAAAAAAGTTGTGTTTTGTTTTAATAATTGCAGCTGGACCAGCATGACTCCCTATAACCATCTGTAATTCCAGTACTGGGGGATCCAATGACCACTTCAGGCCTCTGTGGAAACCAGGAATGGACAATACATACATGCTGCCACAAACACACACAATTAAAAAAATACAACTTTTAAAGAAGAGAAAAATTATTCTTTTTTAAAAATCTCATGGAACTTGAACTGCAAGTTTGCCAGCATATTGATTATTCTGTTGTCAGAACTGATTTGTACCAAAGGAGTAATTGTGGGATAGGCATTCATCACAAACTTCTGAAGACTCAGGATAATGGGGTGGTACATCCATAACAAGATTGCTGTGGATGAGAGGACAAAGTCCACCCAGTACATGACCACAAAGACAAACACAATCATCAAGATGGTCTGTGTGGCCCTTTTCTCAGGGGATGCTCTCGAATGGCGGAGGCTGTGAAGATGCTTGCATTGCTTCTGATGTCTGAACAAGATAATCACCATGTATGCACTTGTGGTGATCATAACTCCTATAAGAAATACATCTCTGGAAGTTGTCACTGTTATACTCAGTGCCCTGATGATGTTGTTCATGGGGAAGAGTGAGCAATATTTGGTGACCTTCATCTGGTTGGTCTCATTCGCATTGGTAAAAGCCCCAACATAGAAGATCAGGTTGCTACTGAATGACAAGTTGAGAATCCATATATACAAGAAAGCATGGATTGTGTATTTCTTCAGATTATGTTTAAATTTTGCCAACAAAGAGGTGATTGGACTGATAGTGACAGCCTGGAACACACTCAGGAGGCAGGTGATGCAGATGGAGAGGCCTCTCATCACTCTGTATATGTAAAAAGCTGCCTTACATTTGAAGTCATTGTCAATGCTCAGTGACTCAAATACATCTGTAAGCCAGATATCCCCTCCAGTGAGGACCAGCACTATGTGGATGAGGGTCAGTTGACAGGAGATCAGATCCATGAGCTTAGATTTATGAACAAGGATTATGAAAGTGTAGAAAAAAAGGAGAAACATATTGGCCAGGATACCAAGTCCAGCTTGGAAAAGAAGGACATTATTTAATGACATATGTGGACAGAGTATTCATCTTAAGAGCACATTGGAAACTTGTTTCATATATCTGAAAAAAATAATGTATCACACATCAAACTTGTGACTCAGTGGTTACTGTGCCTTTATCATCATTCGGTTTTACCTACTTACTCTTGATTCAAATGTCTCTCTAAATATTGAAGTTCCACATTAGATATGGCCTATATTCCTTTTACCCCCCCATACACACACATTTTCTCCTCTGTATATAGTATATTGTACATAATAAATTCATTCATAGCCACATTCAATGCAGAATGAACACTTCATGAGTGTGTATTGCACCTAGGTGTCATGTCTTAGAAATCCAATCCTGTGGATTTACTTTGCATCAATTAATAATTTACACCTAAACAGTAATGACAAACACAGAATATTAATTACATTTTTACATCCAAATAAAACTTATATTGGCCTGGAAAAGATTCACAAAAGAAATAAAAAATATTGAGGTGAGTGAGTCTTAGGTTACATAATCTTAATAAGCTTTAATTTGCAACTACCTATGTTTTCACTAAGAGTTCTAATGGAGTCACAATGATGATTCATGATAATGCCACTATCTTAACCAGCAAAATGTCTATCATATACTATAATTTCCTTTTTCTTCTTTCTTTTTCTTTTTTTTTTGTTTTTTTTGTTTGTTTGTTTGTCTGTTTTGATTTTTGTTTTTCTAGATAGGGTGTCTCTGTGTAGCTTTTGAGCTATCCTGGAACTAGCTCTGTAAATCAGGCTGGCCTGGAACTCACAGACATCCACCTGCCTCTGTCTCACAAGTGCAGGATTAAAGGTATGTGCCACCAACACCTGGCTCATTTATTCCTTTGTTATTTCCCCTTTTCTATGAAATCTTACAATCCAAGGATCCAGAATTAAAGACATATATAGAGTTGGAGGCACTTTCCACACAGTATTAATTGTATATCCACTGATTTCGGGTATAAATGATCCTAGATGTCTCCCAGTTTAGATCCCATTCCATCAGGGTTTGGAACACTCCACTTCAGGTTTAAAGAACTAACTCCCAGCTATCCAGAAAAAACAGTGTTCTTTTCTTTGTGTGTGTGTGTGGGGGGGGTGAGGGTGACAGTTCATTAATAATATGATTTCTTATGATGTTTTCTTTTTTTTCCTTCTGATTTTTGAGCCATTTTCATTGTTATTTTATCTACGTGATTCCTTTTGTATTTATCTTTCTGCACCTTGCATAAGCACATCCCCATTAATTATCCCATTCTCCCTATCAGATTGGTTGCATTCTGCCATTGCCCTGTGTCTTCCTCCCACATTCTGCTGTCCTCTCCTCCCTAAGGAGCTCTCTTTTCCCATTTCCTTGATGAGACCACTTGTACACTGTCATTCTCCTCTCCAATGCTACCCACACCACTCCAATCCTGGCCATGGTTCTGGTTTGCTCTGATATCTGTAGTTACTCATGTCTGAAGATGTGGAGACCAGAGCCTCCAACAAGAGAGAACATGCAACACAAATACAAACACTTATTTCAACATTTGCGACAAATGTGAACTTGCTGAAGATGACCATATAGTTACCCTGTTTGAGAACTTCTGTTTCAAAGGGGATTCCTTCCCATGCACTTAAAATCAAGGTCCCCAGTGTTATCATATGTCCTCAGTACAAAGACAGCTTTTACAGTTTCACTCAACAGTCTTAGCTTTGGGGCCTATGTTTGTGATTTGACCTGGTTGGTTACCAATATCAATTTTTAATTGAATTAATTTAATCCAGTACTTTGGAATTAGCTTTGTTACAAAAATAATAGGAAACTACCAAACTTGCCCATGTTCCTTTGAGAAAAGGAGTGCCCAATTATATTGTCCAGTTCACTTGTATATTCCACACATATAGATGGATGGATGCATGTATGCATAACAATATGGCAGAAGTTACTGTATAAACCCACACTATAACATACCCGTAAATATGACAACAAAATTCACACATTTTACATTTACATTATATTTGCTTGAAAAAATCTTGATCTAGTAAAGTTATAGAGTCATCCCAAGTGCCAGAACCAAACATCTGATTTTCCCACCAAAATACTTTTACAGTAGCTGCACCATGGTGTTCTGGTTTGTCTGTTTGTTTTGTCTTTTTGTTTTTAAACCTCCTGGATACAAGCTGGAGAGATGGCTCAGTGGTTCAGAGAATGATTTACTCTTTCAAAAGACCTGGGGGATATTCCCAGCAGTGACATGGTGGCTCAGAACCATCTGTAACTCTAGTTCTGGGAGATTCATTGCCTTCTGGGATCCAGGCATGGAAGCAGCACACAGACATATATGTAGGCAAAAACCTCATATATGCAAACTAAATCTTAAATAAAAATAGCTCCAGGATAACACTTAATTCAGTCTTAGAATCCAAACTGAAAGAAGGGAATCTACTACAAAATTTCAGACAGCAAAAGAACAAACCATGTATGTTAAATAATTTATAATAATTATACATTTACATTATATCAATATATCACCTGCACTATAAGTAATATAAAAGGATAATATCATAAGATAAAAGGTGGTAGTCTAAAATTATTTTTCCCTAACCCAAAGATATGTTCTACAACCTGGATATTTCCTATGCATTGATTTGTGAATATTGATGACTTACAGAAAGTGATTCATCTTCTAATTCATCAAGTATAATCTCTCTCTGGAGCTAATTCTGGAGACTGAACCAGAAAAGACCATAGCTACTATTGACACAAACTGAGTTGCTTACATATACATGCATTGAGAAAAGTTATTTGTTTTATTTGAAAAATAAATTTCAGTGCTGAGGGGGTTCACATTAAAGTTTTTAATATTTACTTCAAGCACAATAAGCCAAAGTGTACCCATAAACATAATATGGAGAGGGCATCACTATTAAATTGACCCCGACCTGAAGACCAAGCAGTCTGAAACAGCTGTCTGAAGACATGTGCAGCATTAGAAACCAAGAACTGCTCTATGCATGCAGAGCTCTTTCAGGAAAAATCACTTTATCCCTTCATGATCATCATATTTGATTTTAGAAGATTCTTGTTTTAAGGACGTATGGTTATCTTTACATTCTTCTTGGTAGATACTTAACAAAATAATAACATACAAATATATTAGATCAAGTATCATTTTCATTTTAAGTTTTGCCATATTTAGTGAATAATGATCAAAAAGCAGTATGACTGCTCAGAGAGGACACAGAGTGATTATGTTATGTCCAGATGACAAGATGCATGGTGTAGGCTGAGAGACTGTCCACTATCAGCAACATTAATAAGTCTTCAGGAATCTCAGGAAGATCAAGGCCTTAGCCACTCAAATTAGTTCCAAGAAATCTTTATAAAATATAATTTCAGCAGGCATAAGTAGTGATTTTTGATTTGCAGTATTAATTGATAGTAATTGCCTGATACTCTTAAATACTTTAATGTGTAAGTGATTCTTTGGAAACTGGATTTAGCACAGGTGCACTGGAAGCACACAGACACTGACTAGAATATTACAGTCTCACGGTTATGAGCCCGTTCCCCTGAGATGAAGCAGCAGCAGCAGCAGAAGAGTCTGTCACTGCAGAGACTGTGGGGAAGCAGTCAGACCCAGAGCTTGATCACACGTCACATGGCATTTGAGTCTGGGAAAGACACAAAAATGTTCACTGGGAGTGTGTGTGTGTGTGTGTGTGTGTGTGTGTGTGTGTGTGTGTGTGTGTGTGTTATGCCTTTAATGACTGGACTACTGGACATAATACTACTGGGCCTGAATACATCAACAGAATACTGTTTACTGAGGCTTCTAATATAAATATGTGTATAGCACTTGAGTAAAAACCTTACAGTTATATCAAATATTTTCATGAAATAAATGAACGTTAAAGAAAATGGAGAGTATATCTCTGGCCCCTGGGTGACTTGATCAGATCCATGAGGGCCCTGCAGACTTTTAATGTTAATTACTCCAAACAAACTGAAACTTCTGTAATGATTACAAACATAAACTCATGCTTCCATTATTTCTTTTTGGTGGTTTGAATGTTCTCTGTCCAGTGACATTATTAGCATAGCTTGTCCCATCCTTTAAAAAAAATTCATAATTTATACTATATGATTTCCACTTTAAGTTTCATATGTATGCGTGTGTGGGGGGGTTATCTCAACCAGTACTTTGGATTGATTTCAATTAAATTCACGATGTTCCTGCCTTAGCCTTCAAATCCTGAAATCACAGGTGTGTGGCACCACACCTGCCTACATTTTAGTCTCCTGTATACATTAGTAAGTGATATTCCCACAGTGTAAAAATGGACTTATGACATTCAGCAGCTAAACATCCTTCACATATTTTGTGAATGCATATTTCAACGAGCAATTGTATTTTGTAACTATTAGAAGAAACCTGGGGGATTTTGACTTTAAAATTTTTATACTGTTTGAGAATTGAAAATATTATTCAGGGCCAATGAAAAGCCTAATATTATATCAATTAGATTTTAAAATTCAATTAGAAAACTTGAAATAGTAAGCTTAACATTGTTTTAGTGAAAACATCCAACTGAAATTTTTCCAGGTTACATTCTTGTGAGCATAATTTTACAAGGATTTAGTAAATAAGAGACATCCTATTTTTTCAATATGCAGAAAATATTTACTTCACTAGAAATAACCACAATAAAATAAAAATGTGATTTTTAAACAAAACTTATTTTACAATGTTAAAAGCATCTTATTTACTAGTTGAAACTAGAAAGGTTGAAACTTTTCTCAGAATTCCTAAGTATATACAAATGTAACAGAAAAGAAAATTATGGATAAATCCTAAATTAGTATTTGTTATATATTTCTGCCTTAAGTTTCATAGAAATACATTCATAGACAATTAACTTGAGAAAAGTAGTAAAATGACAGAATACAAGAAATGTAATTTAGTATTATAAATGTACTCCTGCAAATGAATAAATGTGGGTTCTCTACCTTTCCACCTCTAAATTATTTCTGATGTTTTGCAAAATGGATAGAAGACTAACACAGTTGTCATCTATTGTGTTTACTTGTGATACAGTTTGCCTCAAAAGTAAAATTCTAAGCATTGAATTATCTAATCATTTTATTACAGAAACACTTAATTCACATCACTGTGGCATACTTGCAGCTCTCACTATTAATGAGTAAAAAATCAAACACTCACCTGGCTGGGCCTTTGATGAACATACATGTGGAATGAGGCCCTACAAAGCAGTTATAAGGAGGAAATGTCATCACCTCATCTCCCGCTACACCCATAATTATCATGTCATCAGTAGAGGGCAGTTCTGACCTTGAGGTTGTTAGAAAGTGGTACCATCAAGTGGGAAAGTTCACTTCCCTAATTCCAGGAAATCAGTGGGGTAGAAACAGCTGAGCTCTGGGTTTCCCCTGTGGGTGACCTAGTCTCTGCAGGCCATGTCTGTCTGTGTGGATTAGCTGATCCCAGTTATTGTGAGTAAAATGAAATGAAAAATAGTAATATTCCATTTAAAAGAAGTAGAAAAAGACTTTTGATTTCCCAAGGTATCCTGTGTCATAACTGCTTCCTAAACATTCCCGATAGCCTCCATGCTATCTCATCAAAAAATTAACAGCACTTTTGCTCAAATTAAGAAAGTGTCCACCCAGATGCAATCTTCCACCTACAGATTGTCCTGCCTATTGGATGTGCTAGGGCAGAGTGGCCTAGAGTTTGAAGGAGCGGCCAACCAATAACATATCTAGCCTTGTTAAGAGAGTTATCCCACCCATGACACTGCCTTGATCACCAGAACCCACAGGCACAGAGGCCTAGGATAGAACCAAACATGAGAAGAGAAAAAAATGTCAATATAACAATGCCTGAGATATTCTGCCATACACTTAAATTGGTGCCCAGCCCAATTTCATGACAGATGTATTTCCCAGAAACAGATCTGGACACATAGCTAAACATTAGGCAATAAAAGCAAAAAATGTAAAGAAAAGAAAATGTCTATATATAAATACTGTGCTTTGAGCTTCTTCAAAAGGAGATTCTCAACAATTTTCTCTGATTTCTACAAGAAAGCCTGAAGCAGAGACTTTAAGTTTGCTAGACAAGGACTAAGATATGAGGTGCACAAAAGATGATCTAAATCAACCTGAGCTGACATAGATTAAATGAGATGTTCCCTAGAACATCTATCTATCCAGGACCTTCTGGCCCTAAGTTTCCATGGAGAAGTCAGGTGTAATTTTGATAGGTCTGCCTTCATATGTTACCTGGTCTTTTTCCTTCACTGCTCATAGTGTTTTTTTTCTTTACTCTGTATGTTATGTTTCTGATTATGATGTGACAAGGGGTCTGTTTTGTTTTGTCCAGTCCATTGGTGTTTAGTATGGTTTTTGTACTTTCATAAGCATGTCCTTTATCAGATTGTGAAAGTTTTCTTCATGACTTTGTTGAATATATCTTCTGCACCTTTGAGCTGGGATTTTTTGCTTTCTTCTATGCCTATTATTCTTAGGTTTTGCCTTTTCACAGTGTCCCTCATTTCCTAGATGCTTTGTGTTAAGGATTTATTGGACTTAAGATATCTTTGGTTGATGAATCTATTTCCTGTAGTTTATCTTCCCTGCCTGAGAGTCTCTTTTTGATATCTTGTATTCTGTTGGTTATGCTTGCATCTGTACTTCCTGATCATTTGCCCAGTTTTTTATTTCCAGCTTCACACAGTTTGTGCTTTTTTATTGTCTCTATTTCAGTTTTCAAGTCTTAAACGGTTTGAGTTGGTTCCTTCATCTGTTTGATTGGTTTTTCTTGGGTTTCCTTACTTTCTTTAAGAGATATATTCATTTTTTCCAATTTTTACTTGTTTTTTCTTCCATTTCTTTAAGAGATTTTCTCATATTCTCTTTGTGGGCCTCTATCATTTTCATGAAGTTATTTTTTAAGTCGCTCTCTTCCGCTTCATCTGCTTTGGTGTGTTTAGGTCTAGTTGGTGTAGAGTTCCTAGATTCTGATGGTATCATGATTGTCTTTCTATTGTTAGGTGTTTTCTTACATTGCTGTCTTCCCATCACTTCTACCAGTTGGTGCAGGTGGGAGTAGGTGGATTAGGAGTTCAATGTCTGTAATTCTGGGTGGTCCAAGCTCTCTAAGAGGTCTCTCCTCCAGCAGAGGTCCAGCAATGGGGGTCAAGATCAGGCAGGCAGGGACTCATGGTGGTTCTGCATGGAATAGGTGGGTCCAGTGTGCTCAGAGCAGATCCAGGAACTTCTATGGAGGTGGAGGGGTTGTTGGACCTCCATTCTGGCCCAGTGCTTGACCAGAGCACTGGAGCAGTGGAGCTGCAGGCCTAGAAAGACAGTTTTGGGGGAGGGCAGGTTCTGGGTGGGGTGGTTTATGGATCAGAGTACTAGGATTGTACTCTCTAAGGAGAGGATATCTAAGTATCTGCTCTTAAAATACCATTTAGTATTTTTTCCTAAGCATACATTAGTTTATGCTTTGTTTCTGATGTCAGAAGAATGTTAATCTAAATATTCCATTGCTATAACAAGTCACATACCAATAAATTCATTACTATGTTAGCCACATAAGACTTAAATGTTCCTCTCTTTTTTTCTGACCCTAATTACGCAAATAGACTTGTTCTTTGTTTACCTATGATAAAATTCCAATCTCTAGAAGTTGAACATTTATCTACTGAAAGGGACAAATTGGATGACAACTTTTTGTGCAATAATTTTATTCAAGTTTGTCAAAATACTTGTTTTATGGCCTCTCCTGAAAATTGTATTTTATCTAATAAAATACAGAGCAGTATGTTTTTTCACAACAAGCATTAAGTCTTTTAATTAATCTGTAGAGGAGTTTTTCCAATACTGACAAGGAATGCTTGAAACAAATTTTTCACAGGAGCCTGTGAGAGTGTGCTCTAAGGCATTTCCTGATGGCAAAATATTGCCTTGCCTGTTCCATGTTCATCTACATTCATTAGTGCAACGCTGGCCTTTGCAACACTTTTGGCATATTCCAGAAGACTAACATTCTATTTGGATTATCTCCAAAAAAAAAAAAACAATATTTCTAGGAATGGCTTTCCTGTAATCCTTTCTCAAATGGCCTGCTATACAAGCAAAACATCTAACATTTTGATTTAGATCAAATTTTTTACAAATCACTTGTCCTATCCAAGTACCATCATAAGCATGAGAGTCAAAATCAGCTGTATTTCTAATCTATTCACCTATTGGTACTGGTCTTGCCTATAAAGCTTAATCACTCGTTTGCATTCTGAATTAGCATTTTCAAAAGCCAAAGAATCAATTAATATCTGCGTAACTCCTGGATCTGATATCATTCTATTTGCCCATGACATCAGTCTTTGGAAAGAATCATTGAAGGATTCTTTGGGGCCTTGTATAATCTTAGTAGATGACCCTGTCCTCTCTATTCTCTACTCAGTCTTCTCCCAAGCATCCAAAGCTGCTGCACAGCATAGACCTAAGGTAGGATTATCAAGTGTACTCTGTCTTGTAAATCAGAAAATTGGTCCTTACCAAGTTGTTCTTGGGGAATTTCCATACCTCTAACCCTACTTTGTTGTTTCATGACCCTAGCTTCATTTCTCCATCATAGTTTCCATTGAAACTGAAGACCAGCATCCAATGCTTCTGTAACTAAATCCTTCAAGTCTTGTGGAATAAATACGTTCATTTGGACCCATTAATTTCACAACTACTTCATAAAAGATGAATGTATACCATATGAAAATAGTACTTTTTCAAAATCTTCAAATATAACATTTGTATAGGACCCCAGTTAATTCTGAATAGTGTTGAGGGTGCATGTCAGCTGGCAGTCATTCTTGAATGGTAACTGGATGAATGAAGTTTAGGGTTTAATAGCCTTAGGCTACCCCTCTTCAGTTTCATAATGCAATGGTGCAGTAAGTTCTGCTCTAATCCCCATTGTGTGTGAACATTTTTCTCAGTTTCATTTGTAGTTCTTTCTATGGGTTGTATGTTATCAGTCAATTTTTCATGTTTGGTTCTGATATCAGAAAAAAATTTAAATAATAAACATAAGTGACCAAACTGATAATGATTATGAAGAACAGTATGTCAATCCCAGCTAAGATGATTATCCCTTCATTTAATTATTTTTCATTTTCAAAGTGTCAGTTTGAGAATCATACAGAGAACTAACTCTCTGCATCTTAATATTGTTTCCCATCCTTAATGCGGGAAAAACTTGGACAAAATAATTCCCCCACCACCACCACCTTTTAAAATCCTTTTGTATATCTCAAGATCTGCTGGTGATAAGAATTAAGTGTGAGTCTGGTTGTAGTTGTGTAGTATGGCTGGGCACAGATGATACATGACTTGTTTGAGGGCAACTTCAACAGTTCACCAGTAGCTGGGGAGTTGAGCGTGTGTGGCAGTTGCACTAAAGGCCTAAGCAGGTGTTGAGGCAGCTAACCTGGTGTGGCAGCATCCCAAAGAGAGGGTCCAGAGGAAGCCTGCAGCTTACAGGGGAAGTGGACACAGGAATACGTGCAGAAGAAGCCCACGTGGTAGGAAGCTATGGCACGGGGACCACCTGAAGGCCAGAGCCAGGCAGCATTGGGAAGCTACCTCCTGTCAGGTTGAGGCCCAGCCACATGTAGATTATGGGACCAGGGACAGGAAGCAGCTAGAAGGTGCTATGAAGAGGCTACAAAGAGAAAAGCCCAGACTTACACAGAGGGCCTGGGGGATGAAAGAAAAAGCCATCCATGGTGTCAACTGCAGTCTGGTGGCAGCTCCAGTGACTGAAAAGCCAGCAGGGTGAGTGATCATGTGCCCCACTCTGGGCACAAGATGAAGCATTTTCTAATTATTCTTTATCAATAAAAAATTGGGATTCAGATATCGGGTAGGAACCTGATCAGAGAAGGAGCAGAAAAGTGACCAGTGACATCACCTCTCACTAGCTCCATGATCCAATAGCAGCCAAGACTCTCCCTAAGACCCACCCTAGTACATCCTGTGCCTCTGTATCTGTCCTTGGTACTTCAAAAACTCTATACATAATTTTGGTTAGCTAGCAACTAGTTCTGTTCTCTGATTCAAAGCAGACTTTACTGCCAGTCTCATGAGCATCAGAATGTAATCAAAATATCCCACAACAAAGGGAAGGTTTAAGATGCATGGCCGTGATGAAGAAAATATCTCACTGGAGGCAGGCTTTGAGAATTTAAAGACTTATGCTGTTTCCAATTCTCTGTGGTTCATTCTTGTGGTTCAAGAGGTAAACTCTCAGTTTTTTGCTCCTTACAATATGACTTCCAAATGCTGCCTTACAATGTGTTTAAAATACATATATATATATATATATATATATATATATATATATACATGTATGTATGTATGTATGTATATAGGTTTGGGAGAGAGAAAAGGCAGAGCCTGTACTGCCTTAGAATTAAAAAATATAGTTTTCAAATAATAAAATGAAGTACTTTAAAATGGAGTAAAGTAATTGAAGTAATATTCAAAAATATTACACATAAAGATGGGAAATACACAAAGAGTCTGGAAACTGTGTGTTATTGTGTTGTGTTTGATTTTTTTTTTTTTGGAGTGTTAAATAACACTCGTTTAGGAACACTGCTGGATTGCTGGATTGAACCAACCTATATAATTTTAAACATCTTGTTCATAAAATTTAAGTAAAAAAATGTTACTTCAGGGAAGAGGTTTTGCTTTTATTTCCAGAGAAAATGAGAGGCTAAAGATTCATTCCAGGTCCAAGAACTTCAGCTTTGATTGAGGAAGACTCCCTGACATTCCTGGCTATAAGAAATAAAATAAATAAATAAATAAATAAATAAATAAATAAATAAATAAATAAATCTGAAAGAACTACAAGGCACATGATGTACATTTTACCTGGTCAAACATATGAAAAAATTATCTTTGCCTGATTTATGTATAATAAACAGTCTATACTTAATAGAGATATGTATGTTGCATTTAAAGGTTCTGCATTTTCAGAACAAGGGAATCAATGAAAAGAGATGGTCCGTGTGATCCAGCATCCACAATAGCTTCGAGGCTGCTGACTGAGATGGTCCACTCGCAGAATGCTCCTGCCAAGACCTAACAAATATCGTGACTTTCTCAAGGTTCCCCAAAGATGTCGGTGTCCCCAATTAGCATGAGGTAGTCTAAGGAATTATGACAACATTCCTCAAAAATAGTTTATGGATGTTTACTTTCATTTAAAGGAGGTTTGTTACAAGTTTACATTGGCAATGGCCAAGAAAATAACTGAATAAATAACTGAATAAGTTTCTCATTCTAAAATGAAAGGACCTATAGAAATGATAGGATAAAAGTGTTGATTATTGAATCTACTTTAATGCCAACACACAACTATTAATCTTAAATATTTTACATTGCTATGGATTTTGAGTTATTGATACAAGTTTAAAACTAATTTTGTTATGCTGTATGTATGTTTCTACTCTTGTTTGGATTATTGTACTCATGCAACTCATTTAAAATGTGATTTATAATTAAGAAATATAGATTGTTAGTAATCATTAATAGTCAAGCTCATAGTCCTGTTAGATATGTTTTCATAGTCATGTCCAGATATATTTAAATAGATGGTCTTCAAATAATTCAAAAGCCTAGAGAACATGGCATTTAATATGGTTAATAACAAAGTTATTCATGACAATAAGATATGTCTGCTCCTGGCAGCAGCACTCTACTTTAGAGAAGATAATGGGCTCAGAATGGATTTTGATTTCTTTTTAAGAAACATAACCACGTGGGTAAAGAACTTTCCTTGCCTCAATTGCTGGCAATATATCATCCAAATTGGACCTTCAGGACACAAAAATGACATCTGCAAAACTTGGCCAAGACAAGCTAGGGCAGTTTTTGAAAATTCCCAGTTTCACAGTCTGTCAGATATGGCCCATATCCCAGCAGTCCAGCGGGTAAGGACGTGGGTCATCTCTCCCACCTGTCATAGGTGGTGACTGGTGAGTTTCTGGAGGACATGTCTTTGTCACCCATACCACCACATTGCAGACAAGGGGGTGGGACCAGCTCTTCCACTCTCATACCGTCAGAGCCTCGTGCCAGTGCTCCCCACTTCCGGATACACATTCAGCTGCATTGTTTGCCCAGGAGTGGTGTAGGACCAGCTCTTCGGAGTGCTGCAGCCAGTGAGGGGCAGTGTCCATTCTTCCCAGTGTTCCGGGCAGAGAGGGGCGGGGCCGGCCCTGTGCAGCCCTGTCCTCTCTGCCTTTGGTGGCATCAGGACGCATGCACATCGATACAGACCCTGGCTGCAGCAGGACCGTCAGCACAGACATGAGTCTCGGCAGCAGCCCAGGCCCAGATATGACCAGGGCCACAGGTGGCAGTCAGGCTACTCACCTCTGCAAGCTTCTCACCACCTTTGCCTGCTCAAATATGCTCTCAGCACAGGAAATCACTCACCCCTCACCTCCCCTTCCCATTTCCCCTTCTCCACCACTGTCCCATAGCCCACCGTATATTTGCTCACCATAATGGCACCTGACCTCCTGGCTTGTGTGTTTCCTTCTCCCAGCCAGTCTTAATGGCACTGGGCCAGATTGTGTTTTGTCCTCACCACAGCGATCCCCATTTGATAGCCACGTAAATCAGTTTTCTTCAAGGGATTCTCACTGGGAAGGAAACAATCTGAAGGGTAGGCCCCATGCCCAGCAGGAGCTGGCAAACAGGAAGCAGACTCTGTGGAATCTTTGAAGGTTCTTTGTCGGTTGATGCCGAGTTTCGTTTTGTCCTAATTTTACCTTACAAGTCCTTTGCCTACACGTTATTCTATATTAGGGCCTCTGGTTTTGTGTTTGTGTGAGTTTCCTGTGTGACTGCGTGCTGTGACATCTTTCTGTGTCCTCGCGCTTTCTCTTTGGCTATTTTTCTCCTCATTGTTTCATCCTAGTGCAGTTTGTTTCTGACTTACTATAGTTTATTTTACTTTATTATTAATACTTACATATTTGTTTACTAAGGAGAATAAAAAGAGTGTGTATCCAGATAGGAGAGGAAATGTGGAGCACTTTGGATGGATGGCAGATAGGAAACTCTAATCCATACATGTTGTATGGGGAAAAAAGCTTCTGTTTTCAATAAAAATGGTAAACTTGTAATCCCAAAGCTGGAGAGGGACAAGAGAATCCCCGAGGCTACCGTCTTTCCCTGTTGGTAAGCTCCAGGTTACAGTGAGAGATGCTCTCTCCAAACACAAGGTGAATGAATGGCTTCTGGAGAACTAGAACCAAGGTTGTCTCCTGGCCTGCAGTAGACATGCACACACATCCCTCATCTGTGCACACACTTACGCATACCCACATCACAAAAAACACCCTGACAACATGTGTGTGTATATAAATGATTTTGTTACTCATAATATTTCAATAAATGCAGGAGAAATGAAGAACACATAGGACTCATTAAGTAACTGTGGTGATAATGGAACACATGAATTCACATTGTTTTATGGAGCCATGTAAATTAAAATTAGGAACCATAGAGCTACAATAGGACATTTAAACTATTCTTAATGACTTAGAATAAATTAAAATATTTTCACACAAAGCTTACTAAGTCACTGTCAGCAAGAAGTTTCCTTGAATAACCTCATGTTCAAAGGAATATTTATGATATAATATAAAAAGAAGAGAGTGAGGGAATTCCTCTGAGAATATCAACTTATTGTACAATGATTTTAAAGAACTCTATACTAGGGACAGTACACTGTGTAAAACACTGTATATGTGTTATGCTACAAATTGTATTTAATTATGAAGAATTTTACTTTAATACTTGACTATTAAACAGTTAAGAAAAATTGTTTTTTTTTTTAAGTAATTGCAGCTGCAACAGCATGACTCCCTATAATCATCTGTAATTAATTCCAGTTCTGGGGGATCCAATGACCACTTCAGGCCTCTGTAGGAACCAGGAATGTACAATGCATACATACAGGCACAATAAGCTTGCTGTTAAAAAAATACATTTTTTGAGAAAAGAAAACTTACCCTTTTTTAAAAATCTTGTGGCACTTAGACCTCAAGTTTGCCAGCATATTGATTATTCTGTTATCAGAACTGATTTGCACCAAAGGAGTAATTGTGGGGTAGGCATTCATCACAAACTTCTGAAGAGTCAGGATGACTGGGTGGTACATCCATGACAAGACTGCCGTGGATGAGATGATGAAGTCCATCCAGTACATGACCACAAAGAAAATCACCAGCAGCAAGATGGTCTGTGTGGCCCTTTGCTCAGGGGATGCTCTCGGGTGGCGGAGGCTGTGAAGATGCTTGCATTGCCTCTGATGTCTGAACAAGATAATCACCATGTATGCACTTGTGGTCAGCATAACTCCTACAAGAAATACATCTCTGGAGGTTGTCACTGTTATACTCAGTGCCCTGACGATGTCGTTCATGGGCAAGAGTGAGCAATATTTGGTGACCTTCATCTGGTTGCTCCCACTCACATTGATAAAATCCCCAACATAGAAGACCAGGTTGCTACTGAGTGACAAGTTGAGAATCCATATATAGAAGAAAGCACGGATTGTGTATTTCTTTAGATTATGTTTAAATTTTGACAACAAAGAGGTGATTGGACTGATAGTTACAGCCTGGAACACACTCAGGAGGCAGGTGATGCAGATGGAGAGGCCTCTCATCACTCTGTTTATATAAAAAGCTGCCTTACATTTGAAGTCATTGTCAATGCTCAGTGACTCAAATACATCTGTAAGCCAGATATCCCCTCCAGTGAAGACCAGCACTATGTGGATGAGGGTCAGTTGACAGGAGATCAGATCCATGAGCTTAGATTTATGAACAAGGATTATGAAAGTACAGAAAAAAAGGAGAAACATATTGGCCAGGACTCCAAGTCCAGCTTGGAAAAGAAGGACATTCTTTAATGAGGACATATGTGGACAGAGTATTCATCTTAAGAGCACATTGGAAACTTGTTTCATGTACCTGAAAAAATAATAGATTATACATGAAACTTCATTCAGTGTGTCTTTGTCATCATTCTGTTTTAACTACTTATTCTTGATTTACATATCTATTTAAATATTGAAGTTCCACATTGGATATGGCCTATATTCCTTTTGCCACCCATACTCATTTTCTCCTGTATATATATATATATATATATATAGTATATGTGTATAATAAATTCATTCATAACCACATTCAAGGCAGAATAAACAGTTGTGTGTGTGTGTGTGTGTGTGTGTGTGTGTGTGTGTGTGTGTGTGTGTGTTGCACCTAGGTGTCATATCTTAGAAATCCAATCCTATGGAATTACTTTGCCTCATTTAATAGTTTACACTTAAAAATAGTAGTGACAAACACAGAATATTAATCACATTTTTACATACAAATAAAACTTATGTTGACCTGGAAAGGATTCACATAAGAAGTCCAAAATATTGAGGTGGGTAGGTCTCAGGTTAAGTAATCTTAATAAGCTTTAGTTTACAACTACTTATGTTTTCACTAACAGTTCTAATGGAGTCACATTGATAATTCATGATAATCCCACTATCTTAATCAGCAAAATGTCTAGCATAGATCATAACTTTTTTTCTTCTTTGGTTTTTATTTTTTTTTTTTGGCGGGGGGGGGGGGGTGTTTCAAGACAGGCTTCTCCGTGTAGCTTTGGAACCTGTCCTGGAACTCGCTGGGTAAACCAGGCTGGCCTCAACCTCACAGGGATCCACCTGCCTCTGTGTCATGAGTGTGTGCTACCAATGCCCGGCTCATATATTCCTTTTTTTTTTTTATGTCTCCTTTTCTATGAAATCATACAATCCCAGGATCCAGAATTTAAAGACATGTATAGAGTTGGAGGCACTTTCCACACAGTATTAATTGTATATTCACTGATTTGGGGTATAAATGATCCTAGATGTCTCCCAGTTTAGATCCCATTCCATCAGGGTTTAGAACACTCCACTTCAGGTTTAAAGAACTAACTCCCAGCTATCCAGAAAAAGTGTTCATTTGTGTGTGTGTGGCTGTCTGGAGGGTGCGGGAGGGGCAATTCATTAATAGTATGATGCCTTACTATTTTTTCTTTTTTTTTTCTTCTGACTTGTTGAGGCATCCATGTTGTTATTTTATCTACCTGGCTGCTTTTGTATTTATCCCCCTGCACCTTGCATAAGCACACCCCCATTATCCCATTCTCCCTATCAGATTGGTTGCATTCTGCCATTCGCCTGTGTCTTCCTCCCACCTTCTTCTGTCCTCCCCTTCCTAAGGAGCTCTCCTTTCCCATTTCCCTGATGAGACCACTTGTACACTGTCATTCTCCTCTCTAATGCTACCCACACCACTCCAATCCTGGCCACGGTCCTGGTTTGCTCTGATATCTGTAGTTACTACAGGCTACATACTCACATCTGAAGATGTGGAGACCGGAGCCTCCAACAAGTGAGACCATGCAACACAAATACAAACACTGATTTTCAACATGTGTGACAAACGTGAACTTGCTGAAGATGACCATATAGTGACCCTGTTTGGGAACTTCTGTTTTAAAGGGAATTTCTTCCCATGCACTGAAAATCAAAGTCCCCAGTGTTATTATATGTCATCAGTACACAGACAGCTTTTACAGTTTCACTCAACAGTCTTAGCTTTGGTGCCTATGTTGGTGATTTGACCTGGTTACCAGTATAAATTTTTAATTGAATTAATTTAATTCAGTACTTGGGAATTAGCTTTGTGACAAAAATTAATTAATTAATTAACTAATTAATTAATAAAAAAGAAAACTACCACATTTGCCCAAATTGCTTTGAGAAAAAGAGTGCCCAATTATATTGTCAAGTTCTCTTGTATATGCCACACATATAGATAGGTGGATGGATGGATGGATGATGGATGGAAGGAAGGAAAGATTGATGGATGGATGCATGTATGTATAAAAAGAATGCAGAAGTTAGGGTATAAGCCCACCCTATGACACACATGTGAATATAATGACACCATAATTCACACATTTTATATTTGCATTACATTTGTTTTTAAAAAAAAATCTTGATCTAGTAAAGTTATAGACTCATCCCAAGTGCCAGAACCAAGCACCTGATTTTCCCACCAAAATACATTTATAGTAGCTGCACCATGGTGTTCTGGTTTGTCTGTTTGTTTTGGTTTGGAGTTTTTTAATTTTTTTGGTTTTTAAACCTCCTGGATACAAGCTAGAGAGATGGCTCAATGGTTCAGAGCATTATTTACTCTTACAAAAGACCTGGCTTAGATTCCCAGCAATGGCATGGTGTCTCAAAACCATCTGTAACTCTAGTTCTACGGAATTCACTGACCTCTGTGATTCAGGCACATCTGCAAGTGGCACACAGACATATATGCAGGCATAAACTTTATATATGTAAAATAAAATAATTAAATTAAATAAAAAAGCTCCAGGATATCACTTAATTTAGTCTTGGTATCCAAACTGAAAAAATGGAATCTACTTCAAAATTTCAAAAAGCAAAAGAACAAACCATATACGTTAAATAATTTACAATAATTATACATTTACATTATATCAATATCACATGTATTATAAGCAATATAAAAGGACACTATCATAAAGTAAGAGGTAGTTATCTAAAATGACTTTTTCCTTACCACAAAGATATGTTCTACAATCTGGATTTTTCATGTGCATTGGTTTGTGAATATTGATGACTTACAGAAAGTGATTCATCTTCTTATTCATCAAGTGTAGTCTCTCTGTGGACCTCACTGTAACTGAGACTGAACCAACAAAGACCATAGCTACCATTGACACAAACTGAGTTGTTTACATATACATGCATTGAGAAAAGTTATTTGTTTTGTTTGAAAAAAATTTCAGTGCTGAGGGCTTTCACATTAAAGATTTTAATATTTACTTGATGTAAAAAAAAACAAAGTGTACCCATAAACATAATATGAAGAGGGCATCACTATTAAAAAGACCCCAACCTGAAGACCAAGTAGTCTGCAACAGCTGTCTGCAGACATGTGCAGCAATAGAAACCAAGAACTGCTCTGTGCATGCAGAGCTCTGTATTCTTTCAAGAAAAAAATCACTTTATCCCTTTGGAGCAGTCTTGTTTTATGAATTCATGGTGGTCTTGTGGAGATAATAATATAGTGAACATACAAATATTTTACATAAAAAGTATCATTTTCAAGTTAAGTTTTGCCATATTTAGAGAATAATGATCAAAAAGCAGTATGACTGCTCAGAGAGGACACAGAGTAATTATGTTACGTCCAGATGACAAGATGAATGGTGTTGGCTGAGGGACTGTCTACTGTCAGGAATATTAATAAGTCTTCAGGATCTCAGCAAGATCAAGGCCTTAGCCACTCAAATTAGTTCCATGAAACCTTTATGAAATATAATTCCAGCAGGCATAAGTAGTGATTACTGATTAACAGTATTAATTGATATTAATTTCTTGATACACATAAATAATTGAAATATATAAGTGATTATTAGAAACTGAGTTTAGCACAGGTGCAACGGAAGCACACAGACACTGACTAGAATATTACAATCTCACAGTTATGAGCCCGTTCCCCTGAGCTGAAGCAGCAGCAGCTGAAGAGTCTGTCACTGCAGAGACTGTGGGGAAGCAGTCAGACCCAGAGCTTCATCACACGTCACATGGCATTGGAGTCTGGGAAAGGCACAAAAATATTCACTGGAAGTGTGTGTGTGTGTGTGTGTGTGTGTGTGTGTGTGTGTGTGTGTGTGTGTCTTTAATGACTGGACTACTGGGCCTAAGAATTCATCAATAGAATACTGTCTACAGTAGCTTATAATATAAATATGTGTATAGCACTTGAGTAAAAAACTGACAGTCATATCAAATATTTTCATGA